>JAJQKJ010000134.1:5000-152339 GCA_029574335.1 Rana kukunoris | reverse complement strand
TAGCTGTTACAGTGGTGGCCCGTAATTTAGAACATTGGCTCTCTAAAATTCAGGAGCACATTGAGGCTGGACAGATAAAGAGACCATTTTTGTCCTCCTTCCCTACAATGTTGCGAGCATCGCTTACATTGCGGACGCTTTGGCCGAATCAGTCCGTATGTCAGCCAGTCGGCAGCTCTGGCCAACTCTGCAAGGAGAAGCCCTCTGGCTCAAACTTGGTCGGGGGACATAGCCTCCAAGTCCATGCTGTGCGGGATACCTCTTACAGGGGTTCTCCTGTTTGGTCCAGGTCTTGAATCTGTCTTTGGATCGTACGGCTGACAAGAAAAAATCTTTTCCCTTGAGACACAAAGCCCCAGTAAAGGGGAAGGGGTTTCGTCCCCAAAGGCACTCAGGGGTCCCAAAGCCAGAAGTTCAGAAGAAAGTCTGGACTACTAGGGGAAGGGGCAGAGGAGCGATTTCTTTCTCGTACATCACGGGACACAGAGCGGCATATTCATTACTATATGGGTTATATGGAGTACCTTCAGGTGTGGACACTGGCAATCTCAAACAGGAAGTCCCCTCCCTATATAACCCCCTCCCCTAGAGGGAGTCCCTCAGTTTTTTCGCCAGTGTCTTAGGTGTTGGTCACGGAATAGCTTTGCTCCACATCCTTGGGATTAAGGGCGGGCTAACCGGATCTGTCCAAGGAGCCTCAGTGCCAAAGTGGACAGTACCCGGGCCCCAAACCGTGGGGTTTTGCCTATAATGCTCCTCTTTGGAGGGCTGGACCCTGGGCCCAGGACTTGGAGTTTGTAAAAACCATAAGTTCCTGTTTGCCAGGGTGCTATATAGGTCCAGGACAGTGGGTACCTTCATAGGACCCCAGGGCCTGAAGGTCTACTACGCTACCCACGGAGATGGGAGAAGATTGGATCGTTTTGCTGGACAAACATCCTGCAGCATGGAGCAGGTAAGAGGGGAGCCTGCGGGACTTGGTTCGACAGCAGGCTCTCCGGGGTAACCTAAAAGGGGGGTAGCCTAAGTATGCTCTGCATTGGCAACCTTGCTCACTATGTCTGAGAGACAGGATGATCCCTTTTCCCCCATCACTAGGTTCCCCTGTCTAAGAATGGTGTTGCTAGCTAACCTGCTGCTTTCTTCCTAGGACTGGTAAGGATCCCTATGGGGCCTTTTGAGAGTCCTACCTGGCCGGGGGTTTGAATCTGCCGCCTGATTCTGCAGTTCCTGGTCTCCAGCAGCGCGGCTCCTCCATGTTCCTCCTGTCTCCGGCATACGCCGCGCGCTGCGCGAGCACGTCTTATAGACGTTTTTCGCGCCGTTCAGGAGAGGAGGGCGGGGGGGGGGCGTGCCTGCAGCGTCATACAGGGGCGCGCCTTGTGCTGTTATAGATCAGCAGGCATTGTCAGTGGTCAGTCTGAGGCTGATCTCAGAGGGAGAGGACGCAGGAGCGGCAGAACAGCAGAACAGTGACTCCGGTGGCGGAAGAGGGGTAGTACATGCTGGACTTTGTTCCAATGCCTTTTTTGTTAAGCCCAGAAAATTCCCCTTTTTGCAGCAGGTTGGAGGCTGGCAAACTAAGTTTGGGGTCACTGTATGTTTGAAAAAAAAAAAGAAAGAGACTTATATATATTTAAAAAAAAAAAAAAAAAAAAAACATACGGGGCCCCATCAGTTTTTGGGCATTAGTGATCTATTGTCCCCTAAACACTAGTTTTGTACTCCTGGCCACTACAGTCTGTTGTTGTTGGCGGAGTCCCTCGATTTTGTATTATGGCTTCCAAAGGTTCGGGGTCAAAGGGTACAAAAAAGACCAAAAAACAAAGGGGTTCCCCCTCTGATTCTGATGATATGCCGATACTTTCCCCGCAACTTATTCCCATAAAGGGCGCCTTGGATGAGCCATTAGGGGGGTCTGGTGCGGAGGCTGGCCCAGATCAGCCCAGCCCTGTGTTTATCACAGAGGAGATAGCCGGTATCCCTAGGGGGGCTAGAAGAGAGAATAGCAGCATTGATCGCTAGAGCTATTCCTGGCAAGAAACGGGTTAGATCCCCATCACCAAGAGGTGTATCCTCAGATGCTGAGATTCTCTCTCCGGAGGAATTGGAATCGCAGGAGGATCAACTAGACCTGAACCAAGAGGGTTCAGGGATTGAGGGATCTACCTCTGAGGAACCATTTTCAGACTCCCAGACAGAGAGACTGTGGGTACAGTCTTTGACGGACATGGTCCGCTCGGCATTTAGTTTACCATTGCCAGAGCCTCAGGTTCCTCCGGTATCCTCTCTGGGCTCTTTGAAAGCTCCGTTAAGCAACGCAGTTTTTCCGGTCCATCCTCTCTTGGAGGAATTGATCTTTCGGGATTGGGTACGGCCGGACAGGATTTTTCTGCCACCGAAGAGATTTGCGGTCATTTACCCCATGGAGGAAAAATTCTCCAAGAGGTGGAGGCTCCCAGTGGTGGATGCAGCCATCTCATGTGTGAATAAATCACTAACTTGCCCGGTGGAAAACATACATATGTTTAAAGATCCGGTTGATAAATGGTTAGAGACACTTTTAAAAGCATCCTTTGCTACGGCAGGAGCAGTGGTACAGCCAGCTGTGGCTGCAATTGGAGTTTGTCAGGCGTTAAAGGACCAGACAAAAGAAATGTTAAAGGACATGCCTACCCAACAAGCAGAAGAGTTTTCTGACATTCCCAGAGCTCTGTGTTTTGCTGTAGATGCTATAAAGGATTCCATCCAGCAGGCCTCTCGTTTATCACTATTTTTGGTGCACATGAGAAGGCTCTTATGGTTGAAGAACTGGGCGGCGGAGCCCCCATGCAAAAAGCTTCTGGCAGGGTTTCCCTTCCATGGAGGACGACTCTTCGGGGAGGATCTGGATAAATACATTCAGACTATTTCAAGTGGCAAAAGTACCCTTTTACGGTCAAAAAGACATTCCGGGGTCCTACATTTAAAAGGCAGCTCTTTCCTGTCTCAGGGCCCTCAAATTCCAGGCAGTATCGACGGCCGCCTGCACGATCCAACGTTAACAGTAGATCGCAGGGACAGGCCCTGGGGGTAAGAGGCCATGGTATCGCAAGCCGACAAAGACAGCCCCTAAGTCTGCCTTATGAAGGGGCGCCCCCACTCTCGCGGGTGGGGGGAAGGCTTCGTTTCTTCTCAGAAGTTTGGGAAGCCAAGATCCCCGACAAATGGGTCCGGGCGTCTGTAACCACAGGCTACAGACTGGAGTTTCTAAACTTCCTCCGCCTCATTTTCAAGAGTCAAGGCTACCAAAGGATCCAGCAAGGAAGGCCTCAATGCTGGCAGCTTTGGATCACCTGCTTTGCCAGGACGTAATAATAGAGGTGCCAGCCCAAGAGCAAGGGCTAGGTTTCTATTCCAATCTCTTTGTCATACCAAAGCCCAACGGCGATGTCAGGCCAATCTTGGACCTAAAGAGGTTAAACGGTTACCTAAGGGTTCGTTCCTTCCGGATGGAATCCATCCGGTCAGCAGCCGCCGCGCTTCAGAGGGACGATTTTCTGGCCTCCATAGACATAAAGGATGCTTACCTTCATGTACCAATCTTTCAGTCGCATCAAAGATTTTTACGCTTCGCGGTGGGGCAGCGACACTTCCAATTCAGGGCGCTCCCCTTCGGGCTGGCCACGGCCCCCCGGGTATTCACGAAGATCCTAGCCCCAGTTCTGGCCAATTTAAGGATCCAAGGGGTCACAGTCCTAGCATACTTGGACGACCTTTTAATCATAGATCACTCACGGCCGTGTCTGCAACAGGCAGTAAACCTCACGGTTCGGTACCTCGAAGGATTCGGCTGGGTCCTAAACCGGGAAAAGTCAGCGTTCCAACCTACAAAGCAGTTGGAATACCTCGGCATGAGGTTAGACACAGAACAGCAAAGGGTGTTCCTGCCCCTTGTAAAGATCGAGGCTATCAAGGGGTTGGTTCAGTTGGTTCTAAGCAAGAAAAAAACCAACTTTTCGCCTGTGTATGCGATTACTAGGCAAGCTAGTGGCCACGTTCGAGGCAGTACCATACGCTCAGATCCACACTCGCGTCCTACAGGCAGCCATTCTAGCAGCCTGGGGCAAGAAAGCACATGCCTTAGAGTCCCCTTTGACGCTATCATCAAGGGTCCGACAAAGCCTGGCCTGGTGGTTGAACCCTCAATCTTCTAAAGGGAAGATCCTTCAGCCCTGTTGTCTGGAAGGTAGTTACCACAGACGCCAGCCTGGCAGGCTGGGGGGCGGTCTTCAAGGGGTTCTCTCGCCAGGGAACTTGGGTGAAAACAGAGAGGCAGCTCCCCATCAATATCTTGGAGATCAGAGCTGCTCGCCTAGCCCTTCTGGCATGGACCTCCAGATTACAGGGGTTCCCGGTGAGAATCCAGTCAGACAATGCCACAGCGGTGGCATACATAAACCACCAAGGGGGAACCAGGAGTCAGGCCGCTCAGAGGGAGGTGAGCTTGATTTTTCAGTGGCAGAGGTTCATGTACCCTGCATTTCGGCGATATTCATTCCCGGAGTGGACAACCTGCAGGCAGACTTCTTAAGTCGCCAGAGTCTGTTGCCAGGGGAGTGGTCTCTGCATCCCCAGGTCTTTCAGACAATCTGCCAGAGGTGGGGAATGCCAGACGTAGATATAATGGCATCCAGGTTCAACAAGAAACTAGACAGGTTCGTGTCTCGAGCGAGGGACCCTATGGCCTGCGGAACCGATGCGTTGGTTTGCCCTTGGCATCAATTCAAACTTCTATATGCATTCCCTCCGCTACAGTTACTTCCTCGCCTGTTGCGCAGGATCAGAGTGGAGCACAAGCCAGTCATTCTAGTAGCTCCAGCTTGGCCCCGGAGGACATGGTACTCACTAGTCCTGAAGATGGCAGTGGGAGACCCTTGGACTCTTCCTCTACGACCAGACCTACTCTCACAAGGCCCGATCCTCCACCCTACATTACAACGTCTAAATTTGACGGCCTGGAGGCTGAATCCCTGATTCTCAGGGGTA
Source organism: Rana kukunoris (assembly GCA_029574335.1). Taxonomy (NCBI): domain Eukaryota; kingdom Metazoa; phylum Chordata; class Amphibia; order Anura; family Ranidae; genus Rana; species Rana kukunoris. Next base: position 147,311 of record JAJQKJ010000134.1, on the reverse strand, counting down.
GAGGTCTGTCTAGGCAGGTAATTCCTACCCTGATTAGGGCTAGAAAGCCGGCCTCCAGGGTGATTTATTACAGGGTGTGGAGGAACTACGTAGGCTGGTGTGAATCCAAAAGATGGAATTCCCGCAAATATACCATTGATAGGGTGTTAAGTTTTCTCCAGCTAGGAGTGGATAAAGGCCTGGCATTAAGCACAATCAAGGGACAGATTTCAGCTCTGTCAGTGTGGTTTCAGAGGCCGCTGGCCACCCACTCGCTGGTAAAGACCTTCATACAGGGGGTCTTGCGTATTAATCCTCCTGTCAAGTCACCAATTTGTCCATGGGACTTAAATCTTGTCCTGTCCACTCTACAGAAACAACCCTTTGAGCCGTTGGCTGAGATTCCTTTAGTTTTACTGACAAGAAAGTTGGTTTTCTTGGTCGCCATAGTTTCGGCCAGGAGAGTGTCAGAATTAGCAGCCTTATCGTGTAAGGAACCATATCTCGTTCTACATAAGGACAGGGCAGTTCTCCGGCCCCATCCTTCCTTTCTACCAAAGGTTATATCCAATTTTCACTTGAACCAGGATTTGGTACTTCCATCCTTCTTTCCGAAACCCACATCTAGAAAGGAGGGGTTGCTGCATACCTTGGATATTGTCCGGGCCATGAAGGCCTATCTTAAAGCTACAGAAAAGATCCGGAAAACAGATGTGTTGTTCGTTCTACCAGATGGCCCCAAGAAGGGGCAGGCAGCTGCAAAATCCACCATCTCGAGATGGATTAGACAATTAATCATTCAAGCCTACGGTTTGAAGAGGTTGCCTCCTCCTTTGTCGGTAAAGGCCCATTCTACCAGGGCCATGGGCGCCTCCTGGGCAGCACACCATCAGATCTCTATGGCTCAGATATGCAAGGCGGCGACGTGGTCATCAGTCCACACGTTTACAAAGTTTTATCAACTAGACGTGAGAAGGAATGCGGATTCTGCCTTTGGACAGGCAGTACTACAGGCTGCAGTTTAAGATCCTCGGGATCAGAGGCACCCTGGGTTAAAAAAAAAAAAAAAAGTTTTTTTCTTGACTAAGTTGGATTTATTATTATTATTGTTTGAGTATACCTCTAAATTAAATCCTTCTTTGGAAGATGTCTCCCTCCCCTCATTAAAGCATTGCTTTCGGACATCCCATATAGTAATGAATATGCCGCTCTGTGTCCCGTGATGTACGAGAAAGAAAAAGGGATTTTTAAATACAGCTTACCTGTAAAATCCTTTTCTTGGAGTACATCACGGGACACAGAGCTCCCACCCCTCTTTTGGGGAACATTTTGGGAGGCATACTGCTTGCTACAAAACTGAGGGACTCCCTCTAGGGGAGGGGGTTATATAGGGAGGGGACTTCCTGTTTGAGATTGCCAGTGTCCACACCTGAAGGTACTCCATATAACCCATATAGTATTGAATATGCCGCTCTGTGTCCCGTGATGTACTCCAAGAAAAGGATTTTACAGGTAAGCTGTATTTAAATATCCCTTTTTTTCGCCCTCCTGACCAGCCCGCTAAAAAACAATGACTCCCAGGTCAGGGTGGGGGGAAGGTTGGGGTCCTTCCTCCCACAGTGGGAGTCGATTTCCCCCAACAGGTAAGTTCTGGCCATAGTAAGGAGGGGGTACTTCCTAGAGTTTTCATCTCCTCCCCCCCAAAGATACCTAGTCACTCAACTTCCCAGAGACAGTGAAAAATCCGAGGCTCTAATTGGAGCCTTAGAGGAACTAAAGAACCAGGACGTGGTCCTCAGGGTTCCAGTGACAGAGGAAGGGAAGGGGTTTTACTCACACATTTTTGTGGTGAAGAAACCCTCAGGGAAGTACAGGTTAATCCTAAATCTAAAACCCCTGTCCATCCATCTATGGAATCAATCTTTACGGTCAGGGCCCTCCTTCCACAGAATTGTTTTATGGTCTCCCTGGACCTCAGGGACGCGTACCTGCACGTACTTATCGCAGAGGGGTCTCAAAGGTATCTACGTTTAGCGATAGACCTAGGAGGGGAGGTGATGCACCTTCAGTTCCAGGCCTTGCCATTCGGTCTGTCCTCCTCACCCCGCGTGTTCACCAAGGTCCTGGCAGAACCCATAGCATTTCTGCGGCTTCAGGGAGTGGGCATCATAGCCTACCTGGACGACCTGCTCCTGTTTGCAGCATCTCCAGAACAACTATCCAGAGATCTGGAATTAACCAAGAGAACCCTATCGGGTCTAGGGTGGCTGTTAAACTTAGAAAAGTCCAGCCTGTCACCGTCACAACAAATTCCTTACTTAGGATACCTTTTGGACTCCACCCTCTTAAGGGTCTTTCTACCCAGGGAGAAGGCCCTGAAACTAGACGGGGCGGTGGCCACCCTACAGGGCAGTCGTCAGGTATCGATCAGGTCCCTGATGTCGACCTTGTGCCTGCTTACGTCCACCCTTCCGGCCGTCCAGTGGGCAGGCCTTCACTTCCGGCCCCTGCAGGCTTTCCTCCTGAAAATCTGGAGCGTCTAGATACCCTAGTGCAGGTCCCAATCCAGGTAAAGAGGTCCCTCTGGTGGTGGAGGAAGATTTGGTGGAGGAAGATTTCCAATCTGTCGCAGGGTCGTCTATGGCATATTCCGGTTCCTCAGGTGGTAACCACGGACGCAAGCGGCAGGGGTTGGGGGGCTCACCTAGGGTCCCTTCCGGCGCAGGGCGTTTGGACAGGTGCCGAGTTGGGGAAGTCCTCCAATTGGAAGGAGCTGAGGGCGGTCGGTCTAGCCCTCAGATTCTTCCAGGAAGAACTTCAGGTACGGTCGGACAATGCTTCGGCGGTGGCCTATCTGAACAAGCAGGGCGGCACGAGAAGTGTAGTCCTGTCGGCCGTTACAACAGAGATTCTTCGCTGGGCCGAGGCAAACACTCTGTCATTGTCAGCGGTCTTCCTAAGAGGAGTAGAAAACAAGACGGCAGATTTTCTCAGCCGAAGTCAGCTGAGAGAGAGCGAGTGGGCTCTCAGTCAGGAGGTCTTCAATCTCCTAGTCAGGAGGTGGGGATCTCCGGAGGTAGACCAGTTTGCGTCAAAAGAAAACGCGAAAACCCCTTGTTTTTTCTCCCGAAACAAGGGGGGTAGATGCCCTGTCCCAGAGCTGGCGGTTCAGGATTTGTTATGCCTTTCCACCACCAGTTCTTTTACCAGCAGTTCTAAGAAAGTTCCAACTGGAGAACACTTCTCTGATTCTGGTGGCACCTCACTGGCCCAAGAGGGCTTGGTTCTCGGTCCTCAGACAACTGACCACGGAACCTCCCTTCTTCCTCCCATCCACAAGGGATCTTCTCTTGCAGGGTCCAATCCTTTGCCCACACCCACACAGATGGAACCTAGCGGCGTGGTTACTGAAGAGACCTTGCTAAGGTCTAAAGGGTTTTCTGAAAGGTTAACTGCCACCCTTCTTAGTAGCAGGAAGAAGGAAACCCGCTCTATTTATAGGAAGGTCTGGCTTTGCTTTAATGCGTGGTGCCTAGAATTTTCCTGTTCAGTGCAGAACCCCTCTTCAGTGTTAGAGTTCTTACAGTGTGGGGCGGATAAGGGTCTTTCAGTCAGTACCCTTAAGAGTCAGGTTTCCGCTCTTAGTGTATATCTAGAAAGACCGCTAGCCAACAACCCCTGGGTAATCAGGTTCTTCAGAGCGTTATCTAGACAGAGGCCGTCCCAGGGGCCCCCCTTCCCAAGCTGGGATTTATCTTTAGTTCTACAGGCCCTAACAGGGTCTCCCTTTGAACCCTTAGATGGATGTCTTTTGAGAGAATTGACTTTGAAGACAGTCTTTTTGGTTGCAGTGACCACTGCTAGGAGGGTCAGCGAGTTAGAGGCCTTGTCAGTTAGACCCCCCTTTTTGTATTGTTTTTCCGGATCGGGTTGTTTTTAAAACCGGTCCGGCCTTTTTACCTAAAGTAACTTCCAGATTCCATAGGAGTCAGGAGGTAGTCTTACCCTCTTTTTGCCCTAATCCCTCAGGTGAAAGGGAAGTTAGGTTTAGTAAGTTAGATGTCAGGAGATGCATCCTGCACTACTTGGAGCTGACCAAAGTTTTTAGGAGATCAGACTCTTTTTGTTTTATTTTCTGGTGTTGGGAAAGGACAGAAAGCGTCCCGGCGCACAATCGCTAGATGGCTTAGACTAGCTATTGAACAGGCATATACCTTGTCTTGTAAGGAGGTCCCTACAGGAATTAAGGCACACTCTACACGAGCGGTGGCTGCTTCTCAGGCTGAAACGACTGGAGCAACGCCAGAACAAATATGCAAGGCAGCAACTTGGTCCAGCTACACCACCTTCGTCAAGCATTATAGAGTAGACTTGATGTCGGCAGGCGACCAGGCCTTTGGGGGAAAGGTCCTGCAAGCCATAGTCCCGCCCTAGTTGGTGAGTACTCGATTATCCTCTCTATTGTGGCTGTCCTGAAAGACGAGAAGGGAAAAATGGAGTTACACTTACCGGTAACGTCCTTTCCAGTAGTCTTTCAGGACAGCCCTGGTTACCCACCCGAAGCTATGAAAGGTTTGTTTGATCCAGGAACATAGTATGATATTGGTGCTTAACTATGGATTACTAACATGTTCTTGTGTCTCCCCAGCTGACCGGAGGTGCTCGTATAAAAACTGAGGTCTGGCAGGGGGAGGAGAGTTCTTAAAGGCTGTGCAGTGTTTCCTGAGGAAGAGGAGGAGCCTATCTCTCTATTGTGGCTGTCCTGAAAGACTACTGGAAAGGACGTTACCGGTAAGTGTAACTCCATTTTTTTGGCTATGCCCTGGAATTCTTAACTTTTGGACGGAGGTTCAGGGTATAGTGCAGAAATTTAGTAAAGATAAACTACCAGGCGAATGGCCCTTTTATCTATTACAGGACTCGGAGCTGATGGTAAAGAGATACAGGAGTTCTATGGTTAATCACCTTTTAAATGCCGCCCGTGCCTGTATCCCAGGGACGTGGAAACATAAACAACCGCCAACGGTAAAGATGTGGCTCAATAGAGTAGAAGAAATGAACAGAATAGAGGACCTTGTATGGACCTCCAGACAGAAACGTAAAGTATATCTTGAAACGTGGGCTGAGTGGAACGAGTTCAGATACTCAGAACAAGGGAGGGCTCTGCTGGATGCATAATAAAGAGGGACCGGGTTTATACCACCTTTTTATATGGTCTAATTTTAGACAGGACGTGCAGCTGTTGCGCACAGCGCGTAGCCTGCGCTGCAACAACGTTCTTTTGTGGATCCCCATAACTCCCTCATTAGCATATTTGACTAGCAAATCAATGGTGTCTAGCGCAGTTTTGCGCGGACGGATGCGCCTGTCTATCGAAATTACGCCGGGCAAAAAAGTATATTTCTTGCGTATCTGGTTTTGGGGATGCCGCACATTGAAACTCATGCGCAAATTTACACTTACGCCGCACATCTCCTGTAACGCTGGCGTAATCGCTCTGTGAATCTGGCACACTATTTTTTTACTTTTTTGCTTATATATATATATATATTATTATAATTTTTTTTTTTTTCAGTTTGAGCTGATGCATATTCTTCTTCTACATATTTTTGTTAAAAAAAAAATCGCAATAAGCATATAGTGATTGGTTTGCGCAAAGTTTATAGCGTCTACAAAATAGGGGAGAGAATTAATTTTTATTTTTTTTTCTACTAGTAATGGCGGCGATCTACCATTAACATTGCATGTTGTTAATGGTAATTATTAATCCACTTGTATATCAAATTTTAGTCTAATCAGTTATTTAATCATGGCAGATTTCCTATATTAAAGTTAGGACCTACCGTAAAACAAAGAGGACAATGTCAGTTCTAGATCTTGAAATTTTGGAAACTCTAAAGATGGCATCGTGCTCCTTCATTTAAGCAGAAACTGATACAACCTGTAGGATTAACCTGAAATATACTAGACATCATTGACTTAACTAGAAAATGCATTTCCTGAGGAAAATACGTGGAGGAAAATACGTGGGAATGCTGAATAGCTGAATTGCTAAGCCCACACAAATGCCATTCACCATAACCACTATACTATCTTTAGGACATAAAAGCAGTGTTCCTTCAGTACTAATAAAGCCTCGATTTGATCATTAAATGTGTTGTAAAGGTACAATAATTTTCCCTAAATAGCTTCCTTTACCTTTGTGCAGTCCTCCTTTACTTACCTCATCCTTTGATTTTGCTTTTAAAGGTCCTTATTTCTTCTGAGAAACCCTCACTTCCTGTTCTTCTGTCTGTAACTCCACACAGTAATGCAAGGCTTTTTCCCTGGTGTGGAGAAAGCCTCTTGAGGGGGGAGGGAGTGAGCAGGACGCCAACTAACTAACACACAGCTCCTTTCTCTTATCTGCAATGTAGAGAGTGTCCTGGTCGCCCCTCCCCCTCAAGAGGTTTCCCCCCCCCCCCCAGGTGTGTGAGGGGGATAATTGCACTGAGGTAAAGGAAGCTATTTAGGGAAAGAATTACCATGAGAAATGCCTTTAATTCACAGACCAAATGAGTTACCTAACCCTTCAAACAAACCTTAATAAATCCACAACCGTACATGCGATCGATACAACGACTTCACCGTATAAAAGACAAGACCCATGTGAACGCATCGATATGAAATTTATGTTGATAAACTTAAAAATGTGGCCATGTCAGCGATTTAGAAAAGAGTGTCTTTGTGTGTCTTAGAGTCGGTTCACACTGGGGCGACTTGGGATCAGACTTGAAGTCGTCTCAAGTCGTCCCAAGTCGTGCTGTCCAGAAAAGCAATGTAAGTGAATGGGAGCGGTGTTAATACACACTACTCATGTCGCTCCGACTTCAGAAGAGGTTCCTGTACTACTTCAATCAGACTTCTAGGCGATTTGTACCCATTGATTTCAATGGAAGTCGCTTCCAAGTCTGATCACTGTTTTAATTGAAGCTACTTTCAAGCAAGATAACATACATTTCTCAGGCAAACCCCTCCCTCCCTCTCCCAGAGCTGATTGTTGTTTTATTGGCCACTGGAATGTCTCCTGACCTGAAAAGGACTTCAAGTCGTGTTGTAAATCGCCCCAGATCGCCCTGTGGTTCATGCTCAAGTAGTGTTGAAGTTGCTTCTGAAAGTCGTGCTGGAAGTCGTGTCGCCCCAGTGTGAACCGACTCTCACTAACATTTTAAAAGCGCGTTATAATAAAGGCCTATGGGAAGAAATCTTGGAACTCTTGTCCTTTTTAGAAGCTCCAGCAACGAAAAGTAAAATGCGCATCACAAAACTGATCACATTGCCTGAAAGCAGACAAAAATACCTACAATTTGATATATAAATTGTGTATGACAAGTAGATCTTGTGAGAGCAATTTGTTCCCCCTTTTTTTATAGATAATCCGAGTTTTTTTCAAAACTCACACTCTAAAGGTGAGCTGAGGTGGGGGTGAGCAGGACGCCCACTAACACACAGCTCCCTTTTCTATCTGCAAAGTAGAGAGTGTCCTGGTCGCCCCTCCCCCTCAAGAGGTTTTCTCCTCCCCCCCCCCCCAGGTGTGTGAGGGGGATAATTGCACTGAGGTAAAGGAAGCCACACGCCTAAAAAGTGAAATAAGGCCTTCAAACAAACCTTAATAAATCCACAACCGTACATCCGATCGATACAGCGACTTCACCGTATAAAAGACAAAGCCTTTGTGAACGCATTAATATGAAATTTATGTTGATAAACTTAAAAATGTGGCCATGTCAGCGATTTAGAAAAGAGTGTCTACGTGTGTTTTAATTTAAAATTTTAAAGGCTGTGTAAAATGAAGGCCAATGGGAGAAATTTTGGGGCTCTTGTCCTTTCGAAGCTCCAGCAACGAAAAGTAAAATGCACATCACAAAACTGATCACATTGCCTGAAAGCAGACAAACATACTTTCAAATTGATATATAAATTGTGTATGACAAGTAGATCTTGTGGGCGTCAGAGCAATTTGTTCCCCCCTTTTTTTTATAGATAATACGATTTTTTTCAATACTCACACTCTAATGATCACATGACACACTCTGAGCCAGGTCCATAGGAAGACTGTTTAATTGATAACATTTTCTGAAAAAATCAGTAAACGTAAATTGCTTTTTCACAAAAACTATAAAAGATATCAATCTGAAAAGTCATAGCCAGTGATTGTGACGAACGCGAGTGTCAGATCCCCGCCCTCCGCGCTAACTTGCGACGAAGGACAGGTCAACCTCACACCACGCAGTCACTTACGTAACAATGCCACTCTCAGCTGCATCCAGCACAAAGATCTTCCAGCTTGCGGGACAACAATCTGCGTGCTGGTAGCCTGAGAGCGATTGTCACTGGGCTAATGATACAATTAACCCTTTAACTGCCACCACCCCTGTTTTGACCGAGTTAGGGGATACTCGTGATTTAGCAATACCAAGTATGATTTTGGAATAAGCGTCTGTAGCACACACTGTCACCACAGGCAGGTCTGCTCAGAGGCCTTACTCCACACAGTAGCGCTCTTCCAGAGGCAGGTTCGTTTATAGCTTGCATTAAGAGTTTTAGAGACAAAGTTAACACTTTCAAAGGTTTATTATAAAAAAGAGCAAACTTGGTGCAATAAAGTGTTACAGAAAAATATGTTTAAAGAGATAATGACAATATACAGCCACACAGTAATAAGGAAGAATGGAAGAAGAAGAATAATACTTGCAATTAATGTCCAAGGTTGATCAGAGGTCCATTGATGAACTGGGTAGTTGGTTCTCAAACTTAGCAGGTGCTCCTACTTTGATGGTAAAACGGAGACTCTCTCATCACTGAGCATCTCTCTTTTCTGTCAGATCACAAGGGGCGTTGACCACGATCAGTGACTAATTGTCTGGGCATCTCAGTTAGGGGTTGGTTACTGGGAGGGGTCCACATTCATGCCCACATTCCAGGTCACCTTGTGATACATATTCATATCTCTGCAGCTCAACTGTTTACAGACTAACAATATACATTTTATTGTTCAGCATGATATTTGCTTTTAGAAAAGGCCAAACATTAAATGCCTGCGATCGTTATTATACCTAGAACGAACAAATGGCGCCAGGGGCCTTCCGTATGATCATATTCATGTTTGGGCTTGAAACATTACAAATTCTCTGAGGAAGCTGAATATGTCCATTGTGTGGCGGTGCTACGCGTTACCTGAAAGTTATGAAACTTCCATAAATTCTTCCCCAGTTAAGGCTTAATGAGAAGTCGGCTATTTACGACCGGGTCGGTGACTTCTCTGAGGTGAAAGGGCGACAGTTTTACGACAGGCCAGGAACCCTGTCAGGAGACTATAAGAAACATAGTTTGGCTCTGTTTCTTACAGCAGATTACAATTCTTTGAAGTAGAAGCCCATGAATTCCTGAGCATGAAGGAGTGAGGTCATTTCTAGGGGTGCACTGCTTTTGCACAACATGGCTGCTGTGCAGGTTCACACAACATGGGGCGCTGTGTGCAATATCATCACAGGGATGGCTGAATATTTTGTGACTGTTTTAAAGTTTGTCTGGTGTCTGTCAGTGAAAGTATGAAGGAGGAGATACATTTTGTAGCGCATGAGATTTTAAGCGGTAAAAAGTGACTAAAGCTTAATATTTTAAAAAGTATAAATAGTACAAAAAAACTTGAAGTCCCTTTGTTAGCTGAATAAGATGAACATTTTAAACGTTGAATGGTCTCAATCGCTGAAAGTATGCCGAAGTTACGCAGAGCCAAAAAACGTACCGAATAATAAAGGATAATAAAATTAAGAATAATAAAAAACGAATAACAATACTGGGAATGCTTATTAAAGCATTCCCACTAATAATAAGAATAAAAAAAAAAAACGAATAACAATACTGGGAATGCTTATTAAAGCATTCCCACTAATTAGCCTTTTCCTTCCAATATTTTTAGATTAATAATAATAATATTATACTACTATTAGTTTTGTTATACCAGACATGATCATTCAGCCTGTTTGCAGAAGGAGAAGACAAGGGCCCTGAGACTGCCCATGTGATTATATAGAGGCTTTTTTTTTTTTATTCTTTGAATCGCAAACTTGTCATACTTATTTGCTCTTTGTAGTGGTGTAGTGGTTTTGACGTTGTGGATGATTTTGGCCCCTCCCTCCTGCCAAGTGCCTCCATAGCAAGTAGCTATGTGGGCACCCAAGCAGGATCTTTAGTGGGCCACAGCTCTGTGTGTCCATTTACATACAGAGCTGCGGCTCAGCCCCTCCCCATTTTTTCCTCATTGGCTTTAGTCGACAGGATTGGGAGCTAATGGCTCCCACTGCTGTCTCAGACAATGAGCAGTGAGAGTCCCAGAGGGACGAGGCTCTTGTGCACATCATTGGATTGAGATGGGGTTTGTGTATGTATTTGGTGGGGGGCTGCTGCACACATGTGCAAGGACCAGGCTCACACCAACGATTGGCATGTGGGACTCAGTTACAGGTCACCTGATCACTGTGATAGCCTCCAATTTGGCTTTTGCAGTAATCCGCAACTGTGTGCCCCCCCTGTGTTTGCTTTCTCTTCTAAATGAAGAGTAGGCTGCATTGTAGGAGTAAACCGCCCAGGTCAAATCTACCCTTTCTCCCTCCCTGAGACTGAAGTCTGTGTACGTCCAGGAAAATCTGCAAAAAGGATTCATCTGTAAATCCAATTCTGCTGGGGCTGGCTTAGTCTCTGTGGGAAAAAAGGATGGTACGTTCGGCCCTGCAGTGATTATAGGGGTTTCAATGCCATCACTATTAACCACTTGCCCACCGGGCCTGTTTTTCAGATTCGGTGTTTACGAGAATATATTTTTATAGAAAATTACTTAAACCCCCCAAACATTATATATTTTTCTTTCTCGTACATCACGGGACACAGAGCGGCATATTCATTACTATATGGGTTATATGGAGTACCTTCAGGTGTGGACACTGGCAATCTCAAACAGGAAGTCCCCTCCCTATATAACGCCCTCCCCTAGAGGGAGTCCCTCAGTTTTTTTGCCAGTGTCTTAGGTGTTGGTCACGGAATAGCTTTGCTCCACATCCTTGGGATTAAGGGCTGGCTAACCGGATCTGTCCAAGGAGCCTCGGTGCCAAAGTGGACAGTACCCGGGCCCCAAACCGTGGGGTTTTGCCTATAATGCTCCTCTTTGGAGGGCTGGACCCTGGGCCCAGGACTTGGAGTTCGTAAAGACCATAAGTTCCTGTTTGCCAGGGTGCTATATAGGTCCAGGACAGTGGGTACCTTCATAGGACCCCAGGGCCTGAAGGTCTATTACGCTACCCACGGAGATGGGAGAAGATTGGATCGTTTTGCTAGACAAACATCCTGCAGCATGGAGCAGGTAAGAGGGGAGCCTGCGGGACTTGGTTCGACAGCAGGCTCTCCGGGGTAACCTAAAAGGGGGGTAGCCTAAGTATGCTCTGCATTGCAACCTTGCTCACTATGTCTGAGAAGACAGGATGATCTCATTCCCCCATCACTAGGTTCCCTGTCTAAGAAACAATTGTGTTTGCTAGCTACCTGCTGCTTTCTTCCTAGGGCTAGTAAGGACCCCTATGGGGCCTTTTGGAGAGTCCTACCTGGCGGGGTTTTGATTCTGCCGCCTGGTACTGCAGTCCTGGGTCTCCAGCAGCGCGGCTCCTCCATGTACTTCCTTCTCCGGCATACGCGCACGCGCGCGCGCACGTCTTATAGACGTTTTTCGCGCCGTTCGGAGGGGAGGGCGGGGGGGGGGGGGGGGCGTGCCTGCAGCGTCATCAGGGGCGCGCCTTGTGTGCTGTTATAGATCAGCAGGCTATAGTCAGTGCTCAGTCTGAGGCTGATCTGAAAGGGAGAGGACGCAGAACGGCAGAACAGTGACTCCCGGTGGCGGAAGAGGGGTAGTACATGCTGGACTTGGTTCCAATGCTTTTCTGTTAAGCCAAAAAATCCCCCTTTTGCAACAGGTTGGAGGCTGGCAAACTAAGTTTGGGGTCGCTGTATGTTTTAAAAAAAAAAAAGACATATATTAAAAAAAAAAAAAAAAGGAAAAAAAAAAAAACATACGGGGCCCCATCAGTTTTTTGGGCATTAGTGATCTATTGTCCCCTAAACCCTAGTTTTGTACTCCGGGCCACTACAGTCTGCTGTTGTAGGCGGAGTCCCTCGATTTTGTATTATGGCTTCCAAAAGTTCGGGGTCAAAGGGTACAAAAAAGACCAAAAAACAAAGGGGTTCCCCCTCTGATTCTGATGATATGCCGATACTTTCCCCGCAGTTTATTCCCATGAAGGTCGCCTTGGATGAGCCATTGGGGGGGTCTGGTGCTGAGGCTGGCCCAGATCAGCCCAGCCCTGTGTTTATCACAGAGGAGATGCTAGCTGTATCCCTAGGGGGGCTAGAAGAGAGATTAGCAGCGTTGATCGCTAGATCTATTCCTGGCAAGAGACGGGCTAGATCCCCATCACCAAAAGGTGTATCCTCAGATGCTGAAATTCTCTCTCCGGAGGAATTGGAATCACAGGAGGATCAACTAGACCTGAACCAAGGTCCTAGCATACTTGGACGACCTTTTAATCATAGATCACTCACGGCCGTGTCTGCAACAGGCAGTAAACCTCACGGTTCAGAACCTCGAAAGGTTCGGCTGGGTCCTAAACCGGGAAAAGTCAGCGTTCCAGCCTACAAAGCAGTTGGAATACCTCGGCATGAGGTTAGACACAGAACAGCAAAGGGTGTTCCTGCCCCTTGTAAAGGTCGAGGCTATCAAGGGGTTGGTTCAGTTGGTTCTAAGCAAGAAAAAACCAACTATTCGCCTGTGTATGCGATTACTAGGCAAGCTAGTGGCCATGTTCGAGGCAGTACCATACGCTCAGATCCACACTCGCGTCCTACAGGCAGCCATTCTAGCAGCCTGGGGCAAGAGAGCACATGCCTTGGAGTCCCCTTTGACGCTATCATCAAGGGTCCGACAAAGCCTGGCCTGGTGGTTGAACCCTCAGAATCTTCTAAAGGGAAGTTCCTTCAGCCCCGTTGTCTGGAAGGTAGTTACCACAGACGCCAGCCTGGCAGGCTGGGGGGCGGTCTTGGAGGGGTTCTCTCGTCAGGGAACTTGGGCGGAAGCAGAGAGGCAGCTACCCATCAATGTCTTGGAGATCAGAGCTGCTCGCCTAGCCCTCCTGGCATGGACTTCCAGATTACAGGGGTCCCGGTGAGAATCCAGTCAGACAATGCCACAGCGGTGGCATACATAAACCACCAAGGGGGAACCAGGAGTCAGGCCGCTCAGAGGGAGGTGAGCTTGATTTTTCAGTGGGCAGAGGTTTATGTACCCTGCATTTCGGCGATATTCATTCCCGGAGTGGACAACCTGCAGGCAGACTTCTTAAGTCGCCAGATTCTGTCGCCGGGGGAGTGGTCTCTGCATCCCCAGGTCTTTCAGACAATCTGCCAGAAGTGGGGAATGCCAGACGTAGATATAATGGCATCCAGGTTCAACAAGAAACTAGACAGGTTCGTGTCTCGAGCGAGGGACCCTATGGCCTGGAACCGATGCGTTGGTTTGCCCTGGCATCAATTCAAACTTCTATATGCATTCCCTCCGCTACAGTTACTTCCTCGCCTGTTGCGCAGGATCAGAGTGGAGCACAAGCCAGTCATTCTAGTAGCTCCAGCTTGGCCCCGGAGGACATGGTACTCACTAGTCCTGAAGATGGCAGTGGGAGACCCTTGGACTCTTCCTCTACGACCAGACCTACTCTCACAAGGCCCGATCCTCCACCCTACATTACAGCCTCTAAATTTGACGGCCTGGAGGCTGAATCCCTGATTCTCAGGGGTAGAGGTCTGTCTAGGCAGGTAATTCCTACCCTGATTAGGGCTAGAAAGCCGGCCTCCAGGGTGATTTATTACAGGGTGTGGAGGAACTACGTAGGCTGGTGTGAATCCAAAAGATGGAATTCCCGCAAATATACCATTGATGGGGTGTTAAGTTTTCTCCAGCTAGGAGTGGATAAAGGCCTGGCATTAAGCACAATCAAGGGACAGATTTCAGCTCTGTCAGCGTGGTTTCAGAGGCCGCTGGCCACCCACTCGCTGGTAAAGACCTTCATACAGGGGGTCTTGCGTATTAATCCTCCTGTCAAGTCACCAATTTGTCCATGGGACTTAAATCTTGTCCTGTCCACTCTATAGAAACAACCCTTTGAGCCGTTGGGGTTGCTGCATACCTTGGATATTGTCCGGGCCATGAAGGCCTATCTTAAAGCTACAGAAAAGATCCGGAAAACAGATGTGTTGTTCGTTCTACCAGATGGCCCCAAGAAGGGGCAGGCAGCTGCAAAATCTACCATCTCGAGATGGATTAGACAATTAATCATTCAGGCCTACGGTTTGAAGAGGTTGCCGCCTCCTTTTGTCGGTAAAGGCCCATTCTACCAGGGCCATGGGCGCCTCCTGGGCAGCACACCATCAGATCTCTATGGCTCAGATATGCAAGGCGGCGACGTGGTCATCAGTCCACACGTTTACAAGGTTTTATCAACTAGACGTGAGAAGGAATGCGGATTCAGCCTTTGGGCAGGCAGTACTACAGGCTGCGGTTTAAGATCCTCGGGATCAGGGGCACCCTTGGTTGTAAAAGAAGAAAAAAAAAAAAAAAAAAGTTTTTTTTTTCTTGACTAAGTTGGATTTATTATTATTATTTGAGTATACCTCTAAATTAAATCTCTTTTGAGAAGATGTCTCCCTCCCCTCATTAAAGCATTGCTTTCGGACATCCCATATAGTAATGAATATGCCGCTCTGTGTCCCGTGATGTACGAGAAAGAAAAAGGGATTTTTAAATACAGCTTACCTGTAAAATCCTTTTCTTGGAGTACATCACGGGACACAGAGCTCCCACCCCTCTTTTGGGGAACATTTTTGGGAGGCATACTGCTTGCTACAAAACTGAGGGACTCCCTCTAGGGAGGGGGTATTATATAGGGAGGGGACTTCCTGTTTGAGATTGCCAGTGTCCACACCTGAAGGTACTCCATATAACCCATATAGTAATGAATATGCCGCTCTGTGTCCCGTGATGTACTCCAAGAAAAGGATTTTACAGGTAAGCTGTATTTAAAAATCCCTTTTTTTCTAACACCCTAGAGAATAAAATGGCAGTCATTGCAATACTTTTTGTCACACCGTATTTGCGCAGCGGTCTTACAAGCGCACTTTTTTTTTTAAAAAAATTCACTTTTTTGAATAAAAAAATAAAACAACAATAAATTTGGCCCAATTTTTTTTATATATTGTGAAAGATAATGTTACGCCGAGTAAAATGATACCCAACATGTCACGCTTAAAAATTGCGCCCGCTTGTGGCATGGCGTCAAACTTTTACCCTTAAAAATCTCGATAGGCGACGTTTAAAAAATTCTAGGTTGCATTTTTTGAGATACAGAGGAGGTCTAGGGCTAGAATTATTGCTCTCACTCTTAACGATCGCGGCGATACCTCACTTGTGTGGTTTGAACACCGTTTTCATATGCGGGCGCTACTCGCGTATGCGTTTGCTTCTGTGCGCGAGCTCGTCGGGATGGGGCGTTTTTAATTATTTTTTTTTTTGTTATTTATTTTAAATTAGTTTGTAATTTTATACACCAAAATAAATAATAAAAAAAAAAATATCACTTTTATTCCTATTACAAGGAATGTAAACATCCCTTGTAATAGAAAAAAGCATGACAGGTCCTCTTAAATATGAGATCTGGGGTCAAAAAGACCTCGGATCTCATATTTAGGCTTAAATGCAAAAAAAAAAAAAAAAAAAAATGTAATTTTTCAAATTTTAGAAAAAAAAAATGTTTCTTTAAGACGCTGGGCAGGACTGACGTTTTGACGTCACTTCCGCCCAGCAGAGCTCTGGGGAACGGGTGGGGGCGATTTTTCCCTCGCTCGTATCCCCGCTGAGGAGCCGAACGGACCCGATCGCCTCCGCCGCTACCGACGGCTCCGGTAAGCGGCGGAGGGCGCGGGAGAGCAGCGGGAGGGGGGGGCCCTCTCCCGCCACCGATAACGGCGATCTCGCGGCGAATCCGCCACGGAGACCGCCATTATCGTGTACAGGACTGCCCACGGAAAAGATGGATATCTCGGTTGTGGCAGCAGCTGCTGCCGTTACCGAGATATCCATCTTTAAAGTCATGACGTCTTTTTGACATGACGCCGTGGGCAAGTGGTTAAAGAGGAAGTAAACCCTCTTTAAAAAATAAAATAGCCTAAAAAATACTAGCTCATTATGAACTACTTACCTGAGAATGAAGCCCCAGCAGCGGTCCTCGGACACCTCCTCTGTCGCCGAGTGACTTCCGGGTATCGCTGCTCCGGGGCTGTGACTGGCTGGAGCAGCGATGCCGTCACTCCTGTGCGGTTGATGGGATGATTGCTTTCACTAGCGACAAGCTTAGTGCACCGTTGTCTACATCGCCGTATTTCTTGCAAATATCTCCTTAACCATGTAGGTTAAAGCGGAGTTCCACCCTGGAAAAAAAATTTCTTCCAAAAATCTAAAAAAAAAAATTAAATGGGGAATTTTTTTTTTTTTTTTTTACTTACCCTAAACATCTGTTGCTATGCGGAAGTCCTGATTCTGCCTTTTATCTTCCACAGTGGATTCTCTTTCTCTTCCTACACTCGGTGGATTCTTGTGAATGGGGCGCTCTGCATTCTGGGAACTGTGTGTATCCCAGAAAGCAGCCGGACCATTTACAAAGCGCCGCGCTGCTCGCACATGCGCAGTAGGAAACGGGCCTGTTTCCCTTACTGTGGATGGCGGTGCCTGGAGCTGCCAGGATCGAGGATCGGCATCGGGGGGGGCATCAGCGCGGGCAAGTAGGACAGGTAAGTGTCCTTATTCAAAGTCAGCAGCTACACTGTTAGTAGCTGCTGACTTTAAAAAATTTGCGGGTGGAATCCCGCTTTAAGGAGATATTTCTTGCAGCCTGTGCTGTGACCCTGGGGCATACACAAACTTCTTCTTACAACAAAGCGTTTGGCGGTGCGGGCTCTATTGACCGTATATGTTGAGTGCCCAAAATATGTTTGGATCTCCATTGCACCTATGCCCATATTTGACTTTATGTGAGAACTTGCCCCAGCTTTAATTCTACTTCAGGATTGTTCAGAATAGGGGTTCTCTTTCGTTTGCCGATATCTTGGCAAAACCCCTGCAAATCTTCCTTGGTCTTTTATTTGATAATTCAATCCTTGACATCATGGGATTATCACTATAGATGCAATTAACTCGGACTATTGATGATCAGTTTTTCTGACACCATTGAAAGTGACACTCCATTTACTCCCTGATATCTTGGCATTTTTGGAATGCCCGGAGTTCTCTGGATGAATGCACTTGCCACGATGTACTAGATTATGAAACAATATCTATATATTACCAAAAAATCCTGCTTGTCTCGTCCTGAAGAAGCCCAACGGCTAAACGCGTAGGCGACTTCAAAGGATTTATCTATCACTCATGAATTACTAATCCAGATGGTTCTATTGTATTAATTTTTAATACTGTATCTTTGTTCTGTATATTTCTATTTTTGTAATAAATAATTATTTTTATATATACTTCCGCCTTGCCTCAAAGTCCGACCTTTACTCACTCCTGTAATTGGGTTTTCTTCTTATTCTTACCATATACGGATGTGGCCAATGTGAGTGCCTTCCTTGTGTGTCTTGTCCTACCTTTCCCCGCCCTCTCCCCCTTTCCCCCCCCCATTCCTTTTTTTGATTCCACGTGTCTGCGTGTTATACAGTTTTTTTTTTTTTCCCTGAAACTTCCCTCTCAAAGTTGGAGTGTGTGTTATACGCCGATAAATACAGTATGTACGATACGTCTACATCAGGCATGTCCAAAGTCTGGCCCGCGTGCCAAATGCGGCCCCCCTGTTGATTTAATATGGCCCCTGGGGATTTGGATATATATTGCTTGTGGCCCCCAGGGCCACAAAAGATATATACCGTATTTATCGGCGCTGCTATGGAGGGGACAGGGAGGGGGCAGGACGAGCGCCGTCTGATTACATGAAGAGAATCTCCTGTTTACTCAGCAGCGTCTGTATTGGAAGTCCTCTCTCTTGGGATGTCATTGGATGACTGTTCTGTCTATCATAGGAGGCAGGACTTTGTATTAAAGAGGCCACAGAGTAAAAAAGTGATTCTCCTGTTTGTAAACTGTCGGCACTCGTCCCGACCCCCTCCCTCTGCTCTCTGAGGCTGCAGATGGGCATCGATCAGGCTGCATTCGTGGCAATGGTGAGGCTGCATTCGTGGCAATGGTGAGGCTGCATTCGTGGCAATGGTGAGGCTGCATTTGTGGCAATGGTGAGGCTGCATTCGTGGCAATGGTAAGCTTGTGCATGTTATACTCCGATAAATATGGTATATCCAAATAACACGCCCAAGCTCATCCTTAGTCCTGAGCAGCGCTCTGGGATTTGTGGGGACACAAAAGAAATATACAGTATATCCAAATAACATGCCCAAGCTCATCTCTTCATCACACACAGCCACAAAGGCAACAGAATTCTTGTTGGGCAGTGTATTGGTGCTTGAAGGATACACCCCTAGACCGAATTTTATGGGTTCAAAGAATGTCAGGCAAAATGGTCGGCCCTCATGCATGTTCACTTCATCAAATCTGGCCCTCCTTGAAAAAAGTTTGTGCACCCCTGGTCTACATCTTCAGGACCGCCAACTCCTATGCAAAGTTAGAGTGCCTTCTTTTTGTCTCTTCACACGTTGAGAGATTCATGAAGGAATGGGCTGTTGTGAAGGCATCAACACTTTATCTATGCATTGGTCCTGTGGGTAGGAGATTACCCAGAATTAGGGGAGCTACCACACATATACTGCCATATTCGGGCATATATTATTGAAATGCATATTTGAAACCCATACACTAAAGTTAAAGTTAAGTAGAGAGTTTGGCAAAGGGATACACAATAATCACTTAATTAGCTCACGCACATACACTGGTGGAAACAGTTTGGGAAAACTGCCCAAATCACTTCCTCCAAAAAGCTGGCTGAACAAATTATTATTATTTTTTTTTTCCCCTAAATGGCTTCCTTTACCTTAGTGCAGTCCTCCTTGCAGTGGCGGAACCTTCCGTTTCACTGGTAGCCGGGCTTTGCCCGCAGCATTCCCAGTCGACCTCCGGTTGCGACTGGGCAGTCCGGTTGTGGTTTAGCCAGGTCAGTCGGGGGGGGCCCGCTCTCGGTCGCCGGTGTGAGGGGCCCGCCCACCGCCTGCCAGTGTGGAGCCGTTCTGCCGCTGGATCGGGTGCTGACAAGGCACTGGCAGTAAATGCAGGGGCGGCATCGCAGCAACCCCCCCAAGACCCGGCATCTCCCCCTGCACATCTGGCTGGCTGTTTAGAGTGCAGTGGGGAGATGTGGTAGGAGGTGGAAGCTGGAGATCGGCAGCTCTATGGTGCCTGTGTGGGCAGCGTGATCTCCCTGGGTCTTGTAGTACTCGAGTGTCAGTGTATACAGAGAGGGGAGGGGCCTCTGACCCGAGCAGGTATCAGTTTCACTTTTTCTCTGCTTGCAGTTGCACACTGTTGTTGATGCCCGGGTCAGAGGCCCCTCCCCTTCTGCTGTATTCATGATTCGGAGAACTACAAGCCCCAGTGAGATCCCCCTGCCTGTGGACACTATAGAGCTGCCGATCGCCACCTCCACCAGCCCAGGTACAGGGGAACTTCTGCAAGGGGGAATCAGCTGTTTGGGGACCCTGATGTAAGAGGGGGGGGCTCTGGGGACACTAATGTAAGCGAGGGGGGCTCTGGGGACACTAATGTAAGCGAGGGGGCCTCTGGGGACACTAATGTAAGGGGGGGGCTTCTGGGGACACTAATGTAAGAGGGGGGGGCTTCTGGGGACACTAATGTAAGAGGGGGGGGCTTCTGGGGACACTAATGTAAGAGGGGGGGGCTTCTGGGGACACTAATGTAAGAGGGGGGGGGCTTCTGGGGACACTAATGTAAGAAAGGGGGCTTCTGGGGACACTAATGTAAGGAAAGGGGCCTCTGGGGACACTAATGTAAGGAAAGGGGCCTCTGGGGACACTAATGTAAGGAAGGGGGCCTCTGGGGACACTAATGCAAGAGGGGGGGCTTCTGGGGACACTAATGTAAGAGGGGGGGCTTCTGGGGACACTAATTGAAAGGTTGGCTTCTGGGACACTAATGTAAGAGGGGGGGGCTTCTGGGGACACTAATGTAAGAGGGGGCTTCTGGGGACACTAATGTAAGAGGGGGGGCTTCTGGGGACACTAATGTAAGAGGGGGGGCTTCTGGGGACACTAATGTAAGAGGGGGGCTTCTGGGGACACTAATGTAAGGAAGGGGGCTTCTGGGGACACGAATGTAAGGAAAGGGGCCTCTGGGGACACTAATGTAAGGAAGGGGGCCTCTGGGGACACTAATGCAAGAGGGGGGGGCTTCTGGGGACACTAATTGAAAGGTTGGCTTCTGGGGACACTAATGTAAGGAAGGGAGCCTCTCTGGGGGCCCTGATGTAGGCGGAGACTCTCTGGGGGCCCTGATGTAGGGGGAGACTCTCTGGGGACCCTGATGTAGGGGGAGACTCTCTGGGGACCCTGATGTAGGGGGAGACTCTCTGGGGACCCTGATGTAGGGGGAGACTCTCTGGGGACCCTGATGTAGGGGGAGACTCTCTGGGGACCCTGATGTAGGGGGAGACTCTCTGGGGACCCTGATGTAGGGGGAGACTCTCTGGGGACATTCCAATTCAGTGCAAATGAAGTTACCTAAGTTTTGCTTCACAGTAAAGATTTATTAGAACAATAAATAACAGGACAGTATCAGAATCTATTTTCTTTAAGAATTAGTATTCATAAATATCCAAACATTGAAATGAAGAAAAAATCTAACAAAAACAAATATATTAAACAAAATAAGACCCCTTTCACACTGAAGTGTTTTTACAGCGTTTTGGCGTTAAAAATAGCGCTCTTAAAACGATCTCCATGCATCTCAATGGACCCTATCACACCGAGTCCTGCAAGCGCTGTAAAAACACCTTACCCTTTCACACTGAGGCGTTGAGAAAAGTCCTGCAAGCAGCAGCTTTTGGGCGCTGAGAAAAATGCCCCTCTCCATTGAAATGAATTGAAAGCGCTGTAAAAACGCATTACCCTTTCACACTGAGGTGTTGAGAAAAGTCCTGCAAGCAGCAGCTTTTGGGCGCTGAAAAAAACGCTCCAAAAAGGCCCCTCTCCATTAAAAAAGCGCTGTAAAAGCGCCTTACCCTTTCACACTGAGGCACTGCTAAAACTTTAGAGCCTTAGCAGTGCTTTACCAGCACATTGGGATTGCAGATGAGGCTTCGCTGTAATAACGCTCGAAAAACGCTGTAAAAATGATCGAAAAACGCCCCAGTGTGTAAGGGGCCTTAATAATAAAAGATTTAAATAAAATGTATTGCACTTGCATCTTTTTCCTCTGTTTAGGAAACATGGACAACCCTAAAACATTAATAAACGCCTGAGCAGAGCACTGGTCTCTGCAACTTTATCTATAACAGTGTCATTGTCCAAAGACATGAGAATATTTCTTTCTCAGTGCACATGAGCATGAATGCCTCAAGGTTCTTTTGGGTTAAAGTGCTCCTGAGCCTGTTTTTTATGAATTTTACTGTTGAGAAGCTTCTCTCACAGGCTACTTGTGTGATAGACAGTGTTAATAGCAACTTGTATGCGAGTCCAATCACATGGTAGGCATCAGTTAGAAGATTGTACTGAGAGAGAATGAGATGAACACAAATGACACAGTTTTTACAGGAGGAGGAACAAGTTTTGCTCTCCAATTCGACATCCTGCTGCTGTTCCATGGAAAGATCCTCATCACCTCCTTGTGGGATATCACTAGCTGTCCTGACAATGTAACCCTCCAGACGGGACATCTTTAGTCTTTCCCACTGAGATGCAAGGCTGTACAGTTCACCACATAATGTGCCAACTGTAGCCCTGTCATCAAACTTAAGCAGACATTTGCTTATTTCTTCCAGAGCTGAGCTGGGGAGTCCATTTTTCCTCACATGAGCAAAGTTTCTAGGGTCTAAACAGGCAAAATCTGAGCAAAGTTTTGCATTAGCAGAAAATCTCCTTTGGATACTGGCTGTTACTGTGTCTACAATGACATTGTGTGTACTTTTACCTCAAAGTCAGTATCAGCTGATGCTAACTGCTCATCTTCTGCAAGCTCTCCTGGCATTCTTTTCTTTTTTCTGATCCTTCTCTCAGAAAAGGCAGCCTGCACTACAAGCTCACACTCTTCCTCCCCTTGCAACTTTCCATTTGCCCATGTCACAAACTTATCAGCTGCACACTTAACTCCTTCAAAGTCCCTGGCACACTTCCTGAGACCCTCCTCTGTCCCCTCAACCAGACGTTGAGCTGTGATTATATCCATTCCCTTTGTCTGTAAGTATTTTGAAAGGGGGGAGGTAAGCTCAAAAATGCGAAGGAAGAGTTGAGCAGTGACCACTGTCTCATACTTCAAAAAGCCTTCTAGAAATCCCTTTGCCTTGGCCCTCACAGTTGGCTTTTGTGTACTGTCATCTATAATGGTGTCTAAAGTCATAAGCACTTCACAAAACAAGCCTTCCTGAGGATTCCCGAAGCACCCAAATACTTTACTTAGTGCCTGATCCTTAGCCCACCACCTAGTTGGCCCTATTGGGCACAGTCGTCTGTGATGCTTGTCCTGACTCTTCTCCTCCCACTTCTGCATGCGCACGTATGACTCTCTTAAAAAAACTGCTACATCATTAACCACTTAAGACCCGGACCAATACGCTGGTAAATGACCCAAGGTGTTTTTGCGATTCGGCACTGCGTCGCTTTAACAGACAATTGCGTGGTCGTGCGACGTGGCTCCCAAACAAAATTTGCGTCCTTTTCTTCCCACAAATAGAGCTTTCTTTTGGTGGTATTTGATCACCTCTGCGATTTTTATTTTTTGCGCTATATACAAAAATAGAGCGACATTTTTGAAAAAAAAAACACTATTTTTTACTTTTTTGTTAAAAAAAAATCAAATAAACTAAATTTTAGTCAAACATTTAGGCCAAAATTTATTTAGCCACATGTCTTTAGTAAAAAAAAAAAAATCGCAATAAAAAAAAATAGCTACCTAGCGGCAACAGCGACACTAATACAGCGATCAGAAAAATGATCGCTTAGTGACGCTGGCAATAGGGAGTGAAAGGGTTAACTAGGGCGGTGATCAGGGGGTTAAAACTTTATTAGGGGGGGTGGGGGGGCTATCCTGAACCTAACACTAACTGTTTTTTTACAGTGCCTGTCACACTGACACTAAATGCAGTGATTAAATCACTGCATTCAGTAACACTGTGACAGGGGGGTGGGGGGGGGGGCGATCACAAGGGGTTAATATGCCTATGTGAGTGTGTGTCAGTGTTGTGTTGGTGCACACTTACTTGTGATGTCTTCTCTCATCATCAGCAGCGCTGGGAAACAGCGCTGCGATGAGAGAATACATCATTTCCTCCTTCCTGTGTAAACACAGGAGGAGGAAGTGACAGGCTGGGAGCGCGCTCCCATTGGCTGGGAGCGATCGCGGGGGGGGCGGAAAACACGGACATCCGCCCGCAGATCCCGGATCGCTCCCAGAGGTAGGGAGACCCCCGCACGCCGCGGAGGGGGTCCCGATGGGACCCCCGAACCGCACTCAGGCGGGGACGTAAATTTACGCCCTTGTGCCTGTACGAGCAATGTTGTGGCCGTATATGTGCGTGCGGGGGTCTTTAAGTGGTTAAGCAGTGAAAACAGAGAAGCACTTTCCACAACACTGGCTGTTGTCTCTGCCAGTACAAGATTCAAAAGATGTGCATAACACCAAATATGAACCTGATTGGGGGAATGCTCAGAGAGGAGTGTAGAAAACCCCCTAAACTGACCCTGCATATTAGCTGCACCATCTGTTGAGTTGCCCACACATGTGCCAATGTCAATATTAAGGTTCAGTAGCACTTTCTTTAGAATCTCTACAAAATTCTGACCAGTAGATGACTCACAGTCCACCATAGCAATCAGTCTTTCATGAATGACATCTGTCACATATCTAAGTATGATTGAACACTGGTCTTTGGAGGTGATATCTTGGGTAGTGTCAATTTGAACTGAAAACATGCCAGCTTTTCTCACATCATCTGCTATAGTCACCTTTATCAGTTGGCTAATGACATCCAAAATTTTATTTATTGTGTCTTTTGACAGCAGAGTAACTAGAGCTCCTCTGCCTTTTGCACCAGTTTCATGCTGTTTTTTGCTGTTTTCAATGCAAGTGTTAACATGCTGTTGGAGGCAAATGTCATATTTACTCAAGAGTAGAATCAACTCCAGGACATTACCATGATTAACAGCAATGTTTTCTAAGCTATAACCTGCCTCTTCTTTATCTCCCCTGTAGCTAAGACCACATTTGCCTATGACTTTAACAACGTCCACTATACGCTCCATCACCTGGCGTTTCTTTTTCACTTGCTCAGCGCGTAATGACATTTGGTTGCCAGTCAACAGGCTTTTCACATCTGCCTTTTGTATTTTCAGAAAGTAAGCATCTGCACTATCTCTGTGTGTCTTACTTTTTTCATGTTCCACTATCCTTTGGTGAATGTGTTTCCAGTCTTTCATGCCTCCCTTTATGAAAGGGCCATCACTTACCAAAGGTGCAAATGCCAAACAAACTGAACAGTATAGAGCTTGGTTTTTTTCACAGTAAGTTAGCCACTTGCGGTTTTGTTCATCTTTGCTATTGAAAACCTTTGGTATAAGAACATTTGGGATTTGTTGAGGATGATAAGAAAAAAATGTATGTATATCCTGATACTGAGGTCGAGTAAAGTAATCAAAACTATCAACAGAATCCTCTTTATCTGCCTTGTTCCTAGCTTGTGGTTCTGGGTTCTGCTGCTGAGTTGCTGCCTCTGCTATCAGTTCCTGAGTCGACTCTACTCTCTCTTTCACACTTCCTTCTGTATCCATTGACTCAAGTGCACCTGTATATTTAATCATAATAAGCATATTGTAATCTTTAACATATTTGTTCTTAATTACTAAAAAAAATTACTATTAGTTCTTCTGAATGACAATCCTACCTGCCCATTCTGGTGTGTTGGCTCATGACTGGAGCTTGGTAACATTACTTGGGCCTTGCTCTTCACTGTTGGCAGCAAACCGGACTAGAGGCGGCTCCTGCTGAAGAGCTACAAAAAAAGTTTGATAGACAACGTTGTTTTGCAGTTGCACGGTCACTAGCATCTTGCACTGCTCCTAACTAACGTTAGCTTACCGGCCATCTCATCATCGTCTTCATTTGTTTTCTTTGGAAAAATGTGCTCAGCTTGGAACATTGGGCCGCGTCAGTTTCCAAAGCCTTCTTCTTTTTATTCGGGCCTTTCAGCACCGCCTTTACGCTTTCTGTTATCCATACTCCTCGTGTACTGGCAGAGTACCCCCTTATCAAAGAACATATTGTCATTATACTCCTATCTACCTACATACCTTCAGGATACTCCTATCTACCTACATACCTGTAGCATACATCTACAACCTACATACCTATAGGATACTCCTTATCTACCTATATACTTATATACCCAAATACAATACTTTGAAAGCTCACTGTTTGGTGGCACAGTGAGGCTGCAATTAATGTTTTTTTTTTTTTTTTTAGTCAGAGAAGGCAAGCATGGCTCAAAATAACACAAACACTTTTTTTTTTGTTTGCCAATTTTTATTAAAGTGCTGGTCACCTCAGTCAGCCTCCTTCCACCAGCACACTGGTGGAAATTGACCGGGCAAACTGGTAGCACGCTGGTGGCAATTTATGGGCACAGTGGGGCAAACTGGCAACAATTGATGGTTACAGTGGCTGCGTGTGATGGGCACAGTGGCGACAATTGATGGTGGCACAGTGGTTGCGTGTGTTGGCACAGTGGCTGCATGTGATGGCACAGTGGCTGCGTTTGGTGGCACAGTGGCTGTGTGTGATGGGCAGAGGCGACAATTGATGGCACAGTGGCGACCTTTGGTGGCACAGTGGCTGCCTTTGGTGGCACAGTGGCTGCGTGTGATGGGCAGTGGCAACAATAAATGGCACAGTGGCTGTGTTTGGTGGCACAGTGGCTGCGTATGATGGGCAGTGGCTGCATTTGGTGGCACAGTGGCTGCGTTTGGTGGCACAGTGAGGCTGCAATTAATTTTTTTTTAGTTAGAGAAGGCAAGCTCAAAATAACACAAAAAAAAATTTCTGCCATTTTTTTAAATAAAAAACTGATGGTCACCTCAGTCCAACGGTTGGACTGAGGTGACCATCAGTTTTTTAAATAAAAAAATGGCAGAAAAAAATGTTTTTGTGTTATTTTGAGCTTGCCGTCTCAACCCCCCCCCCCCCCCCCCCCCTTCCAATACAGTGAATAAATTATTTTCTTACTTTTTATACACTTCTGCTGCAGTCCTGAGTCCAGGGTCCAGACAGTAGCAGCACTAGGAAGGAACTGTAGACGCAGGCTGAGCTGAGGCTCCTCTTGACTTGGGCTTCTTCTTTCCTTTCCTTTTTTTTTTTTAGTCAGAGAAGGCAAGCTGAAAAAAACAAACATTTTTTTAAACTGCTATTTTTTATTAAAAAAATTATGGGCACAGTGGCGACAGTTGATGGTGGCACAGTGGCTGCATGTGATGGCACAGTGGCGACAATTGATAGGCACACTGGCAGCAATTGATGGCACAGTGGCTGCATGTGATGGGCACAGTGGCTGCATTGATTGCAATTGATAGGCACACATGGCGGCAATTGATGGGCACACTGGCAGCACACTAGCGGCAATTGGTGTTCTTTTTTTTTTGCTAGTCAGAGAAGGCAAGCATGGCTCAAAATAACACAAACACTTTTTTTTTTTTATTTGCCATTTTTTATTAAAGTGCTGGTCACCTCAGTCAGCCTCCTCCAACAGCACACTGGTGGCAATTGATCGGGCAAACTGGCAGCACGCTGGCGGCAATTTATGGGCACAGTGGGGCAAACTGGCAACAATTGATGGTTACAGTGGCTGCGTGTGATGGTGGCACAGTGGCTGCGTGTGATGGTGGCACAGTGGCTGCGTGTAATGGTGGCACAGTGGCGACAATTGATGGCACAGTGGCGACAATTGATGGCACAGTGGCGACAATTGATGGCACAGTGGCGACAATTGATGGCACAGTGGCGACAATTGATGGCACAGTGGCGACAATTGATGGCACAGTGGCTGCATGTGATGGCACAGTGGCTGCGTTTGGTGGCACAGTGGCTGCGTTTGGTGGGCAGTGGTGACAATTGATGGCACAGTGGCTGCCTTTGGTGGCACAGTGGCTGCGTTTGATGGCACAGTGGCGACAATTGATGGCACAGTGGCGACAATTGATGGCACAGTGGCTGCGTGTGTTGGCACAGTGGCTGCATGTGATGGCACAGTGGCTGCGTTTGGTGGCACGGTGGCTGCGTTTGGTGGGCAGTGGCGACAATTGATGGCACAGTGGCTGCCTTCGGTGGCACAGTGGCTGCCTTCGGTGGCACAGTGGCTGAGTTCGGTGGCACAGTGGCTGAGTTCGGTGGCACAGTGGCTGAGTTCGGTGGCACAGTGGCTGAGTTCGGTGGCACAGTGGCTGAGTTCGGTGGCACAGTGGCTGAGTTCGGTGGCACAGTGGCTGAGTTCGGTGGCACAGTGGCTGAGTTCGGTGGCACAGTGGCTGAGTTCGGTGGCACAGTGGCTGAGGTCGGTGGCACAGTGGCTGAGGTCGGTGGCACAGTGGCTGAGTTCGGTGGCACAGTGAGGCTACAATTAATGGGTTTTTTTTTAGTTAGAGAAGGCAAGCGCAAAATAACACAAAAACTATTTTTTCTGCCATTTTTTAATTAAAAAAACTGATGGTCACCTCAGTCCAATGGTTGGACTGAGGTGACCATCAGTTTTTTAATAAAAAAAAAATGGCAGAAAAAAATGTTTTTTTTTGTGTTTTTTTGAGCTTGCCTTCTCCACCCCCCCCCTCCCCTCCCCCCTCCAATACAGTCAATTATTTTCTTACTTGTTCTTGAGTCCAGGGGTCCAGACAGTAGCAGGCTAGCAGCACTAGTCTAGTAGGAAGGAAGGCAGTGGCACTGACTGTAGCAGCCACAGGCTGAGCTGAGGCTCCTCGTGGCTTGAGCTTCTTATTTTCTTTGCCGCCGCTGAGCGCTCCCTGCACGAGTCCTCCTCCTTCTCTCACCTCGTTCTCTCCGCGCCTCCGGCGTGACGTCACGCCGGGGAATGAACCAACTCTCCTCCATGGGGGGGGGGGGGGGGGGGGGCGAGGAAACGCACGGCCCTGGAGTGACAGGACACTGAGGAAAGGCAGCCAGGAGCGCACTCTGCAGCAGTGAGTCGGCTCCGGCGGGGCGGGCGGCATTCCTTTATCAAATGTGCTGTGACTGCACTGTGCTGCGCTGCCTGTCTGACACACACTACCGGCCCCCACCCCGACCAGCCCACCGGGAATTTTCCCGATTCTCCCGATTGTCCACTCCGGGCCTGGTTCTTTGGGGACACTAATGTAAGGGGAGGTTCTCTGGAGACCCTGATGTAAGGAGGGACTTTCTGGGGACCCTAATGTAGGGGAAGGCTCTCTGGGGACCCTAATGTAGGGGAAGGCTCTCTGGGGACCCTGATGTAAGGGGGGCTCTCTGGGGAGTCCCCCTATGTGATGGTGTGTGGGGGGGGGGTGGCATTGAAGGACCTGGCCTTGGGGCAGCAAAGGGAATAAATCTGGGCCTGGGCAGAGGCAGCGCTGAGACTGGGGGCTGACACCAATGAGAGAAGGCGGGGGAGGAGCTTTCCTCTCTGCGTGGAGTACCTATGCCGTCTACCAATGAGACAAGAAGGCATCCTGGCGGGAGATTAGAAGGCACAGTGATGGTGACGATAACTGATCGAACGGAATTCCCAGGGATTCGATTGACGGCAAGTGACATTTTTTCAGAGCTGAGCAATCGATGCCAACCTCCACCACCTGTGCCTCTTACTGATCCCATCCCCACCACTGATCTCATCCCTATCCCCCCCATTACTTCTACAACAGAGGTGATGGGGGATAGGGCTGAGATCAGTGGTGGGAGGATAG
Organism: Rana kukunoris; assembly: GCA_029574335.1. NCBI lineage: Eukaryota > Metazoa > Chordata > Amphibia > Anura > Ranidae > Rana > Rana kukunoris. The sequence continues at coordinate 118,058 of JAJQKJ010000134.1, read as the reverse complement.
GATCAGTAATGGGCACAGGTGGTGGTGGGAGAGGATGGCACCAACACTGCTGCTGCAGCCACCCCCCTCAAGTACCACTGCTGGTACTTGAGGGGGGGTGGTAGCAGTGATACTAGAGCGGAGTGGTAGTGGTGATACATGAGGGGGGTGGTGCCGGTGGTACTTGAGGGGGGTGGCAGTGGTGATGCCATCCTCTCCCCCACCACCCGTGCCTCTTACTGATCCCATCCCCCTACAGCCTCACCACTGATCTCATCCCTATCCCCCTATTACTTCTACAACAGAGGTTGTGGGGGAATAGTGATGAGATCAGTAAGAGGCACAGGTGGTGGTGGGAGAGGATGGCACTGCCACTGCAGCCACCCCCCCTCATGTGAAATCAGAAACAGAATTGTTTTACTTTGTTGTACAGTGTAATTTTTTTTTATCAAAATCAGTCTTTTCGGGGGGGGGCTTCATGATTTCTTGCACCGGGGCCCTGAAGTCTTTAGTTACGCCACTGCCTCCTTCACTTTCCCTTATCCTCCCATTTTGCTTTTAAATGTCCTTATTTCTTTTGAGAAATCCTCACTTCCTGTTCTTCTGTCTGTAACTCAACACCGTAATGCAAGGCTTTCTCCTTGGTGTGGAGAAAGCCTCTTGAAGGGGCGAGCAGGAGTGTCAGGGTGCCAACTAACACACAGCTCCTTTCTCTATCTGCAAAATAGAGAGCGTTCTGACATGCCTGCTCGCCCCCCTCAAGAGGCTTTCTCCACACCAGCGAGAAAGCCTTGCATTACAGTGTTGAGTTACAGACAGAAGAACAAGCAAAATCGAGGGATTAGGTAAGTGAAGGAGGACTGCACTAAGGTAAAGGAAGCTATTTAAGGGAAAAAAAATTCCTTTACATCCCCTTTAAAGTCTCAGTTGCTATAGTAGCCAGAAGTGGTTTTAAAATCCCTTTCTACCTTCTGTCATTTATGAACCATGCTGGTAGACTAGTAGTTGGGGTGCAGTAGCACTTTGCAGACAGATGTGGGCAAGCCAAAAAATTAAATGCAGCCATATAACCTTCTTTTTTTTTTTTTTGTAGATTATTGATCCACCAGATCAATTGCGAAGGAAGGTGCAGGAGCTCGCCAAAATGATACAAAGTGCCTCCTATGTGGTATTTCATACTGGAGCGGGAATCAGTACTTCTTGTGGGATCCCTGATTTTAGGTTTGTGCTTTTTTTTTTTATATAAAAAATAAATAAATTGTGTGTGAGCGCATATGCGCATTTCTCGTGATCATTTACTCAAAGGTTGTATTGTAGGATATGTAGTCAAGCATATTCTCTTAAAGCAGAACTAAACCTATTGATTTATGTGATAACTGTCACAGTTGCTTGCTCTCTCTACCACACTGTCAAGCCATCAAATGGTTGGTATTAGGGTTGTCCCGATACCACTTTTTTAGGACCGAGTACAAGTACCGATACTTTTTTTCATGTACTTGCCGATACCGAATACCGATACTTTTTTTAAATGTCATGTGACAGTTTTCAAACCACAATACAGACTAAGGACATTTTCTTTAGAAATATGAAGAACTCTAACTCAAGACATTATAAAAGAATAAAAATGAGTAAAAATGAATAAAAATGTTTTATTTTCTTGTCACGCAGTAGTAAAAAACTCAAAGAACTTTCACAAAACATGTTGATAAATACAAAAAAAATATTCTATTTAGGTATCGGGAGCATTTGCGTGAGTACAAGTACTCCCGCAAATACTTGGTATCGGTCCCTATTCCGATACTAGTATCGGTATCTGGACAACCCTAGTTGGTATCATAACTGATCAAATGTGCAGCACCATGGCAGTTGCATATCAGAGGCTACGATGGCAGCTTTCTTTGCTCTAAAGCAGTGTTTTTCAACTCCAGTCCTCAAGGCACAGCAACAGGTCATGTTTTCAGGCTTTCCATTATTTTGCACAGGTGATTTGATCAGTTTCACTGCCTTAGCCCAGGTTCACACTGGGTACGATTTAGTTCGATTTGAGATGCGATTTCACATGTGAAATCGCATCTCAAATCGGCGGCAATTGCCGGCAATGACACTGTCTTAATCGGTGCGACGCCGCATCTGCGGCGCTGCACCGATTTCAAAAAGTATTTCCTGTACTACTTTTTGCGATTTCAAGATGCGTTTTACATTGACATCTGTGCAGAAACCTGCACAGATGTCTCCTAAATCGCGCCGAAATCGGGACTGCCAGAGGGAGTGAAATCACGCGAGTTAAGCTGAAATCGCGCGATTTCACTCCCGCAGCCCAGTGTGAACCAGGGCTTAGTAATCACCACAGCCATTTCATCTGAGGGAAATCGTGAAAACTTGACCTGTTGGTGTGCCTTGAGGATTGGAGTTGAAAAACACTGCTCTAAAGGATAAGAGAGTTTAGTTCCATTTAAGGCACCTTTCACACTGGGGTGGGAGGTGCAGTGGCGGTAAATCTCCGCTATTTTTAGCGGCGATTTACCGCAAATTTTGCAGCACTATTTGGCCGCTAGCGGGGTTGTTTTACCCCCCTCCGCACGTCCAAGAAAGTGTTATAACCGCCCGCAATGCGCCTCTGCTGAGACGAATTGCCGGCGGTATAGCCTTACTGTCCCATTGAGTTCAATGGGCGGGAGCAGCATAGCTCCTTCGCCGCTCCAAAGATGCGGCTACCAGGATATTTTTTTTTTTTTTTTTAACCGTCCTGCTAGCGCACCGCTCCAGTGTGAAAGCCCTCTGGCTTTCACACTGGAGAAACAGCAGCTGCTGTTTAGGGTCGGTTTGCAGGTGCTATTTTTAGCACAATGGCGCCTGCAAACTGCTCCAGTGTGAAAGGGGCCCAAGTAGAATGAAGATATGTTGGTAGAGTCCTGGCTTAGAATTTTGATAGATATGTAGACCTGTAATACTTTTAGGATTAGCCCACACCCTCCTACACCCACAGCTGCTGTATTTACGATCGCCCTGATATCTGTAGTAGGGCCGAAACAATTAATCGACAACTAATCGATTTATGAAATCGATTACAATTTTCATAATCGATTAATCGGCCAGTAACATAATGGGATTAAAAAAACTAAAATTAGCCCTTTATAGTACGAAAAAGAAAATCGGTACTGTAAATATTCCACTGTCACACAGTAAAAAAATGAACCCCCCCCTTACAGTAGCGATTATTTGCTCTTTTTGTACTATTTTTGTTTTTGTAACCCCATTATGTGTTACTCATGTATTGTATTGTATTGTATTTCAGCCTTAGTCTCAGGCCTGGGTTCACACCTCTGTGTTTTTTTTTGGTGCTTTTTGCAGAAACACACTACAGTTCATTTACATGTTTTCCTATGGGACACATTCACATCCATGATTTTTTTTCAGCTGCTGCGTATTTGGAAAGGGAAGGACTTTTTTAACGCAAAACGGTGCCATTTTTTTTTTTTTTTTTTGGTTCAATATACTTCAATGGAGAAGCTGCAGAAAAGCATGTAATGTGTTTTTGCAGCAATTTGTGTTTTGTAATCTGCCTAACAACAAATTGGCCCAAAAAAATGTAAAAATGCATTTTTTATTTAACCACTTAAGACCCGGACCAATACGCTGGTAAATGACCCAAGGTGTTTTTGCGATTCGGCACTGCGTCGCTTTAACAGACAATTGCGCGGTCGTGCGACGTGGCTCCCAAACAAAATTTGCGTCCTTTTCTTCCCACAAATAGAGCTTTCTTTTGGTGGTATTTGATCACCTCTGCGATTTTTATTTTTTGCGCTATATACAAAAATAGAGCGACATTTTTGAAAAAAAAACACTATTTTTTACTTTTTGTTAAAAAAAAAATCAAATAAACTAAATTTTAGTCAAACATTTAGGCCAAAATTTATTTAGCCACATGTCTTTAGTAAAAAAAAAAAATCGCAATAAAAAAAAATAGCTACCTAGCGGGAACAGCGACACTAATACAGCGATCAGAAAAATGATTGCTTAGTGACGCTGGCAATAGGGAGTGAAAGGGTTAACTAGGGCGGTGATCAGGGGGTTAAAACTTTATTAGGGGGGGTGGGGGGGCTATCCTGAACCTAACACTAACTGTGTTTTACACTGCCTGTCACACTGACACTAAATGCAGTGATTAGATCACTGCATTCAGTGACACTGTGACAGGGGGGTGGGGGGGGGGGCGATCACAAGGGGTTAATATGCCTATGTGAGTGTGTGTCAGTGTTGTGTTGGTGCACACTTACTTGTGATGTCTTCTCTCATCAGCAGCGCTGGGAAACAGCGCTGCGATGAGAGAATACATCATTTCCTCCTTCCTGTGTAAACACAGGAGGAGGAAGTGACAGGTTGGGAGCGCGCTCCCATTGGCTGGGAGCGATCGCGGGGGGGGCGGGTATTCGCCGACATCCGCCCCCAGATCGCTCCCAGAGCCAGGGGGACCCCCGCACGCCGCGGAGGGGGTCCCGATGGGACCCCCGAACCGCACTTAGGCGGGGACGTAAATTTACGCCCTTGTGCCTGTACGTGCCATTCTGTGGCCGTATATGTGCGTGCGGGGGTCCTTAAGTGGTTAAAGGCTATTATCCGATTAATCGAAACAATAATCGACCAACTAATCGATTATGAAAATCATCGTTAGTTGCAGCCCTAATAAATTGTATACAGAACTATGGATAATAAAATATTGTAACGGCTTAAGCTAGGTTGATATCTGTGCTGTACGGGTTATCTGCAAAGTTTTTTTTTGCAGAATTTACACGCTTTTATGTTCGCTGACAGTAAACAGCCCTTGTTAATCCCAGAGTAAAAACACAGTTTTATAAAGTGACCAGTGCAATGTGCTACTATCAATCTATTCCTGTGTGTGTGAGATATATATATATATATATATATATATATATATATATATATATATATATATATATATATATATATATATATATATATATAAATAAATTTCTCTATCTCATACAAAATGTATCGGTTCTTTTTGATTTATGTAAAGCAATCGCAAAAAGTCCACCATTGAATATCCATTCTGTGCAGAAAACTCAGTGTGCAGGTCTCCATGTTCTTCTATTTTCCCCTTAATGCAAAAAAAATCGTGTTGTGATTGAATACATCCAGATGGATGAGCACTCACCCGATTGAGACACCACCTATTTGTATAAATAGCTATGCTTTTTTTTTTTTTTTTTTTTTTTAATGCTCCATTGGTGATATTACCATTCATCATTGAAGCAGGTATGGATTACGGAGGGCAGAAGATCTCCTAGTGTAAAACTCTATATATATATATATATATATATATATATATATATATATATATATATATATATATATAATATATACCTCAGCTGTTCATGAACACTTATGTGGCAGTGTGACTCGCTCATCACAAATATGCATTATTTTAAAGCCTCATACACACTATTGGATTTTCTGCAGTTTTTTTTCTGCAGCTTGAATCGTACACAGTATATGATTTCATGTCATCTGTGTCCAGTCTCGCCACTAAGAGTTAATCCAGCTCTGAGCAATCCTCTTATCTTTTTTCAGAGAGATAACAAAAAATACCAGTATGTCTTTTTTTTTTTTGTCAGTTCTTCCCTGTGCTGTGAGTATCATGTGATTTGCATATCTCATGCATGAGTGGCTCCTCTATTCATAAACTGAAGCAGAGTAACACACAATTTACTCTTCTCACTTATCACAGGACAATCAGTAAGGAAAAGTGTAAAGGAGGACTTCTGCGCTACTACACAACGTCTCCCTAGATTAACAGTAAAATAATTGCAGCAAATACTGTGCAGTGCATACACAACAACAAAACAAATTAATAATCCAAAGAGTAATTGCGCAAAAATTAACATAAATTAATATGCAGACATATAAACATAAAAGGTGATGGGTGACAAAAACTTAAATGTGAAGATAAGAAAATTAGTGACACAGTCCATATAGGATAATAGCAAGACTGCTATTAATCTAATGCTTCCATGTAAAATAGTAAGAAGTTGTGCCAAAGTCCATAAGTGATAATAGCAAGGCTGCTATAGATAGATGACCACTAATCCAAAAGGAATGAGAACTCCACCACAGACAGTCTGGTCTCCCAGAACTCTCACCTCAATGGGAAATAGAATGGGCCATTAATAATATCCACCACACGACCGTCTGCTCTATGCCTCCTGATGATCTCATATAAACACGCCTAGTCACTAGGGTCTCAGACCGGGGGGGACAAGAAGGACAAAAGGAGGGCCTCTAATAGTGTGATATCGAAGATGATAAAATAGCTTTTGATAAAAGAGTTGCACTTACATCAAAAATAACATAAACGAGTGTGTACAAGCGTTGGCGTCCTCTGCGCCGTCTCACGTCACTCCTGGTGTACGTCTATCCCTACGCGTTACGACACTGGTCACGTGTCTTCGTCTGGGGAACCTGATTGGATGTGTGGCTTGCAGCTTTATATGTGTAGACCGGAAGGTCGCTATCCGCCATTTTCTCGAAGCCTATTGCCTCAATGATATTGTTGGCAACGCGATCCTCTAGGTTACGACGCATGCCGGGAATTACCAATATCACCCGATAATAGATATATTCACAGGGACATGTATCATAGCAGTGGGATGGTGAACAAATCTACCTGAGCATAAGTGAAAGTTTTTTTTTTTTGCTGAAATGGCACCATCTAGCGTCTATGATTGAATATTATTTATTTTATATTCCAATATAATATTAAATGTATTTTATTTAAATATATTTTTATTATTTACAGATCTAGGTATTCTTTTAATACTGGTGGTAGTCACCCACGTCCATTTTAAAGTCAATTTATATAGATATTTCTATTACTTTGACCAGGTTTTAATCATATGTCTGTGTTGCACAGTAACCATATGCTAGATGGTGACCCATCTGAGAGCGGCCATCTGATTGAGCTATATACGTGAGCCTTGTTTGGTAATAGCAATATTCAATCATAGAAGTTAGATGGCGCCATTCCAGCCGTGTCTGATCATTGGCCCTCTCAGCTAAAAAAAACTTTCACTTATACTCGGGTAGATTTGTTCACCATCCCGCTGCTATGATACATGTCCCTGTAAATATATCTATTATCTGGTGATATTGGTAATTCCCGGCATGCATATTAACCTAGAGGATCGCCTTGCCAACAATATCATTGAGGCAATAGGCTTCGAGAAAATGGCGGATAGCGACCTTCCGGTCTACACATATAAAGCTGCAAGCCACACGTCCAATCAGGTTCCCCAGACGAAGACACGTGACCAGTGTCTTAACGCGTAGGGATAGATGTACACCAGGAGTGATGTGAGACGGCGTAGAGGACGCCAACGCTTGTACACACTCGTTATGTTATTTTTAATGTAAGTGCAACTCTTTTATTAAAAGCTATTTTTTCCCTAGGCGTCTTTCAGGACAGCACCTTGAGATATCATCACTCCTTCAGGAAACACCTTCTTTAGATGTTTTAAAAGAGGAGGTCCCTCCTTCCACTAGTCAGTTTTTGTGTTTTTTTTTCTCCCTCCCCAGTGTCAGGGCACGGGTTGTTATCACTCTTCCCCTTCCCAGTACACCGAAGGTGAGGGGGAGGGGTGTCCCTTTTTTGTTTGAGACCAGGTCTCATTCTGGATTCCCTCTGTTTTTTCTTCTCGTCCCTTTTCTCTGTAGATCAAGCCTGATGTAAAGAGAAAGTGTCCTTCATGCAGGGCAAAAATGGGGTAAAGTTGTAAGAAACCATTGTGCAGGGCTTGTATTTCAGCCTTAGTACAGGAAGAAACAACCTCCATCAGAGAGGAGTTGGTTGCTTCTGTTAAAAACAAGCTATTGGCCACATTGCAGTCTGTTCGGGACTCTATCGCTCCTACCACTACTACTCAGCCTTCCCAGGATTCAGTGGCTGTACCATCTTTGGTGTTCTCAGTCAATGAGGAGGCCCTAGCCCCATTGTCTGGGTCTAGGGATACCCTGCCTCAGGTCCCCACTAGTGAGTCAGAGACCGAGGAGGAGATGGGGTCTTCCTCAAAATTTAAGTTGTCCCTGGAGGAGGTGGACGGTCTTCTCAGGGCCATCTATGCTACCTTAGGCCTTAGTGAGGAGAAGAAAGACTTAAGTCTGCACAACCGCATGTATGCGGGGCTCTGCGAACCCAAGGGGCGTACCTTCCCAGTCCATTCAGTTATCTCTGAGACGATTTTAAGGGAATGGCAGGATCCAGAGAAAAAGCCTTTTTTCTCGAAATCACACAAAAGGCGTTTTCCTTTTGAAGAAGATCCAGCAGCTGCTTGGAACAAGGTCCCTAAACTAGACACCGCGTTTTCCCAGGTATCACGGTCCACAGACCTATCCTTTGAGGATATGGGTTCACTAAGGGATCCGATGGATAAACGCATGGATCTTCTCCTTAAGAAAGCTTGGCAGTCAATCCTCATTAACCTAAAACCTGCTATGGCTACCACCTGCGTGGCTCGCAACTTAGTTTTGGGTGGATCAACTAAAGGCCCATTTTGAGGCAGATTCACCGAAACAAGATGTTTTAGATTCCTTTTCTACCTGCAGCTGTAGCCTATATTGCGGATGCCTCGACCGAGGCAATTAAAATGTCCGCTAGAACTGCAACTTTAGCCAACTCAGCCAGGAGGGCTCTGTGGCTCAAAACCTGGCCGGGCGATATGGCTTCTAAAAATAAGCTGTGTGGGATCCCGTTTTCAGGTGATCTTCTCTTTGGGCCTGAACTAGAAAGTATCCTGGACAGGACAGCAGATAAAAAGAAAACATTCCCGGTGAAGGCAAAGAAATCATCCCCCAGACGGCTTTTTCGGGCCCATAAACAGCAGGACAAAGGAAAAAGACCGCAGGGAAAGAGAAATTGGTCGGCACAGAAGGGCAAAGGAAAGGGAGTCCTTTTCCATCCTCCTGCGCAAACCAGTAAGCCACAATGACTTGGCCCTGAGGGTAGATGGAAGGTTACAGAATTTCCTTCCGCAGTGGTCAGCAGTATCAAACAACCAGTACATACTGACCACCCTAGCCAAAGGCTATGCCATAGAATTCTCGGAGGCCCCCTGTTATACCTGAAGGGTTCCACATGTACTGGCACTTTAAGGCTGGCTCCACCCAGCAGTGATGACAAGGGTCAAGGGGCATAGCAGCCATCTTACAGTGTGCTCATGTAGGAAGCAGATAAGATGTACTGTCCTGAGATGCATGTTGCAGTGTACAGCCTGTACTGAAATAAACATCCATTGCTCCAGACCAGTCTTGTGTCTCTCACAACACACAGGACATGACCGTGGCGACGAGGATGGGATTTACAAAGTGTCTATCAGTCTGAGAGATAGAGACAAGGACATTGTGGATTGTCACCTGGATAAAAGCAATTACAGATCCCAGCAGGAAAATGTCATTCATCGGGACATTACTTATGACACTCCTAGAGATCTGCTTTCCCCTGTAAAACCAGCAGCTAAGAATTTGGCAGAGCTGCTGACACTGCTAGAGGATCACTTCCAGCCCAAACCACTAGAAATAGCAGAAAGATTTCGCTTCTATCAGAGGCAGCAGCAGACAGGTGAAGAGATTAAAGTTTATGTGCTCGCCCTTCGCAGACTAGCCTCTACCTGTTCTTTTGGGGACTACCTACCTACTGCACTGAGAGATAAGTTTGTCATGGGACTGAACTGTGAGTCGATACAAAAGAGACTGTTAACAGAGAAAGACCTTACCCTTACAAAGGCAATTGAGATAGCTTCAGTGATGGAATGGCTGTGAAAGATAGAGCAATTGAACCCCCAGAGCAGAAGGGAAGAGGTGAAACGGCAAGTTTTCAGCACAGCAGTCAAGCCAACTGCCGCAAACTGGAAATACAGACCGCCACCAAGCCGGGAGTCAGCTTGCTATCGTTGTGGGAATACAGACCATGACCACAAAGTCTGCCGGTTTAAGGATCAGACCTGTCATAATTGCGGTAGGACCGGCCATCTGAAACGAGTTTGCCGTAGCAAGAAGGTGCGAGATGAACAACCTCTGAACCCCAAGACAAAGACATATATGGTGGGAAGATATACATGATCATCTCAGTCAGAGGATGAGGAAGTCTTCCACAGGTTAGACATACATCATATGCATGCAACACCCTCCGCAATGACTGTAGATGTAACCATTGAGGGAAAAAAACTCAAGATGGATGTAGACACAGGAGCAGCAGTTTCAGTTATCACCCAGAAACAATGGCGACAACTTCAGACCCGAAAAACTGTCCGCCCAACACCAATCAAACTGCAGACATACTCAAAGCAGATACTCCACCCACTGGGTTACGCAAAAGTAAAGGTATTGTACAAGGGTCAGACAAAGAGACTGCCATTATATATCCTAGAAAATGGGGGACCCCCTCTGTTTGGGAGAGACTGGATTGCTCACTTTGGTATGCCAGACATCGCCATAAGTCCCTGTAACGCCGTCACCATTCCATTAGGAGATAATGAGGGATTGGTGGTGTCCCTGAAGCAGCGGTTCCCAACGATTTTTGATGACCAGTTGGGAAAAATAAAGCATGACTGTGTGAGACTCAAGCTGAAACCCAACGCTCAGCCTAAGTTCTTCAAAGCTCGGACAGTACCTTTCGCACTCCGAGCAGGTGTGGAAGCAGAACTAAGTCGGCTGGAGGAACAAGGTGTCATCTCAAAGGTAGAGCACAGCAAGTGGGCATCACCAGTTGTACCGGTAAAGAAAGCGAATGGGGACTTGCGCATTTGTGGCGATTTCCGCATTGGCACTGAACTCCCAACTGGAAATAGACCAGTATCCCCTACCCAGAGTAGATGACATTTTTGCCTCTCTTGCAGGGGGCCAAAAGTTCACCAAGCTTGATCTCAAACGAGCATATTTACAGTTTGAGGTCCATCCTTCTTCCCGCAAGTTTGACCATCAACACCCACAAGGGACTGTATGAGTACAATCGGATGGTGTTTGGGGAAGCCTCTGCCCCAGCCATTTGGCAACGAAAAATGGACGAGATTTTGGCGGACATTCCTTTTACGCAGTGCCTACTAGATGACATGCTCATTACAGGACGGACCGACCAGGAACACAAGCAGAATGTGGAGCTTGTGTTGGCGAGACTCCATAAAGAGGGTCTGAAAGTGAACTTGGCAAAATGCCAATTCATGGTGCCTAAGTTGGAGTTTTGTGGCCACCTTGTGGATGCAGAAGGTATACACACCACAGAAGCCAAGGTTGATGCTTTAGTCAAAGCTCCAGCCCCAACCAACGTCCAGCAGCTGCGATCATACCTTGGCCTGCTGAACTATTACCACAAATTCCTGCCAGATCTGGCACACACCTTGTTTCCGTTGAACAAGCTTTTGGAGAAACACTCTGGATGGGACTGGTCGGCTGCATGCCAATGTGCTTTTGAAGTTTCTAAGCAGAAGCTGTTGGCGTCACGCATGCTTGTGCACTATGACCTCCAGAAGCCTCTCACCTTGGCTTGTGATGCCTCACCCTATGGTCTGGGGGCAGTACTATCCCACATCTTACCAGATGGGTCAGAAAAACCAGTGGCATTTGCCTCCAGGTCTTTGACAAAAGCAGAAAGCAATTACTCACACATTGAACGGTGAAATTGGGGCCGTTCATTTCAGGAAAACGCACGGTGTCATGTGGAGTCCCCCAAGGCTCACCTCTATCACCGGTGCTCTTCAACATCTATCTTCGACCTCTCTTTGAAGTCATCAGTAGTCAACAACTACTTTATCACTCATATGCAGACGATACGCAACTGTATTTTCGCATCTGCAATAGAAAGGATCGTCATCTCAGCTTAGAGAATTGTCTCTCTTCAATAGAAAAGTGGATGACTAGGAGTTATCTCAAACTCAACAATTCTAAAACAGAACTTCTTCTGTTTCAGGCCAGTCGCAAAAGTCAACTCACAACAACCTGGACACCTCCGCCCATTCTGGGCCAGATCATCTCCCCTAGCACCAAAGTCAAAAGTCTTGGGATCATATTTGACACCAACATGACTATGGACGCACAAGTAGGGTCAGTAGTCAGCGGATCTCACCATCTGCTGCGCCTACTCCGTAGACTGATCCCATTTATTCCCAAAGAAGATGTGCCAGTCGTGGTGGGAACAATTGTCAACTCCAGACTGGACTATGCAAATGCTCTCTACCTCGGACTCCCAAAGTACCAAATCGCTCGTCTGCAAGTCGTACAAAATACGGCCGCCAGACTGGTGACTGGGAAAAAACCCTGGGAATCAATCTCACCGTCGCTGAGATCCCTTCACTGGTTGCCGGTAAAAGACAGAATTGCTTTTAAAGCACTCTGTCTGACCCATAAATGCATCCATGGAAAAGCCCCGCAATATCTTTGCGATAAAATAGAACTCCACAACCCCAATCGCGCTCTGCGATCCAGTGACCAAAATTTGGTCAAAGTACCCAAAGCCAGATTCAAGTCCAAAGGAGAAAGGTTTGCTGTTCAGGGTCCCAGACTTTGGAACGCTTTACCAACCAGCATTCGGTTGGAGGAAAACCACCTGACCTTCAGAAGACAGATTAAAACTCTGCTCTTTTGATGTCAAGAGAGACGGAGACAACTAGCGCCCAGAGGCGATTTGGTTCGCATGTGCCGCGCTATATAAGTTTTTCATTTCATTCATTGACAAAGAGGCTCTTGCGCTGATATGGGCAATTAAGAAGTTTCATCTTTACCTGTATGGTAGGGAATTCACCATACTGACGGACCATAAACCACTCCTTCAGATCTTTAGCCCTAACAAAGGCATCTCCCAGACTACTGCGGCCCGCCTCCAACGCTATGCCCTATTCTTGGGTGCATACAACTACAAAATTCAGTATTGTCCATGATGCCAATGCTAATGCGGACGCAATGTCCCGACTGACAGGGAGGTCCATGGACTCTTCTCCACCGGTCAAGAGTTGTCGTTACACCAGCCTGTCCTTGTCTTCTGGGGAGATGGCAGCCCATACAACCAAGGATACCTTTCTGAAAACAATACTTTGCTGGGTACGGTCCGGTTGGCCTGCAACTGTCACACAGGAGTATGAACCTTATTTCCGTAGGCGTATGGAATTAACTGTGGCTGGTAACTGTGTTTTATGGGGAGACCGAGTGATCATTCCACAGACCCTCTGGAGACGCATTCTGGACTTGCTACATACCGGTCATCCCGGGGGCACACGTATGAAACAAAAGTGTGGTGGCCAAACCTAGACTCAGATATCACAACATATGTGAATGCTTGTGCTGGATGTGTACAAACGGCAAGAGAACCTCCTCAAGGGTGCGTCCAGCCCTGGACTTGGCCCACGGTTCCTTGGTTTCACCTACACTTGGACTTTGCAGGTCCATTCAGAGGACACACCTCCTTGATCATAGTGGACGCCCATTCAAAGGGGCCTGAAGTCATTCCTGTTACTCAGCCAATGACTAAGGCAACAGTTCCCATGCTGTTACATCTCGCTGCTACGTTTGGATACCCCAGAGAGATCGTCGCAGACAACGGTGCACAATTCACCAGTCGGGAGTTTCAGCGTTTCCTGACTGTCCACAACATCAAGCACAAGTTGACCGCACCTTACCACCCAGCTACAAATGGTCAAGCAGAGAGGTTTGTGCAGACTTTCAAACGCTATTTCAAAGCTGCAGTGGCTGCAAGTAAACAGTCTGTCACCCCAGCAGCTGGACTCCTTCCTTTCTGCTTACAGAAACACACCACATGCAACCCCTGGGAAAACTCCAGCAGAACTCCTCGGTCGGCAGCTATGGACTGTTTTGGATATGCTCCGCCCTCAAAAATTCCGGGAACATGTACTACAGTCCCAAGACAAGATGGTCAAACACAATGAGCTACCCCGATTCGCAGCCCAACAAAAGGTATGGGCCCGATCTTATGGGGCTTCCAACACCCGTTGGCTTCCTGCTGTCATTGCAGAGACTTTGGGACCCAAGATGTACAAGGTCCGCCTGGAAGATGGTTCCATTTGCAGACGTCATGCGGACCAACTGCATCCTCGGTCTCAACTGCCCGAACCCCTGATGCCGGCTGAACCACCAGTGTCTCAAAGAACTGCTCCCAGCGGGATGCACAGAGACTGATTGTGGGGACTCTGAACCTTTGAACTCCCTCCAACAGAGCCCTCCAGTTCCGGAGGTCTGTTTACCCTCTGAGTTGGGGGATCCCTTCTTGGCCCCACCGGTACCAATTCCGGCCAGCCCTCTTTCCTCCGGCCCCGAATCGCTGGATGCCCGGCCTCGGCGACACTGTCGCCCTCCTGACCGGTTTCAGTTGCAAGAGCGGTTACGAGACTTTCGACGGGGCCGACGTAAGTGATTCAATGACATAATTAACCCTGCAACTGTCCCTGGAAGCTTGAAGTCCTGTAATTCTCCTGTGTTTGGGGGACTGTTATTGAACAGTTATCAGTTAATGTTTTGTGCCTGTTATTGTTTTGTGTTTTTGTTTTTTGAGGGATGGGTGGAAGGTGTTATACCTGAAGGGTTCCACATGTACTGGCACTTTAAGGCTGGCTCCACCCAGCAGTGATGACAAGGGTCAAGGGGCATAGCAGCCATCTTAGAGTGTGCTCATGTAGGGAGCAGATGAGATGTACTGTCCTGAGATGCATGTTGCAGTGTACAGCCTGTACTGAAATAAACATCCATTGCTCCAGACCAGTCTTGTGTCTCTCACAACACACAGGACATGACACCCCCCCCCCCCCCCCAATGAGATTTTTGGTTACGCAGGCCCCAAGAGATCCAGTAAAGTCCTTAGCCATGAAGTCCTCTCTGACAGAACTTCTTCTTCAACAAGGAGTACTGGTTCGGGTTCCCTTAGCAGAGCAAGGCCAGGGGTTTTATTCCCACGTCTTCTTGGTGAAGAAACCTATGGGGAAATTCAGGATGATTTTGAATCTTAAGCCATTAAACCGATGTGTCAGGTACAAAAGATTCAAAATGGATTCGATTTTCTCAATCAGGAATCTCTTGATGCCAGGATGTTTCATGGCGTCAATAGACCTGAGAGATGCGTACCTTCACGTCCCGATCTCTCCTCAGTCCCAGAAGTTTCTCAGGTTGGCGGTAGAGATGGGGGGTGTAGTTCAGCACCTCCAGTACAGGGCCCTCCCCTTCGGGCTTTCGTCATCGCCTCGGATTTTTACCAAGGTCCTGGCCGAGGCCTTAGCCCCACTGCATCTGTGGGGGATAGCGGTCATCCCCTACCTGGACGACCTCCTCCTCTTCTTTGCTCCCTCAGAGGAGAAGTTGTTGGTAAATTTGGCACAAGCACGATCTCACCTGGAATCCCTAGGCTTGATCTTAAATCTCCAGAAATCCTCCTTTAGTTCCCTCTCAGGTTTGTTTTCTGGGATACCAGGTGAATTCGCTAACCCAGAGAATCGTTCTCCCCTTGGAGAAAACAACCAAAGTTTTGGAGGCTGTCCGGTTTCTGCAGGCCCATCAACCCTTGACAGTAAGGCAGGTAATGGCAGCGCTGGGTATTTTGACGTCAACCATGCCGGCTGTCAAATGGGCAAGATTGCATTTCAGGCCCCTGCAAGCTTTTTTTTTCTTAGGAGCTTGGGATCACAAGGCTCACTGGATTCCCAGGTGAGGATTCCATCAGGGGTAAAGAGATCCCCCTACTGGTGGAATAATCAGAGTGTGCTTGCAGAAGGTCTGGAATGGTCATTCCCAGTAGGAAAGAGGCTTACCACAGATGCCAGCGCTTGGGGGTGGGGAGCCCACCTAGAGGGAAGGTTCGCCCAGGGGACATGGCTAAAAGAGGAAGCCCTGGGGTGTGGCCTGGCGCGCAAAGGAGATGGCAGCTTAGCTCAAGAGCTCCGTCGGTATCGCGGCCCTAACCCGTCTCTCTGCACGGAGATCACCCGAGGATGAGCAAGCAAGGTCGCCACTCTCATCACACCCGTTCCAGGCGACTATCGGCTGCTAACACAGGGCGAAATATCTCGGATTTGTTCCGAAATCAAGCCGCAGTGCTGAAGATCTCAGCGGGGGGCAAGATGGCGCCGGTTCACGCAGCCGAGGAATACAGAGAAGATTCCCAATCGGCTACCGAGGATGTTGGCAGGAAAAGCACTAGGGCTGATCACCCTCTCACATACTCGGACATGTCTGGCTTCGCCGCGGATATTAAGGCCTCCTTCTCGGCCGCCATCACAGACTTAAAGACCAGCCTCATTGTCCTGCAGGAGAAAATGGCCACCACAGAAGCGGAGGGGAGGCACAGGGACGTGGCGATCCAAAGGCTTGACAGAGTTCGTTACCACGCATTCACTCCACTTTATCGAGGTAAGCAGACACTTAGAAAACCTCGATAACAGAGGAAGGAGGAACAATATTCGGGTACGTGGCATACCGGAATCGGTGGACACGGATCAGATAGTGCCTGTCCTCCAGAGGGTTTTCAACAGTCTCCTTGAAAGGCCCGAAGATTCGGCGATAGACTTTGTGAGAGCGCATAGGGCACTTAGAGCTAGAGGCCCAGACACACAGCCACCCCGGGACATCATTTTCTGCATGCAGAACTTTGGCCTCAAGGAGGAGGTGATGCTAAAAGCCCGCAGGAACGAGCACATTGTGTTTTAATGGGGAGAACATCAAGCTGTTCCAGGACCTCTCCCAGATAACCCTCAAAAACCGCAGGGCCCTGCAACCTTTATTAGACAGGCTAAGGGGAAGGGATTTACGTTGTACCTGGCGTTTCCCCTTCGCCTTGCTAGTCACACATGGAGGCAGACAGCATACCCCCATCGACCTCCCCGAATTTTGCGATGCGCTGCAGCTCGGCCGGGTGGATTTGCCGGATTGGTACCAAGAGTACGCTGTACCACCTAGAGAGAGGAGCCCGACAAGATCCCCCCTGACTACACCGGAGAAACAACTCTCCAAGAAGCAGAGACCAGCCCGCTATGAAGGTCAGCAGATGGGATCCCCAGGCATCCGCGCTCATTCCTCCAGGAACCTGATGGAAGCGTGAACCTTCTGAACCTGCACTAAGCCATTCCATGTAATAGACTGTCTATTTTGGGTCGTCAGCGCTCCATTTGCGCACTGCACAGTTGGCATTTTGCCCTTTCCCCATGATTGTGTTGCCGGGCTCCCAGCCCACATAGCTGAGGACAGCTGTATGGTCACGTGGTTGTCCAGCGCGCCATGACTGCATTGTCGCTGCTAAGCCGCAAGAGACAGACACGCCAGTCACCGGAGCCTCACCGCCTGCCCTTCGGTAACTATTTCTTCCTTTTTGTTCTATGTTATACCTCCCCTTCCATGCCCTTCCATCTGCAGCCCTCGCTCCTATTGGGATCAGGTGAGCTGGGTAGTAGAAACTACTGAGGGTCTACGTTTGCGCAAATGGATAACCCCCCTGCAGTGCTTTTTTTTTTTTTTAAACATTCAAAGTTTATTATGGCACACAAAATATAACAATGCGAATCGCAAAAGTCAGAAGTTTACAGCTGCCTGCAGGTTAACATTATTAGCAGGAACATAACAAGGCAAGCAGTACAATATACCTGGGAATACATAAGCGGGGGAAGGGGGAGACAGAGCGCCCCACGTCAATTAACATAAGGCCAGGTACAAACAACATATTGAACATAGAGGCCCGCCTTATATCTGCAATGGCCTCCTGAAGGCCGGCCCGGACAGGCCCCCTGCAGGTCACGCCGTTCATCAGTGGCGCAGTAAGGCATAGTTACTAACTAGGCCAATATAGGCTCATTTTCAAGCAGCAAACTTTAAGCATCGAGAATCAAGCCAGAAACAGAAATGAGAAAGACCGAGAAAAGATCTAGAGTAGGAAACCATGGTAACAGTCAATGTAGTATGTATGGGCCTGTGCCCAAAGCACAGCTCACGTGTGTTCTAAGTAGGCGCCCGTGCCAGGATCTTCTGAGTATGTAGAAGAATATCTAAACTCCACCCATGGTCGCCACATCTCCTGGAGTTTGTCTACCTGATCGGTCGACTGGGCCAGGGTTTCTTCCATAGCATAAACTTCCGAAATTTTTCTGAGCCACTCAGCAATGGATGGGACCCTCAAAGATTTCCAGTATAGAGGGACTAGGGATTTAGCTGCGTTCAGTAGATGTCTCGTCAGAGAGCTTTTATACCTCTTCAATGAGGCGTTTGTGACATGAAGTAAGCAAGAAGCCGCATTCAGGTCAATATTTGTGTCAGTAATTTGCTTGGTCAACAGAATGACCTTGTCCCAAAATGGTACAATGGATGGGCACTGCCACCAAATGTGGACTAAGGATCCCTTTCCAGTTCCGCACCTCCAACATTCGTCTGGGATTTGAGGGTTCCATCCATGCATTTTAGTCGGGGTATTATACCAGTGGGTCATGATTTTGTAAGCCGTTTCTTGCATTGCAGTACTTATTGAACATTTATGCATCATAATACAAGCGTACCTCCATTGTTTAGGGGTGATCTCAATACGCAGTTCTTTTGACCATCTCGCTCTGAGTGCCTCGGCCATCCCATGTTCCTCGTCCTGCAACCATAAGTAGGCCATAGAGGTAGACCTTACGCAACGTGAACCCCCAAGACAGATTGACTCCAAGGCTGTAAGGGGCCTGCTGCAAGCTTCTCTCCTAGACCCCCCTCCAAGATAACTACGCAATTGGAAATATGCCCAAAGGGGCATCTGTGGGACATTTGCATCCTTTTTAAGAGCGGTCCAGTCCCTAAGTACCCCATCTTTGAAGCAATCTCCCGCCAGAAGGGGCCGTGAGTCTACTGACGTTCTGAAGTGCGGGTTATTCAGGCCCGGTATGAAACCCGGGTTGTCCCTTAGAGGAGTTAGTGGACTTGGTTGTGAAGTAATTACAGGGGTCTTAGCACGCTTGTGTATAATTTCCAAAGTGGGGCCCGTAATAGGGTGGGATTTCAGTTCTGGAGGGAAATCATCCCGAGAAATCCATGGGGCAAACTGGAGCGGGATCGGACAAAGATCCGCCTCCAGTGACACCCAGTCTTTCAGAGAACCATGGCAATGCCAATCGATGACCCTGGTCAAGTGAGTAGCCTTATAGTATGACAGGAAGTCAGGCAGGCCCATCCCCCCTCGATCTTTAGGTTTCAGCATCAAAGAGTATTTAATCCTGGGTCTTTGCGAGTTCCATAGGAACTTCAGTAGTAGAGATTTCAGCGAGGCGAAAAAGACCCTGGGAATTTTAAGGGGTAGGGTATGAAAGAGATAGAGCAGACGGGGAAGAAGTACCATCTTAATGATGGCTGCACGACCGAACCAAGAAAAGCGCCCGGATCTCTATTTCTCCAGATCTGCCTCCGCATTTTTAAGGAACTGGGGGAAGTTTTGTCTATATGTGTCTGCTAGGTTTGGCGTGAGCCATACTCCCAGATACTTTAAAGATTTGGTTTCCCACCTAAAGGAGGACGACGCCCTCACCTGGGACAAGACATTATCCGACAACGAGAGATTCAGGGCTTCAGACTTGGCATAGTTAATTTTGAGGTTCGAAACATAACCATATATAGCGAACTCCTTCAGCAAAACTGGCAGAGATGTCACAGGTTTGGTGAGAAAAAAGAGAAGATCATCCGCGTAGGCGGCTACCTTATATTCCGTATTCAGAATCTTGAAGCCCCGAATGTCTGCATTGTTCCTGACCATCCTAATGAAAGGTTCCAAAGACAGTATAAATAGGAGGGGAGATAACGGACACCCCTGTCTAGTGCCATTTGCAATCGAGACTCTCTCCGATAGGGAGCCATTTATCTTCAATTTAGCCGAGGGACTTTGGTACAATGCCGAAATCCTGGCCATCATGTGAGGGCCTAGACCCACCTTAGCGCATACGGCCAGCATGTAGTCCCACGCGACGCGATCGAAGGCCTTCTCCGCATCAGTGGACAGAGAAGGCCCTCGATACCTCCGGTCCGAGCTGCCTGTGTTAGCAAAAAGGTTTTGATTACATTGTCCCGCGCTTCACGACCCGGCATGAAGCCCACCTGGTCCGGTCCAATCAAATCAGAGAGAACGGGACTCAGCCTGGACGCCAATACCTTTGCGTGTATCTTGGCGTCAAGATTTAAGAGCGATATGGGACGGTAGCTGGCACAGTCAGTGGGATCCTTGCCTTCCTTGTGTAAAACCGTGATGTGGGCTGAGAGAAAGTCTGGCGTGACCGATCTAGGATCGGACAGAGAGTCCAGAGCGGCCCTGAGGGGCCCCACTAGGGTCTGGGCAAAGGTTTTATAATATATAGAGGTGAAGCCGTCAGGGCCCGGGCTCTTCCCTGGTTTAAGCTGCGTTATAGCGGTGGCTATTTCATCCTGTGTGATCTGGCCTTCTAGCAGAGCGATATCTGATTCTGAGATAGCGGGGAGGCCACTATCTACCAGGTAGTCCCTAATTATCTGTGCCCTATCTCCCTCTCGTCCCTCCGGTCTATGTCCAGTCGGTAAGTTATACAGCTTCGTGTAGAAGCTGTGGAAGTGTCCCGCAATCGCATCCGTAGTGACATCAAGCGCGCCATCGGCCCGACGAATTCCGTGAATTAAATTCTTGTTTGTTTGCTCTTTCAGGGCCCGGGCTAGGAACTTCCCAGCTTTATTGCCAGACTCGTAATAAATCCGTCGTCTAAAGAAAAGGAACCTCCGCGAACGCTCATCAAAAAGCTGTTGTAGGTCTTTCCTTTTCTCTAGCAATTCCGCGGCTGTCTGCACAGACAGAGACTGTTTATGAAGCGTCTCTAAAAATTTTATTCGATTCGCCAGGTTGCTAATGGTTACATCTCTATCTCTCTTGCGTTGAGCGCCCATTTTCATTAGTTCGCCACGTATCGTACACTTGTGTGCTTCCCACACCACTAGGGGGTCAGCCCCGGCCGTTGCATTTCTACGAAAAAATTCGCCCAGCGATACAGTCAATTCTGATCTGAGTTCAGGGTCCGTCAGGAGAGACGCATTAAGTCTCCAAACAGGCTGTTTATGTGGAGTGGAGAGTTCCCCCAGGGAGAGTGAGATCGGGGCGTGGTCCGAAAAGGACCGTATGCCTATACGCGCCCCTGACACCTTCGTCAAATCCCTCTGGGATATGAAAAGATAGTCTATGCGAGAATGTCGGTCGTGAGGAGGAGAATAAAAAGTGAAGTCCCTCCCATCTGGGTATAAAAACCTCCAAGCATCAACCAGTTGTAAGGATTGAAGCAACGTTTTGATGCGCCTAAGGGTCCTATAGGTAATGCAGGTCTTCCCATTGGATGTATCTGATAGCGGGTTGAGTGGAACGTTGAAATCCCCCCCCTAGAATCAGGCATCCAGAGGAGAAGCCCAACAGTTCTCGGACTATCTGCTGACAAAAGGAAACATGAGCCTTATTGGGAAAATAGACATTAGCCACCGTTACAGGTGTACTACTGTATAGGCCTTTTAAGAACACGTATCTACCCCCTGGATCAATAACCTTTTCCTGGAGGACAAAGGGTGCGTGTTTGCTGATTAAGATAGACACCCCCCTAGCCTTGGAGTCGTCACTCGTGGCATGGTATGCCTCCGTGTAACAGGAGTCCGTCATGCGGGGTACGTGATGTGTTTTGAAGTGAGTCTCCTGAAGGAGCACAAACTGGGGCTTACCTTCCTGAGTTCCCGCAGGAGAGTGGAGTGCCGCTCAGGGATGTTTAAGCCCTTCAGTTTGTGAGATACCACGAATGGGTTCCGCCCGAAATCCGTTTATGCCATGGTCAGGACTCAGAGCGAGATGTGCCGAGCGCACCTGTAGTAAAAAAGAATCACAGGACACAGACAACCGTGAATTGAGATCAAATAGATACAACTAGCAAGATCGACTTTACCAAGAAAAAGGAGGAGAGGCAGTAGTGCCAGCAAGAGAAATTGAGAGAGAAGGAAGGAGAGAGAGAGAGGGAGTAAGAAGAGCCAGAGAGCAGAGAATGAAAAAGAGAGTATGAGATTTCCCTGGCCGGATGGGGGGTGAAACCCACCTCCGGGCGGAATAAGTCAGTGCGTCCGCGATCCCTCAGAGAATGCGGAGGCACTGGTTTGGGGGTAGAGGGAGGCAGTCAACAACGATGTAGACTGTCCGCTGTACCAGTACAATCATAAAACTTGTAAAATAAACTGTAAGCGTTAAAAATTTCAACCACAAAACACACACGGCCTGCGAAAAATGGCTAACGTAGCTTCGTCCATTACTAGACGTGTCTTCCCGGACCCCAAAAAAAAAAAAAAAAAAAAGGGAAAAGAAAAAAGGGGCCCCATATGAACCACCACAATCCCCCCCAGCACCAAGGGCAGATTAAGTCAATATGTCAGCAATCTGACCGCCATGAGGATCTCCCCTGAGTCCTGCAGGTAACATTTCGCCGCCCACTAGAGGTCTCGTCTCTCCCTGCCAAGTCCTTGAATTTTTGATTCAGTCTCCACAAAGCATAGCCATAGACCTAGAGTTCAGGATAAGGCAATAGCAGAGAGCATGCGTCAGTTCGCTCACAGTGTCTATGCAGGAAGAGCCCCCTACCAACCACCAAGTGGGCAATGTAAGTTAGGTAGAACTTCCACGTGATTAGCACAACAAACTAAACACAGACCAAAAACGTGGGAGGCAGGGGGGGATCTGTGAGTAGACCGTCCGGTGTATCACATCAGCAATAGGCAGTCAGTGAACCAAAAAATAGTCAAAGCAAAAACAAAAACAGAACCATTGTTAGAAGGCTGAGGTGTGAGGTGGAATGGTGGACCGCAAACTCAAAGACGGCTAATACGATCAGTCCTCTCCTCGCCCCCTCCTGGAGGAGTGTGGAGTGCGCGCTTTAGATCTGCCCGGGTGAAGGGGTTTTTGCCTTTTTTGGGGACGTTTCTCTGCCGTGGAGAAGGGAGATCTGGGTGGTGAGCCATCCGGCCGTGGGTCCCGGAATTCTGCATACCAGTCAGGGAGAGGGACATAGTCCAGATCCAACGCAGCACATAAATCCTGTAAACCATCTGGGTCCCGCAAAGTGTGTTGGTGGCCACCAGATGTCACTGACAGGGCAAAAGTGAATTTCCAGGAGTATCTCAGATCACGTTCCCTCAGCTTGTCCAGCAGCGGGCGCAGGGCCCTCCGATTCTTCAAAGTGATCTGTGAGAGGTCCTGAAACGGCATAATGGTGGCCCCATTGAACACAATTTGATAATTTCCCCTCGCTTTCCTCATTATCTCCTCCTTCAGGGGGAAGCTTTGTAGGCAGCAAATAATGTCCCGTGGAGGAGCAGATTCAGGCCCCCTCGGTTTGAGTGCTCTATGAGCCCTGACAAATTCAATTGCGACATCCTCCTGCCTCTCTAGCAGACTATTAAACACACGCTGTAAGGCAGGCATGATGTGGGCAGATTCTACAGTCTCAGGGATGCCCCTCACACGTATGTTCTTTCTCCTTCCCCTGTTGTCCAAGTCCTCCAAATGCCTGTTTATTTCTATGAAATGATAGTTGTGCGTGGAGGAAGCCTTTTCCAGGCGATGGATGGCCCTGTCTCTCTGCCTTCCAGCAGATTCTGCCCCCGCCATGCGCTCATTCAGGGCCAGGAGGTTGGATTTAATGTCAGCGATAGCAGCGGAGAACGCAGACTTAATGTCTGCAGCTATCACCGACATGTCAGCCAGCCTGAGGGGGTGGTTAGAGCGGGCCGCCTCCCTACCTGAGTCCTCCGGGAGGGATTGTGAGTCCTCACTGAAATCCTCCTCGTGGTGCTGTTCCAGCGCCATCTTGGCCTTCCCCATCGTGCTGCGGATCCCCGCCGATGGCTTAAATAAGTCCGTGATGATCCGGGCTGACGCTGCAGGAGTTCCTCTCCTCGAGCGGGAGTGCGGGGTGCTGTGTGGCCGTTTTCCGGGCATCAGAGAGCCATGGGTCGGGGAAGGAGTCTGTTGCAGGCCGTGTGTGCTGCGGAGCTCTCCTACTGAGCGTCCATGTCCGTTGCGTGCCAAGCCACGCCCCCCCCCTGCAGTGCTTTTATGCCCCGCACTGACTCTATCAGTTCACCTCCCTGGGAAGGGAGAGGACGGCGGATTTCCACCCACATGAGGCCAGATACTGGTTGCATACGTGAGCACTCTCGCCTTGATTTTGATTGTGACTGTCTCTGAACATAGACTATGGGCTGGGGTGTTAGCAGTTTAAGGGGGAATGTGCAGTCAGATACATGAAAGGATACCTATTGACCCATCCATGTGCTTGTTTATAATTAGATGCTTTACTTATGGCTTCCTGCCACTATACTGTTGCAGATGTGATTTGTCTCGCATAGGGGGTGATGATTGGGACCAGAGCACCTATTGGTGCGAAGCTTGATCACTCTTCCTAGCGACCACGCCTTCGTATGTCTAAATGCTTGCGAACCACATGTTTAACTCTACTGATCTTCCCGTTGCAGAGTAGATACTTTAGCATACATTTTGCCTTTTGACAGGGCCGTTGCCTGACCGTTCTCTATTTAAATTTACCCTTCTGTGTCCTCTGTGTACACGTGACGCAGATACGTTGGCCGTCTGTTTGGTGCGCATCCCGCGCTCCCCCATAGGGTGCTGAAGTGGGCCCCAGGGCTCAACTTGGCACGCTGATTTGAGTTTCCCAGGACGTTTTATACGTTCGGGAGAAGTGATTCTCATACTCTTTTTCTCTCTCAATATCCGATTGCCTCTACCCCACCCCCTCTTTCTAACGCTCCACTTCGGATTTACTAATCCATACCTCCCTCCCCTTCATTACCCTCCCTCTTCCCTCCTAAAAAGTACTTGGTGATCTTAGTGTTTAGAACATGGTAGGTTAGCTAGGACCCCCTGCGCAGCGTTGGGGTTCCCTTCTTTCTGTGTATGACCATGGCCTACTCCGGCCTTGGCCGCAACCCCTCAGTGTTATCCCACAATGTTAGAGGCCTGAACATTCCTGAGAGACGCTCAGCACAGCTGAGGGAACTCAGGAAAAGCAGACCCAACTTCGTTTTCTTACAGGAAACGCATTTCAGGACAGGCCAGATCCCGAAATTCACTGATTCATATTTTACGGGGGCTTACCATGCCACTAACGATTCATCTAAAACTAAGGGGACGACCATTTTAGTCAGTCAGCAGACACGCTTCTTTTGAGCTTACCGACAAACTAGTTGACCCAGGAGGTAGATTCGTTTTTATTAAGGGAAAATGTGGGGGGATCCCGATTACGTTAGCCAACGCATACTTTCCCAACACGTCTCACCTGACCTTCTGCCAGAGACTGATCAGGGAGCTGAAAGGATTCAGCTCCGGGCGCTTGATCCTTGGAGGGGATTTTAATGTACCCTTAAATCCCCTCTGACACCTCCAGTGGGAAAGACCTGCATCACATATAGGATCCTAAAAAGGATCAAAGCACTCTTACACTCTCTCAACTTGGTAGACACATGGCGCTTCCTGCACCCAGATGACAAAGACTATACTTTCTACTCGAATCCGCATAATCGATATTCCAGGATCGATTACTTGTTCATCTCACAACAAGACCTGCATGCAGTGTCAGAAGCACATATAGGGATTCAAAGTCACTCTGACCACGCCCCAATCTCCCTCACCTTGAACCTGGCAGTACCCCAGGCCAGATCCCCAATGTGGAGACTGAACGCCTCTCTGCTCACTGACCAGACCTTACTCCCTGAGTTGAACTTGGCCCTTATCGAATATTTCAAGCACAATGTCACACCGGACGTAGACCCATTGACTGTATGGGAGGCCCACAAATGTACAATCAGGGGGGAATTGATCAGGATGGGCTCAAAAAAAAAAAAGGAGAGAGAGGGAGAGATCTTAAGGCTAATGCATCAGATTCGTCTCCTGGAGACCCAGCACAAACAATCCCTATCTACCCAATCAGCGACTTTGCTGTTGGAATCGAGAAAGGCCCTGAGACAGATAGTAGACTCTAGGACTAGGAGGTTCCTTTTCTTTCAGAAAAAGCTTTACTATGAACACGGGGACAAGCCTGGCAGTCTGCTGGCCAGGGCCTTAAAAGGCCCGACCTCACAGTGCAACATTAAGGGCATACAGAACAAACAAGGCAGAATTGACAGGGAAACAAGTAAGATCGCGCAACACTTTCAAGAATTTTACACCAACCTCTACAATTTACCGCCACACCAAGCGCCTAATGGATCCAGGGAGTCCGCTTTACCCTCACTGTCTTCAGACGACGCTTCCCTCTTAGAGAAAGACATAGACACCTCTGAATTAAGGGCCGCAATTAAAGATCTGAAGACGGGCAAGAGCCCTGGGTCAGATGGGTTTAGTGCCATTTATTACAAGACATTCATAGCCGTTCTAGTCGCCCCTCTCAAGGACGCCCTAAACTCCCTATCCACACACAGGGAGGTGCCACCTGATTGAACCGGGTAAAGACCCATTACACTGCGCAAGCTACAGGCCGATATCCCTGCTAAACTTAGATGTCAAGCTGATGGCGAAGATTATCGCCAACAGGTTGAGACCCCTACTACTCAAATTGATAGGCCCATGCCAGGCTGGCTTCGTGCCAGGCAGAGAGGCCAGGGACAATGTCACTAAGTCCCTTAACCTCATTCATGCGGCCCGGGAGCGAAAGATCGAGGGCTTTCTCCTGTCGACGGACGCGGAGAAGGCCTTCGATCGAGTAGACTGGAACTTCATGTTAGAGGCATGTGGGCCTAGGCTCACACATGATGGCATGGATTTCAGTGTTAGATAGGAATCCCTCAGCTAGACTCAAAATTAGCGGCTCGCTCTCTAATAGCGTGAGCATCAAAAACGGGACTAGGCAGGGCTGTCCCCTGTCACCTTTACTTTTTATAATCTCACTGGAGCCCTTCATCAGAAAGATCCTGGCAAACACTGCCATTAAAGGGTTTAGATTGGAAGGGAAGGAGTTTAAAGTTGCGGCCTACACTGATGACCTTTTGTTTTTTCTGTCAGACCCGCATATTACCCAACCGTCCCTCCTGAAAGAATTCTCACTGTACGGCCAATTAGCGAATCTTAAAATTAATTACTCCAAATCTGAAGCATTGAACATCACGCTGCCAGAGACAGCTTTGAGGCTGGCACAAAGCAACAATCCCTTCACATGGCAGACCTCTGCCATAAAATACCTTGGTGTTTGGCTAACCCCCAGGCTCCAGTCAATTTATGAGTGGAACCTCCCCCCCCCCTTTTCAAAAACATTGAACATGACCTGAGGGCCTGGCATCCTGGACATTTTTCATGGTTTGGCAGGGCAGCCATCTGCAAGATGACGGTCCTCCCCAGGGTGTTGTATCTGATCAGGGCCTTGCCGGTCAAAATCCCTGCCAGCTTCTTCAAAAACCTTCACTCTATCCAGATGAAATTCATATGGGCGCATAAACCCCCCGCATAAAATCAAATCTATTGACTAAACCTAAGGCGCAGGGTGGACTAGGTGTCCCTGACTTCAGGGCTTATTATCATGCCTCCCATATTGGCAGAATCATCGACTGGCATTGTCACTCAGCCAGCAAGGACTGGGTGGAGATCGAGTCCCTACTCATCTCCATCCCCTTGCAGTACTCGCCCTGGATGTCCAAGACCTCCTACCCTCAGTCGGTTAAAACCCACCCACTAGTCAGCACCACACTTAACATCTTTCACCAGCTAACTAAACACACCAAATTCTCATCCCCCCCTGAGCCCTCTCACCCCATTGACAAATAACCCGGAGTTCCCCCCGGGTCTGGAAAACGGATTCTTGAGATCCGACGCCAAAGCTCCCCTGCTTGCACGACACTGCTTTAACGATCGATCAATGAAAGACCTGACACAGTTCAGGGCTGACAATTCTATCCCTGGTGGTCATACCTTCAAATCCGCAGCTTTGTAACCAATCACACCCACGAAGCACACCTGACCAGAGATCTTACTGAACTAGAAAGGATTTGTGACTGGGGGGAACAGGTTCCTAAATCAACTTCTATGGCTGATTCATGGCTACAAGATGTGACAGACCCCGGCCCGAACAAACATAGGGAGAAATGGTCGGTGAGTCTAGGTACCCAGATTACGGAGGCCCAGTGGACCAGAGCCTGTATCCTGTCACACAAGTGCTCCATAAGCACTAGATTACAGGAGACGGCTTACAAACTCTTAACACAATGGTATGCCACGCCGGAAAGAGTCCATAGATAGTTCCCCAAATCCTCGGACAGGTGCTGGAGATGCCATAGAGAGAAGGGAACCCTATTGCATATTTGGTGGCAGTGTGACATGATAGCACCTTTTTGGCTGGAGGTCAGTGAAATCATAAGGCGGATCACGGAGACCAAGCTTCCCCTTGACGCAGCATGCTGTTTGCTGCATGTCTCACATCTCTCCCTCGGCTCCTATAAAAAATCCCTGTCTAGACACTTACTAAATGCGGCCAAATCACTGATTCCGCTACACTGGAAGTCTACAAGGATTCCCACTGTGTCGGACTGGCTGCGTAAGGCTTCATTCACACATAGCCGACTCCGTCGCAGTCCGTTCCGACGGAGTCCGCCTGTGTCTGCCAGCTCAGCGGGAGATCAGTCCGCAGATCTCCGCTGAGCCGACGGATGACAAGCTCCTCTCTGCTCACTGAGCGGGGAGGAGCTTGTCGAGTCCCGCTGTCCTCTATGGAGCGATCTGATGAAAACGGACAGCATGTCCGTTTTCATCAGATCTTACCCGATCCGATCCGCATGGACGGATGTGGACGTGAGCCCCATACGTTTGTTTTTAGCGGATCGGATCAGGTCGGATGTCAGCGGACATGTCTCCGCTGACATCCGACGCTCCATAGGGGTGCATGGAGCGCCCGTTCAGGTCCGCCTGAAAAACTGACAGACGGACCTGAACGGATCCATGTGTGAACGAGGCCTTAGGTTGCTGACATTTGTGAGATGGAGGACACCACAGCCCAATCCACCGAAAGCGTGGAAAGATATCACGAGACGTGGTCTCCCTGGTTCGCCTTCAGATACTCAAAGGATTACGAATCTCTGTTAAATGAGTAGGGCAGGGTTGGTGGGAACGCATGTTTGCCCTTGTATATAAATTGTCATCTGCCCTATGCTAAACCTGTGTCTGGACACCCTGGATGTTTTTGCTTTCAGTCCATTCATTCACCCAGCGCTGTGTTCCATGTGACCTTGTAATGTTTTCATTATTTGAATTTTCTTAGTCTTGGATGTAAGATTTTCTGCTAGCTACCTCTTCATAACTATGATCTTTGATGTACTCCCATAGCCACTATTCAATACGCAATGATGTTTTCATGAGCAGAAATTCACCATACCTCCCACCCTATCCCCCCTCCTCCCACTGTCTTTTTTCCTTCTGGCTTTAACTCGCTATCCTCCCCTTTTGTCAACACCATATGGAAGAATCTTTAGACCATGTAAGGGCAAATTCCCACAACTCTCCGGATCTGAGGACATGGTCCTAGACCGGTCTACGCTAGACACACTCGCCTCCCTTACAGTTTAATGTGATGTATAAGTTTATACTTAACCAATGTATTCGTGCTCTGCAAGTTTGTTGTAAATGTGATAGGTGAAACTCCTGCGCTGAAATGGGTGAAAAGGGATTGGACCGTGGGAAAGGGGCACGGGAGGTATACTGCAGCAAACAAAGAATAGGTCTATCCAAATGGACAATAAAAGGTATACAACAAGTGATATTGTTTGCGCTGTGGTGGTGATGCCTAAAGGGTGATGGGAAAGGGGAAGTGAAGTAGTAAACTAGGTGAATACAATAAGTGACAAAAATGTATAAATATATAGAAAAAATTCTATAAAACACAATGTGAACAAAGTAACAGTAAATAACAGTGACCGTGTCATCTATAAAGATGTGTGGTGGACATAATAGAATGCATGGTCAAACTCAGTCCTGCAGACAAAACCACATAAAAGAAGAGAGTCCAACTTAATCATGCAACTCGGTGCAGCAAGTGAAATCTGGTGTGAAGTCAAAAGGAGATGTTCCAGCAGCCAAATGAGTGAAGGTGCAATGGAGGATTCCAAAACGTGCAGCCCACACCTCTAGTGATCCTATCAGCTTACCTCAAGGCTATCTGATATAGCCAGAAAGATAGGGCATCAAACTCTTGATGAATGGAAGCCTCAAATCTGATGGTGCATGGAAGGGGAAAGTACAAAAAAACAAACATAGAGTAGTCCTGTCACCACTGGAGGGATTCCTGCTAGCAATCAAAAGATGTGCACTTACACAGAGTGTAAACTCAGACCAGTATCCAAGTGCTATCCCCTGATGAAGTCACGTGGTGTGACGAATACGCGTCGGGATTGGAGCACTGGACCCTTTACACCTGACGGACGGTAGACGAGCTCGCTGCTCGTGGATGTATGACCGCCTCAGCTGACTTTATGTGAGTTTTTATTTTGTGCCTTGTTTATTAAATCTTTATTTTGCGGTATTATGCGATGTGCCCTCCTATTTTTGTTTCAAACACCATCGTTTGAGTATCGGCGGATCAACATCTAGCCAAACAGCGGCAGCAGAGCAGCACCTGACGAGCTCGCTGCTCGTGGAGATAGGCACCCCCTTTCACCACTCTGTGTAAGTGCACATCTTTTGATTGCTAGCAGGAATCCCTCCAGTGATGACAGGACTACTCTATGTTTGTTTTTTTGTACTTTCCCCTTCCATGCACCATCGGATTTGAGGCTTCCATTCATCAAGAGTTTGATGCCCTATCTTTCTGGCTATATCAGATAGCCTTGAGGTAAGCTGATAGGATCACTAGAGGTGTGGGCTGCACGTTTTGGAATCCTCCATTGCACCTTCACTCATTTGGCTGCTGGAACATCTCCTTTTGACTTCACACCAGATTTCACTTGCTGCACCGAGTTGCATGATTAAGTTGGACTCTCTTCTTTTATTTGGTTTTGTCTGCAGGACTGAGTTTGACCATGCATTCTATTATGTCCACCACACATCTTTATAGATGACACGGTCACTGTTATTTACTGTTACTTTGTTCACATTGTGTTTTATAGAATTTTTTCTATATATTTATACATTTTTGTCACTTATTGTATTCACCTAGTTTACTACTTCACTTCCCCTTTCCCATCACCCTTTAGGCATCACCACCACAGCGCAAACAATATCACTTGTATATTTGTTGTAAATGTGCCTTCCATTTGTACCTGTACATTTGATTCTATATTCTCTTTTCTTTCCCTCAAACTTTGATGTGATAAATGGTAAAAAAAAAAAAGAGGAAGCCCTGCGTTCTTCGAATTGGAGGGAGTTTAGGACGGTTTCCCTGGCCCTAGTGGAGATTGCTCCTCTTCTCCGGGGTCACCATGTTCAGGTCCTGACGGACAATGCTACAACTGTAGCATATTTAAACAGACAGGGGGGTACGAGGAGTCGGCCTCTTCAGACCCTTGCCTCAGAGATTCTGTCCTGGGCAGAAAACAATTTACTATCCCCGACGGCCCTTCACCTAAAGGGATCCTTGAACATGGTGGCGGACTATTTGAGCAGGCACCAGATTCAAGAATCAGAGTGGTCCCTAAATGCAAAAGTCTTTCAGGAAATTTCTCCTATCACCTTCCAGGACGGCACACCTGAGAGATGAGGGCTCCTCCCCACAGGAAACACAATCAATTGACAGCTTGTTATAAGTCCCCACCCTTCCCCTTGATCCCCAGTATTGATTGTGTTTCTCCTGAACACAGCGACATGTTTGTTTTGTTTGAAAGACCTAAAAGACCGGGGAGGGTCTAATGGTACCCCTGTTGAGACAGGTTTTAGGGAGGCCGGGGAGGGCTGAACTAACCTGTAGGCTTTGTCCATCTCACAGGTCGCCCCAGGTGTGCACCAGCGCTCTGAGCTGCGGGGAGGCTAGCCATCGCTGTGATGCAAAAACACCGCCATTAAGCTGCTCTCTTCACTTCCTGGTTTTTCCTAGAGGAAGCACTGAGCTCCAAGCCTCTTTTTGAACAGAGGAAGAGGAACCGCATCACAGGAAGTGAGTGGGGCCACAGACACAGTGCAACCAGGAAGTGTTTGGACGCCAGGAGACAGCATGGAGAGTGGTGGTGGAAGTGGTCGGCTTGCTCTACCAGCCCCTTCAGCGGTACCAGCAGCCCAGGACACAGCCAACCTCCTCATGGAACAAGAGGAAGGGAAGGCAAATGCAACTGCAGGTAGATCCAAGTCGGGACTGGTGAGTACAAAACCCCCCTTGGAAAAGGAGGAGGAAGGGGGAGTGAGAGGTCCTAGCTTTCAGGGGTCTGAGGTCCCGGGGCCAGCCAGAACAGGAACTGGCTTTCACTTCTCCCCTTACACCTCCCCAGTACAAACCTGCAGTCTTAGGGGAAGACAGAGTAATGTTATGCATATGTGTTCTATCTCTTGTCTTACAGAATCCCCCCCAGCGGAACCCAGGATGTCCCAGATAAACAGCCTCCTGCCGCTACAGGGCATAGCTCCTCTAAAAAATAAAAATGTGGGTACTATAAGGATAAACTCCCACTCAAAACCCTTTTGCTAAAAATGCATTAATAATTTTAGCAGGGAAAGGGGCTGCTGCAATGATAAGATCTCTCAGCTATGCAGACGGAAAGGCCGGCAACAGTCAAAACTTTCCATGAAGCCACCAGGCAGTCAGTAACCCAGGGTCTGACATAGAGGAGCTTATCCCTAGAGAAGGCACATCCTCCCAGGAAAGCCTCTTCTGAATGGAATCTAGTGCCCTTCCCCCACTTTCACAATCACTCCCTCTAGCCCAGGTAGAGGAAGCAAAGGTGGACAGGGAGGATATGGAAAGCCAGGCAGAACACAGCTCAGAGGGGGAGTTGGATCTAGACCTGCTAAACCAGATTCATGGGGACGCATGGTTAAGGAGACGCCCCTTTCACCCTAGAGGGTATGAAGGGACTCCTGCAGGCAATATAGACCACTGATGCGATTACAGAAGCCCCTAGAATAACTTCATATAGGGGGCTGAGCAAGGCTCAATGCATGGTGTTTTCTACTCTATCAATCCCTAAAGGATCAGAGCCAGCTGCTATGAATCTGGCAGGTAGCCCATGATGATGCTTTTAGATGTTTTTAGCCTCTCAAAGCCTGCCTCCTAAAATTGTACCCATAGGGTGGGGCACCTTAGTGAACACATCCTTGAGGGGGTTGCTTATTAGGTGGGCTCTACAAACCACCTTAGGGCTGTATGAGAAGCATAAAATGCTAGCCTGCAACCATTGAGGCTTTCCTGGTGAAAACATCTCTGTTAAAGCTAGGTAAACTAGCCTGTATGTAGTTAGTGTGAAGCCCTACAGGTGTCTGATTGCCTCCAGGCTAAGATTGTGATCACCTCTCCCTGAGACTTAATTGATCTCTGGGTCTGTGCTCGTTAAGACCTTAAAGGCTTGGACTCGCTCCCACCTGTGTGTGGACCAGCCACCACTACTCAGACCTATGCAGTAGTAGAATAGCAGCTACCACTACTGTGGTATAGTCGCACACCTCAGACTTCCATTATTCAGAATTACCATGTTCCTTCATTAGTGGGTGAAGGGTTAGTATCTGGAGTGCAGGCCATGCCTAGGATAGATTGTTGGTCTGACCACACATCAGAAATGCACAATATTGGAAGTTTGTCTTGTGTCTTCTGTTTTTATATAACTATCTTATGGCTCACTAGAAATGCATAATATTGATTATGTGTTGGTACACTGTTGCTTATCAAACGCATAACATTGAATTGTTGGTGACACTTCTATTATATAACCGTACACTATTGCTAATCAGAAATGCACAACATTGTATTATTGGTAGTGACATTTCTGTGGGTTATGCGACTCTACAAGGTTGCTATTCAGAAATACACAACATTGAATTACGGTTGGTGAAATTTCTGTCGGATACATGACTGTACACTATTGCTTATCAGAAACGCATGACATTGAGTTACTGAGGGCGACGTTTCTGCTGGTTATATGACTGTACAAGTTTGCTAATCAAAAACGCACAACATTATATTATTGGTAGTGATATTTATGTTGGTTACGTGACGGTACACAGTTGCTATTCAGAAACGCACTGCATTGAGTTTTTCTTTTTGCTAGTGACATTTCTGTTGATTGGATGACCCTTCAAGTTTGCTATTAAGAAACACATTGAGTTGTCGGCAACATTTATGTTGGTCATATAACTGTACAAGTTTGCTAATCAAAAAGGCACAAAACTGTATTACTGGGAGTGACGCTTCTGTGGTTTCAGTGACTGTATACTGTTGCTAGTCAGAAACGCACAGCATTGAGTTTTTGATGGTGACATTTCTGCCGGTCATATGACTGTGTGGTGTTGCTAATCAGAAATGCACAATGTTGAATTATTGTTGTTAACATTTCTGTCTTTTGTCCTATACCCTGTTGTTCATCAGAAGTGTGTTGGTGCCACTCTCTCTGCTGGTTATGACTGCAGGTAGTCTAGCACCAGCAATTCACATCTGAGTTCGCATGTGTCTTTTCTGTTGCCATACTGGTTATGCGACTGCATTTGCATGATCATCAGAAATGCACAATAGGTGTTTGTATAATTTCTGTTGGTTATATGACCGTACTGCGTTCGGTATCAGGAATGCACAACACCAAAGTTGTTCTTGTCCTCCTGTCTTAAATTTATTACCTTAGTTTGCTATACATCAGAAAAACGCAGCAGTGGAAGGGGTCTGTATCTTCTGTGTTGAATCGCTCAGAAAAACACCATATTGCTAGTGTCCTTTCTGTTGGAGGTATGACCTTAACATATTAAGCATCAGGAGCACACATTTGAAGTTTTGTGTCCTTTCTCTTTGTTTAGGTTATATGGTATCCTATTACATATTAGAAATACACAATTTTAAGTTTGGTTTGTGTCTTCTCTATCTTACAGGTGACTGTATATCAGAAAATACAACAGTGAAGGCCGGGTGTGTCTTCCTGTTTTGTATCCCATATAAAGCTTGAGCTTGCTACCCTTCAAAATACAAGATTTTTGACCTGTATATCTGTGATATTAATTATATATTTGTCACTTTTATTTCAGACCTTATTTTCCATGCACATGGAAGGAAAAGGATGTCCAACTGCAAAAGATTCAATCCTTTTACATTCAGGGGACATGCCAGAGACATAACCTATACCTGAACTCAGTAGGGTTATAGGACACCGGAAGGTCATAAAATCACCTATCATGATTTGTTAGTAGGAACTAAGGGGTTATGCTCATAGGAGTTATTTGCTTGAAGATGCAGCATCAGAGCTTATCTGACTGGTTCATCCAATCTGATAAGTTCACAGCTCAGTATGTATCCTTCATGTCACCCCCCCCCCTTGGACGAACTGGATGTGATTAACCAATATTCGTCTTAGGGGTAGGGGTCTGCTTAACATAACACTTTTTGGTACCAAGAGGTACTCATTGGTGCTTGGAGTGGTATTGGTCTCAAGCACCGGATATTTATTAAATGTTATATTTATGGGCGCATAACACTCACTTCTTACCCTGAAAGTGGAAAGTAAACTGTGCCTGCGTACTATACGCAGGGGGCTGTGGAAAGTTTTTTCCCCAGAAACTTTCCTAATAAAGTTAGGGTGTGTGTTATACGCCGGTAAAGGCAATAGTTACACTCAGCTCTTACTAGACCCCTTTCTGCGTAGTATTAATGCATCTACCCGCAGGGTTATAGGGAGCCTGGGGATATAGAACACGTTCACATCTGACATGTCAGCATTCAGATGGGAAGAAAACCAGAAGTTGGGTATGCCTGGTTACATAACAGAGCCTGGGGAATGCCCAGGGGGAGACCGGGCCTACTTACCGACCAGCTTGCGGAGCAGCCGGTTGACCTGTCTAACGGTGTGCGCTGGAGACCAGGGGTTTTGTATGCAGGCGCATGCGTGAGCCGCAGAGCCGCGCCAAGGCACCCTGTGATCTGTGGTTCTGGCACAATGAGTGTCCCGCAATGGAGGCACATGCATTCTGATGAATGGATGGGGGCAGGTGGACTGAAGGGGAGCCACCTCTCCCTGAAGGTGCAGGAGCACACCAAACTCCCTGCTTGGTTACATACCTGTCCAGTCCTGTGACCCCTGGGGATCAGCTTCCCTTAATCTATTATCCTTAAGTGGGTTCCTTTCCTCTTCACCATGGCCATGGCAAACAAAAAGAGGATCCACAAGGATTGTCCGTCAGGAGGCCTTTTTTTCTAAACCATTCTCCTGACAGACTAGTGGTTTAAAAACCAGATGTTTCTTTGTTGACCAAAGTAGTTCCTTGTTTCACAGAACAAATCTCTGATTAATCTTTTTGGTGGTCCTATGCAGCAGTTGCAGACATTGACCGCGATTGCTAGAATGTTGGCACAGTCAATCTTTCTATCTTAAAAAAATTCACAGGCTCTCAGATTTTATCTTTAAGAGCCCATGCCACCTAGACCCTGTATCCGAAGAGAAGGTAGGGGCATAGGTGGAGCAGACCTGCAGGTCAGTTACATGATCCAGCTAGAATACCTTCATCACACACTAGGGAGTGGAGGTTAAAATAAAAAATAAAAATTCAAGTCAATCTGACATTTAGCAGAAAGGCCTTGCAGGCAATGATCCCACCCTAAAGTAGGCCTGCTGGTTTCTTTATTATCCTCTTAGGTGTGCCGTCCTGGAAGGTGATAGGAGAAAACCTACATTAGACTTACAGGTAACGGTATTTCTACGAACCTTCCAGGACGGCAGGCCTACTTCCCGCCCTATGTGGAGGGAAAGATAAGCTAAGCGCTAGGTGGTAAGTACCTATGTGGAACGATGTCCTTTGTGAACCAGTTCAGGATTACTTTATTACATACTGGGGATCAAGGGGAAGGGTGGGGACTTATAACAAGCTGTCAATTGATTGTGTTTCCTGTGGGGAGGAGCCCTCATCTCTCAGGTGTGCCGTCCTGGAAGGTTCGTAGAAATACCGTTACCGGTAAGTCTAACGTAGGTTTTCCAGCAGATGGGGTCATCCAGAGGTGGACTTGTTCGCCTCGAGAGGGAACTCCCAGGTAGAGCAATTCTTTTCTCTGAGCCGGGGGGATGGGTCCCTAGGGATGGACGCTCTAGCGCATCCCTGGAAATTTCGCCTCTGTTTTGCCTTCCCCCCGTTTCAGTTGATTCCCCTAGTGTTGAGGAAAATTCAAAGGGAAAGGGTTCCGGTCATTCTCATTGCCTCATTTTGGCCCAGGAGGGCATGGTTCGCAACGCTTCTGGCCTTGTCAGCCGAACCATGTTAGCACCTGCCCCTCAGACAGGATCTGTTAACGCAGGGCCCGATTTCTTGTCCAGAAGTGGCCCAGCTCTCCTTGGCAGCGTGACTTCTGAAGGAGAAATCTTAAAGAGAAAGGGGTTTTTGGACCGACTGGTCTCAACTCTGCTCAATAGTAGGAAAAAGGTAACCAGAGCCATCTACACTAAGGTTTGGAAAGTTTTTTTTTTTTCTACTTGATGTAGTTCGTCAGGTCAGGACCCTAAAGAACTGAGATCCATTCAGTCAGTACCCTAAAAGTGCAGGTTTCAGCGCTTGCAGTGTTTTTGGAGAGATCTGTGGCCACAGAACCTTTGGTGGTTAGGTTTTTTAGATCCCTTGTGAGATCTAGACCACCAAGGTTGAAGGGTTTCCCAAAGTGGGATCTCTCAGTGGTGCTGAGATCTCTGGCAAGCAAACCGTTTGAGCCCTTAGGGGAAGCTTCACTCAGAAACCTAACCTTTAAAACTTTATTTTTAGTCGCTATAACCTCGGCACGTAGGATCAGTGAGTTGCAGGCCCTGTCAATTAAGGAGCCTTATTTATGTTTATTTTCAGATAGGGTAGTGCTTAAAACTGACCCAAAGTTTTTGCCCAAGGTAGCTTCTAATGCCAATCGTTTTTAAGACATTGTGCTACCTACATTTTGTTCAGATCCATCAGGAAAAAATAGTTATTTTTCCACATGTTAGATGTCAGAAGGTCCTTGTTATGCTACTTGGAAATAACAAGCTGGTTCAGACATTCAGATTCCTTGTTTTTTCCTATTTTGGGGTAATAGGAAAGGTCACCAAGCATCTAGGGCAGGGGTGCCCAACCTTTTGAAGAGCAAGGGCCACTTAAGCGACGTGGTAACTGGTCGCCGGCCACAATGAGCAGAGCAGGGGAATGGCGGCCCTCTCTACTCTATAGAGCCCACTCTACTCTCAGCACACCAAACTCGCAGGTAATAGAAGTCTATGACTCAGTGCAGGTAACCCACAGGTGCTCTTCTCTGTACCCTGTGGATCAGTTTGAAAGCAGCCCAGTAACCCCTGCAGAGCAGATATGCCCATATATACACTGTGAATTTAGTAAGAAACTGACCTTTTAACAACAGTATTCTATTCTATTCCAGAGCAGGAGGTCGCGGGCCACATCAGAGGGCTCCGTGGGCCAAATGTGGCCCCCGGGCCACTGGTTGGGCACCCCTGATCTAGGGGGACCTTAGCTAGATGGCTGAAACTGGCCATCCAGGAAGCTTATTTACAGGCAGGCCTGATTCTGCCGGTGGGGATCTGTGCCCATTCGACCAGAGCTCTCGCAACTTCATGGGCAGAAAGAGCTGGTGCCTTGCCGGAGCAAATCTGCAGGGCAGCGACGTGGTCAAGTTTTCACACGTTTGTGCGACACTATAGGTTGGACCTCACCTCGACCAGTGACCAGGCTTTTGGCAGGAAGGTCTTTACAAGCTGTCGTCCCGCCCTAAGTAAGTCTCTGTTATCCTCTCAAGGTGCTGTCCTGAATGACGCCTAGGGAAAATTCAAGTTAGTCTTACCGGTAACTTGTTTTCCAGAAGTCTTTCAGGACAGCAGCAACCCGCCCTGTTTGGATGTATTATGCTGTGACTAACGTATGTGTTTGTGTTCCAGCCGGAGGTTTCTCTATGACAACTGACTAGTGGAAGGAGGGACCTCCTCTTTTAAAAGATCTAAAGAAGGTGTTTCCTGAAGGAGTGGGAGGGAGTCATGATATCTCAAGGTGCTGTCCTTAAAGACTTCTGGAAAACAAGTTACCGGTATGACTAACTTGAATTATCTTCGATATCACACTATTGGAGGCCCTCCTTTTGTCCTTCTTGTCCCCCGATCTGAGACCCTTCAGGTACTCCCTAGGGACCAGGCGTGTTTATATGAGTGATCATCAGGAGGCATAGAGGAGACAGTCATGTGGTGGATATTATTAATGGCCCATTCGATTTCCCATTGAGGTGAGAGTTCTGGGAGACCAGAGACTGTGTCTGTGGTGGAGTTCTCATTCCTTTTTGGATTAGTGGTCATCTATCTATAGCAGCCTTGCTATTATCACTTATGGACTTTGGCACAACTTCTTTCTATTTTACATGGAAGTGTTATATTAATAGCAGTCTTGCTATTATCCTATATGGACTGTGTCACTAATTTTCTTATCTTCACATTTAAGTTTTTGTCACCCATCACCTTTTATGTTTATATGTCTGTGTCATGATCTATGTCATGGCTTTGGTCACCTGCTGGTGGCACTGTTTCTCCCAGCAACAGGGGTGCTGTTCTGGTGTCCACCAGCGGGTGTCTCCCATGGGATGGACTCCTCTCTAATTAAGATAAACTGCTACAGGTATATAAGCCCGCCTTGCACTACAGTCCAGTGCTTCAGTATTTTGCCTGTCAGCCCTGTTCCTGTCTGTCCGGATACCTGTTACCAGTTCGTTTCCTGATTTGCTCCCATTGACCCCGGCTTGTACCTTTGGACTCTGCTGCTTTCTCCTATCCTTGACCCCGGCTTGAACCTTGGACTTGCTTGTCTCTCATCCCTGTATACCTGCTATATACGCTTGAATTTCATGTATATATTCGTTCATTAGTTTGGGTGGCTTGATGGTTGCTGTGTTTGTAGATTGCTGTTTGTTTTGTGGGTTTTCTGTTTTGCACGTGTGCCTTAATCTTATTAAAAACATATTGTTTACTTACCTCTGTGCCTATTTTCCTTAGTGCAGCCCACTGACCTGTTAGGAGATGTCTACACAGGCAACCAATATTGGCTAACAGTCTGCATATTAATTTATGTTAATTTTTGCGCAATTACTCTTTGGATTATTAATCAGTAAAGAAAGCTCTCCACCTCCCATTTTTAGAAAAGGAAGGGACCTTCCTCCATTCTACATCCTGACAAATCTCCCCCCCCCCCTTGCGCAGCCCACGGGAGGGGCAGGAAACCAGCTGTGAGGGACGAAGGGGGTGGAGGAGGAAGACACAGCGGGAGGATGAAGACACGGAGGGGGCCAGAGATGAAAGGGGGGTGTTGGAGGAGAACACGGGCGCTGGAGGAAGACACAGGGGCCAGTTGGATGATCAGTGCAGCTGGGGACAGCTGTAAGCACCGATCTGCCTGCACTTCCGCGGCTGTCAGCTGAAAAGCCATGCAGGTGGATCGGTGCTCACAGCTGTCCCTGTCGTACCCATTATACCCAACTGTCACTGGACGTCCGTGTGCAGGACTGACGGGACGTGAGCGCTCTATTTTTTCCAGAACGTGCTCTGCCTCTCCTGTGCTCGCTCTGACCAAGGGGAATCTAGAGGTGGGCGGGTGGTCTGCTGAGTTTTTCGAGGCTCCAAACAGAGAAGGGGAAGGAGGAGGCATGCATATCCTTTATAGTTCAGCAGTTTTATAATTGATAGTGGGTTTACATACTCTTTAAGGTTTGACCTCATATTATATGGTTTTGGTAAATCTGAAGACAAAAATCTGCAGAAAATCCAATAGTGTGTATGGGGCTTTTAAATCTTTCTGTAAATATAAATTTTGATTTGCATTTTATTCTTATTTGAACTCATACTTATGATTAAAGCATCTTCTATATGAATGCAAGTTACTGGGTGGGGGGAAACCTTCAGGGAATTCAAGGATGGGTAAGAATCTGCGGGTTCTGGTAGATCAGACTCTGCAATAGCATGCAATACCAAGCTGCAGGATGCAAGGCCAGCAAATTGTTAGCTTGCAGTAAAAAGGATATTTGCTCAAGAGAGAAAACCACTTTACAAAACTCTGGTTCAGCCACATCTGGAGTATGCCATAAAGTTTTAGTCATCGGTCCATAGGAAGGATGTCCCTGAACTGGAGAGAATCCAGTCCTGCTACAATTGAGTGGCTAGGTGTGGCTACTGGCCCTGTTGACAATATTTTTCTTTCAATAGTTTTTATTGAATTTTTAAAAATATTAAGTCATATATGTTACAAAGCATTGTCATAGCATAAGTATATAATGTAACAATAAATAGCGTAAGAAGTATGCGACATTCATAAATTCTTATAGATCAAGTAGTCGTATATAAGTAGTAAAACATGGAAAGTATGTAAACAAAGCATAAATTAGATAATTAACTTATGTAGAGAAGTATCAGTATTAGAAATGGTCAGAGTATAATGTTATAATGTTAGCAAAGTAAACTCAATCAAAAGAAATCTAATCTAAAGAACATGTGAGAAATCAGTATCATCCGGATACAAAGTATCATGTAATGAACCAGGACATAGAGAAATGTTGAAAAGGGTTCAGTCGAGAGCTACCATACCCCAAGTTCATACCAGTTTTTCCATGGGGCCCAGGAAACATCATTTTTGTAAAGATTATTCATTGAAATGGCCATCATACGTTGATACGTGAAGTGGAGATTGGTCAAATCAATGGCTTCAAGAGTAGAGGGAGGACAAGAGTCCTTCCATTTTCTAGTGATTGAGAGCCTTGCGGCCAGAAGTAAATGGTTGATAGAATTCCTGAGAACAGCAGGAATGTCATTAATACCCAAGGACAGTAAAGCTAAACCAGGGTTGGGATCTATCCATGAACCAGTTAAAGCCGAAATTATACCAAATATTTCTGTCCAATATTTAGTAAGCATGGGACAGCTCCATAAAATATGGAGCAAGTCCCCTTTCTTTCCGCACAGTCTCCAGCATTGGTTAGATTGCTGATGACTAAATTTAGATAGTACATCTGGAGTATAATACCACCTCAGAGTGATCTTTACTGAGAGTTCCCATAGTGATGCACATTTAGAGGTTGATTGGTTTATTTTACAAGCCATGTGCCATTGGTAATCAGTGTAAGAACACTCCAAGTCTTTTTCCCATTGTAGATGTGATGGGGTTTTTGAAAATATTTTTTTGTCCTGAAGTAGGTTGTAAAAAAAGGTAATACCTTTTCTCTTTGGTTCAGTACTAGTAGAGAGAGAGGTCCAGACTGATTTATGTAGGCAAATGTTTTTGGTATTCAATTTACATAAACGTTTTGCTATTTGTCTATAATGAGCATTACAATGTTGGGGTATAGTAAACTCAGACTGGATGGTTTGGAATGGTTTAATTGTTTAAAGGTCACAAATAGATTCCATGCCTTGTTCGCTCCAAAGACTAAGTGATGAGTGATACATTATAAGATGCAGAGTTTTAAAGGGAATGTCTACCGTTATTGTTGTATCAGGAGAGGTCACAGAATTCAAAATCTTAAGCCATGTAGAAATAGATACTTTCATTGTGGGAGGTAAGTGCGAGGGAAGTTTAATTCCCATATGTGCACCAAAAAGCCATAGGTTGGTCGGTAGTTTATTACAATAGGAGGATTCAATTAGACCCTAATTTGTCGTTGGGGAGGGTTGGAACCATTCTCTCATTTGAGACAATATTGAGGCATAGAAATAGTCTTGAAAATCGACATAACCCACTCCTCCCCACATTCTATTTTTAATCAATTTATAATAGGCGCATCTAGATTTTTTCCCTTTCCAGATATAGTTAGAAAGGATTGATTGTAAGGATTTAAAGAAATACACAGGGACTGGAATAGGCAAACTTCTAAATAAGTATAGGACTTGAGGCAAGTGGATCATTTTAAAAGCAGATAATCTGCCCCACCAAGAAAATTTGTGTTTTCCTAAATCTTTCAGATCTGATTGTAGTTTATTTTTAAGAGGAATATAATTATGTGTAAAAAAGGATTTAGTGGATCTAGTCAAATGAATTCCAAGGTACGGGATGCTAGTGTCTGCCCAAGTCTAAGGGAATTGGTGTTGGAGGAGATTGTTTGTCACTGCGTCAATTCCAATATCTAGAGCATACGATTTGCTTTCATTAATCTTATAAAATGATACTTTACCAAACCAAGACAATAATTTTTGGACTTCAAGTAGGGAGGATGAGGGAGAAGTTAACATTAAAATTATGTCGTCGGCAAACAAACTTATTTTGTGGGTATCGGATCCTATAGTGATGCCTTCTATTTTAGAATTAGATCTAATATGTTCCGCTAGAGGTTTAATCATTAAATTAAATATTAAGGGGGACAATGGGCATCCTTGTCTGGTGCCATTGGTGATACGAAAGGGTTTCGATAAAAGGTTGGAATTCAAAACTCGTGCTGTGGGGTTGGAATAGAGGGCAAGTACGGCTTTAAGAATATGACCCTCAAAGCCAAATTTTTTAAGAGTGAGTGACAAATAGGACCAGTTAACCCTATCAAACGCCTTCTCTGCATCTAATGAAAGGAGCAGAGAAGGCGTTCCGTTTATGCCAACATTGTGGATAACATCAATTAATCGTCTGGTTGCGTCAGACGTTTGACGACCCCTGGTGAAGCCAGTTTGGTCCATGTTTATTAGTTTGGGAAGTATGTCGACTATTCTATTGGCTATAATCTTTGAGTAGATTTTCAAGTCTGCATTCAATAAGGAAATAGGACAAAAATTTGGGGGAGAAGTAGGGTCCTTGCCAGGTTTAGGGAGAGTAATAATGAGTGCAGATAGCATTTCATCAGGAAAGGAAGAGAAAAAAGCAGCAGCATTATATAATTCTTTCATATGTGGTACAAGCTGTTTATGGAATATTTTAAAGTATTCATTCGAATATCCGTCTGGACCAGGGGCTTTGGCCTTGGGAAGAGA
Source organism: Rana kukunoris (assembly GCA_029574335.1). Taxonomy (NCBI): domain Eukaryota; kingdom Metazoa; phylum Chordata; class Amphibia; order Anura; family Ranidae; genus Rana; species Rana kukunoris. Next base: position 73,985 of record JAJQKJ010000134.1, on the reverse strand, counting down.
GTTAATGGCGCTTATAATTTCGACGTCAGAAAAACAAGAATTTAACTGTTTAAGTTGGTCATCAGATAATTTGGGTAAATTAACATGGGAAAGAAAATCTAGGATTTGTTTAGTTGATGGCTGGTGAGTATCACTATCCTCATTAAGGTTGTATAGTTTACCATAATATGAGCTAAAGGCATCAGCTATGGATGAGCTTATCTTGAGAAACAGGGTCATAAATGTATGATATCTTAGTTTTTCGTCTATGACCCTTTATACGGTTTGCCATAACTTTCCCTGCTTTGTTATTAGTAACATAGGAGTTTGCCTTCAACTTTCTAAGTTTATGGTCATGAAATTCTAGAAGTAGAGCACGTAAATCATGTCGGAAGTCTGAAGATCTGGGATTTGAGAGATGTTGACGGGTTAGACTTATTTTCTTGATCTATGATATTCAATTTTTTGGTAAGTTCCTCTGTTTGCTTCCCTTTTCTTTTTTGCTTGAGAACCAAGTTGTATAAATAGTCCCCGTATGTAAGCTTTATGGGCGTTCCACACTACCACCTGGTCGGACACCGACCCCAAGTTGTCCGAAACAAAATTCAGTCAATTTTTGAGAGATATATTCAATGTTATCAGGTTGTTGTAAAATATAATTATTTATACGCCATAAATAAGATCTATGATTAGAATTAGCATTTTTTATTTTTAAACGAATAGGGGCGTGGTCCGACCAAGTGGCAGTATGAATGCGAGCATCCAGTACATTTTGTAGCAACCATTTATCAGATATAAATAAATCAATTCTGGAGTAAGTGTTATGACGTGGAGAATGGAATGTATAGTCCTTTTCAGTCGCGTTACAACACCTCCAGATATCATACAAATCATTTTCAAAAAGAAACGGTGACAAGGGGGAAGAAAATCTCTTAGCATTGGAGGATGACAATGACAATGTCTGGTACTAAGTTGAAATCCCCACAAATTAGGAGAAGACCCTTCTGAAGTTCTCTTATTTTGTAGACTTCTGGAATTTCATTTGTCTAACATTTGGCGCATATATATTTACCAGCGTATATAGAACATTGTCCAACGTGCATACTAAAATCAGAAACCTGCCTTCAGGATCCGAGTAACAGTCCAGAAGAGTAAAGGCTAGGGTGTCACGTATGGCAATACATACTCCTCTTTGTTTGCGAGTATAGTTCGCTTTGAAAATATGGGGGTAAGATCTATGTTGGCATATCGGAGCATTATCTCTGAGAAAGTGAGTCTCCTGTATGCATAGAATGTCACAATTAGAAGAATGACATGATGCTCAGCATTTAAGCCACATTGATGGATAGAAAATTAATAGACATTTCTAGATATTGTGGACACCGATTTTTATACAATACTTACAAGGTATTATGACTCTCGGTACTAGAACAGTAGATGAAATATATAGAAGGTCTCTGGGTTATAGACAACCAAGAGAAAGATATTTATAGGAGACTTTGTAACAACTTTAAGAATAAAAGTAAAAATTTAAAAATAAAGGTAAAGCTAAATGAAACAAACTGAAACCTAAACAAAAAGTAAAACAAATAAAATAGACAAAACAAAACAAAATAAACAAACAAAAATCTGTTCTAATACTTATAAACCAAAGCAATTATTTGCTTGCGAATGAATAGAAGGAATATGTTATTATCCCACCTTTGTGGAACAATAAGAGCCAATATGAACCAAGCAATAAACAAAAAGAAAGGAGAAAAAAAAATGAATAGTCGGGTGTATTACTAAGCCGACTAACGGGGGTGTAAAGTTCAAGTAAGAAGAAAAAACAAACACAGCATATCAGATACCAGGGGTATAAGCCGATAACAGTAAATTGAAAGAATATAAATCAAAGGAAGATAAAAAATATTTCAACATGGATCAGCGTCTTTTTGGCGGGCCGTAATCATTTTGTGTTTGATTACTGAAGTGCGGTTTTCCCATCAGTTTGTTGTCATCAGGAGAGATATCTGGAATTATACCCCATGAATGAAGAAGCTGCAGGCCGTCCTGGGGGTTCGACACCACAGTAGTAGTCCCATTATTGGTGATGATCAGCGTTGCAGGGTGTTTCCATTTGTATTGAATATTGTGATTGTTCAAGGCTTTAGTAGTCTTTAGTTGTCTCCTCAAATTCAGGGTATATTGCGAAAGATCTGAGTAAAGATGTATTTCTGCATATGGATCAGGTAGTGATGACAAGATTCTAGCTTTGGTTAATAGCTTTTCCTTAGTAGGAAAAAAATGTATTTTCATCAAGACATCTCTGGGAATAGCAGCGTCTAGATGTTTGGGTTTTGGTATGCGGTGAATGCGATCTATCATGCGTTCGATTTGGGATGATTCCGGCAATAGGTTAGCAATCAGATCGTCCGCATATTTCGGTAAATCTTTCGGGGTTACAGATTCGGGGACCCCCCTCAATTTAACATTGTTCCTTCTGGAACGATCCTCGAGGTCTGCGAGCTTGGTTTTGATCTTTACATTGTCATCTGACAATTCTTTATATGCGTCAATAAGATCATGCACAGTATCAGATTGATTGTCCATTTTGTTTTCAATTACATGGATCCTGTCTCCCATTCCTTTCATCTCGTTTGAAAAATTGTTCATCATAAGTGAAAAGTTAAGACATAAGCGACGTTTGTAGAGATATAAGCATTTCTTTCATCGTCGTGTCTAATACTGGTTGTCCTGATGTAGGGTAATTGACAATTGATGATGCAGCAAAGGGGCCAACCTGAACCTGAGGTAACATTGCCATTCCAGAGTTTAGAAGCTGCGTTTCAGTGTCAATCCTCCTCTTAGATTTCACCGGGCTTTGTGTAGAGGGGCTATGAATATTTACAACTAAAGGTACACACACTTCCAGATAAGAAGTTCACATTCTGTGATGTACTTTGTTCAGCTCCCCAGGAGTCTTGGCCATCATCTGGGAGATCCGTGTATGACGATGCCTGCTGAATAGAATTGACACCAGCGCCATTTTGATTTTGCCTCACAGCTGAGGCTAGCATATCTGCGATGTCAGAGGCTTTATCAGCTTGTTTTTGGTCCTTTCTCTTTCGTTGTGACATCGGGAACGATCCCCGTGGAATTAGTGAGGTATTTATCGTTCAATGTCGTCTTTGAATTCGATCGTTTTGCCGTTAATCCCCGGTTTTCTGACAGAGTTCAGCGATCAAGCAGCCATCCCGATCGCGTGCAAGCCACGCCCCCCCCTGTTGACAATATTGACAGGTTGTCAGCGGCTGCAGGCAATGGTGTAGGGGAGAGGAGAGCGTGCTTGGCAATGACTGGTAAAGTTTGGAGTGGTGACATCATGCATAGGTTCCTATGTTTCATCTGCTCCCTCCTCTCCCCTGCATATACCACTGGCTCACACAGGTGATAACTTGACTGGACAGCCTGAAAATGGGGTGTTTTACATCTTTTCTACACAGGTTAGCCATCACAGGCTCTAGGAGGGTGGATTTTAACATTTCAGTTATTGGGAGCTACATATGTCAAATTCACACTATAATACTTGTTGCAGCACTGTGCAGTTGGGGGTCAATACCCAGTAGGTTTAGTATTTAACCTTTTTGAAAATCTATAGCTAGGAAAAAAAAGGTTTAAATACAAAACCCTTCTAAGTCCACCCTTTTCCCTGTTTGGGTGTAGGGTGGCTAATGGGATCATAATTCATGTATTACATGAGATGGGACATTAATAATAATTCATATGGCAGGATAGACTGGAATATTACAAGTGGTTCATGTTGACTTGAGACCAGCTCAATAAGAAAGTGACTCATCCCTCTGTATAATAGGCTTTTAAAATGCTAAGTGACCTGGCTTGTGAAAGACATTTCATTCTGTTGAAAGGTGTTAATTGCATCGGCTCCTGAAAGACCTTTTCATTGTGTTTAAAGCCCTGTGTTACCATCTCTCTTCAGATGTAATGAATTAGCATGCCAATTATGTTTAGCAAAAGAAAGTATTGCTGCTCAGGTGTGGGTCCCTTTTGTGGATTGAAGGGAAATTCATTGTGTGATTGTATTTTATTTGAATTCTATGGATAAAGGAATGTGATAGATCTCTTTAGTATCGGTGCCGAAATGTCTGCTAGAGAATTAGCCCCAGTGTGAATAGGGGGGGGGGGGTGTGTGGAGATTGCATTGTCCTGTGATTAACTGTAACATCTTGTACTGTATAAAAATCTGAGAAGAAACCATTAAAGTGTTCATACATTTGGAAACAAGTACAGAGCAGAGTCTCGTCTTGATTATGGGAAATGGAATGGATCATGTATGCAAGATTGTCGCAGTGTGTCGGATAAGCTTGTCGTGGGTGGATGGAAGGTCGTAAACGGTGGTGACCGTTACAATAACAATTCATCAAAAACAATAATTCTAAGATGGGCCCTACTGGTTGGTGAATCCAAATCGCCAGTGCTGCAAGAACACACAATTGTGCAAATTATATAAACACATTTCATGTAACAATCGGGGCAGTCTTTAACATTGATTGATTGGGCCCTGGGCAAACACTTTCTTGGGGGGTGGCACCCTTTCATGTAATTTCACTCTCTCTATCTGCTCTGACATATACAATAAATAGCAGTTTGACTCAATCAGTTTACTTAATCAGATCAGGCAGCAATTAGTTGCCTGAGGTTACAGTGCATCTCACTTGCTAATTGGTTGCTGCATACTTTTACTGTTCAATGATTGGTTGCTAGAGGTTACAGCACATCATCTCCTCGCTGCCTGCACATCATGGACTGGGGAGGTGAGGAGGACCCATCAATAGACAGAAACCACCTAGGAATCCTAGAACTTCTGGGATCAGTGGCAATGCTGGGGGATGGGACTAGTTGGGCAGTACACTGTGGCAAATTCTGAATCCCATAGAGCAAAGGTACATTAATTGTAATGAATTTACACGGACAACCAATGTAAGGGGGACCTTCACTCTGGCCACTAGTGTGAATGAAAAGGTTGTATACCAAGCACCAATGTAATGAGAAGATTTATATTGACCACCAATGTAACTGAGATATTTAGACTGTGTTCACATTTCTCGTGTCTGGAATGCATGCAAAATTGCTTTCCTGACACAACAGTTGTACCCTTTAGTAGGTACACAGCAGTGGCATTAATTGTTAATGACACCCTATCACATCTGCTGTGATGTGCGTGTTCACATCCACCAAAATTCAGTGCTGTGGGACCATGTTATTTTGAAAAAGGATTCCACCTCCAATTTGCTTACCTTTGCAGAACAGGCTAATGGTAGGCTTAATGACCACAGTTGTAGGCAGAATGTTCAATCATGCACCTTTACCTTCTCCGTGGCCAGCATTGAGCAAAGGTGATGGTGCATATGACCTCAGGGGGTCATGATATACATATGAATACCGCCTCTATTTACATATCAATGCAGCTGGTCTGCGACTATTTACATATTAATGTGTCACTGATTACCTTCCTTTTCAATTTAGATTATTTACATGTAAACACAGGGTCTGCAGGTGAGTCATCTGTACACAATAGTAGGGCAGAGCTGGGGGGGGGTATTAGTAACAGCACTTCACTCTGAGATATCGAGACGTAGCACAAGACTAAAACTTCAAAGGAATTTATACTGGGATAGTTGGCAAGTATGAGCCAGCTGCTATGGGGCCCAGGTCAGTTTCCCCATTTGCCCTGCATTAAAAATGGCCTTGATAACAATCAAAAGGCATTGAATGACATTTGTATTGATTATTATATAAAATAAGTTTGTTTATATATTTGCACAATTGTGTGTTCTTGCAGCACTGGTGATTTGGATCCACTGGGAGAGGCAGAGAGAAAAATTGGGATCAGAGAGACAGTGGAGCTAAGGGGGAAATGAGACACTGCTAGCCCTACCTTCCATGCTAGTCTGTCTCCTTGATTCGGGGGTGCTTTGATTTTAACACAGGCTCCCTGACAGCATGCGCCTCCTCGCCCATACTCTGGGTCTCTAGTCAGCCTGTTCTCTGGGCCTCATATTACAGCGGAAAGGAAGTTGGAGCAATCCATGTTCTGAAAGCACGGGAGATGCTGCGCCTGCCGATTCTCATCTCTTGGAGAGGCGGGGTCAGGGGGAGCTAGGTCAATAAGGAGGTTGCCCTGTGGAACAATTCTCCCCAGTTCTACGCTCTCAGGCGGCTAGCCTCTCTGTTCTCGGCTCGGCCCCTCGCTGATAACCACTGTGAGACATATTCCCCCAGCCGCCCGCCCACACCCAAAGAACGACCACTGTTGCTGAACATTGTAGACTCTCTGGCATCATAGGTTTTTAACAAGGGACTTTTAGCCCCGTGCTAGACAGTCAACACTTGTGACGGTGCCATGGGGTGGTGGCCCCCCTTTGCACCCCCTATGCTAAGCCACTGACTGCAGGCAGTTGCAGCTGTCGGTGTGGCCTGCGTTCATCTACTGTGATTGCTGTTAGATGCACACAAAGTGTGTCCAGCAACTTCCACTACATCCACTACAAGTAATCATTGGCTGTTTAGAGTTCCCTAAATGGGAAGATTTTTACTAGGTTTAAGCCAGGGCTCAAAGGTTACTCGCCACCAGTTGCCCCGCCTAACCCCTACCCTGCCCCTAATTCCGCCCTAAACACCCCCTCATATTATCTCGTACAATTACACTTAAATGTTCTATGCAGAATTAAGTTATAAAAATAAACAACTTTATCCATATCCAAAAATGCAGCCTGTACCCACCAGTGCAGCCTGTGTCCCGATCCCTCAGTTTCAGCCTGTGTCCCCAGTTTCAGCCTGTGTCCCTGCGATTGTAGGGGAAGAGATGGGAGAGTAACCACCGCCGCCTGGCTAATTCGAGCACTGGGGAACATAACAGCTTTCATTACAATAGCGGTGTGTTTCCCCGCCGTGCAACGTCATATACAGCCCCTCCCAGGATTGGACAGTCTGTCTATCAAAGTGCCCGGACAAGGGGGAGGGGCTGTATATAATGCTGCACGTCAGGCGTAACTCCCGGACAAAACAGCAGAGTCCCCCTACCTAATGAAAGGTCAGGAAGGACGCCCCAACATCCGCGGCATGTGCATGTATGTCCACCAAACTAAATGGGGTCAGCTGGGGGTGGGGCTGAAGCTTAAGCGGGAAGCAGTTAAAAAGGCTCCTCTAAGCAGAGGATCCTGGTGGCTGACCATGTCTGATGCTTCTTGTAATATCCTCTGTGTTGGGAGAGACACAAGACTCTGGTCTGGAACAATGGATGTTTATTTCAGCTCATCTGTACACTGCAACATGCATCTCAGGACAGTACATCTTATCTGCTTCCTACATGTGCGCTCTAAGATGGCTACTATGCCCCTTGACCCTTGTCATCACTGCTGGGTGGAGCCAGTACACGTGGAACCCTTCAGGTATAACACCTTCCATCCATCCCTAAAAAAAACAACCACCAAAAAACACAAAACAATAACGGGCACAAAACATTAACTGATAATTGTCCAATAACAATCCTCTAAACACAAGAAAATTTCAGGACTTCTCCCACATCCAGATGGGAGACCAAGCTTCCAGGGACAGTTGCAGGGTTAATATGTCACCGGATCACTTCCGTCGGCCCCGTCGAAAGTCTCGTAACGGCTCTTGCAACTGAGACCAGTCAGGAGGGCGACCGTGTCGCTGAGGCCGCGCATCCAGCGATTCAGGACTGGAGGAAACAGGGCTGGCCGGAATGGGCACCGACTGGGCCAAGAAGAGATCCCCCAGCTCAGAGGGTAAACAGCCCTCCGTACCAGAGCTGGAGGGCTTTGTTGGAGCTGAGTTCAAAAGTTCAGAGTCCCCCCAATCATCAGTCTCTGTGCATCCTGATTCGCTGGGAGCAGATCCTTGAGACACTGGTGGTTCAGCCGGCATCAGAGATTCGGGCAGTTGAGAACGAGGATGCAGTTGGTCTGCAAATGGAACCATCTTCCAGGCGGACCTTGTACATCTTGGGTCCCAGTCTCTGCAATGACAGCAGGAAGCCAACAGATATTTGAAGCCCCATAGGATCTGGCCCATACCTTTTGTTGGGCGTTGAATCGGGGGAGCTCATTGTGTTTGACCATCTTGTCTTGGGACTGTAGTACATGTTCCTGGACTGTTTGAGGGCGGAGCATATCCAAAACAGTCCATGGCTGCCGACCCAGAAGGAGTTCTGCTGGAGTTTGCCCAGTAGTTGCATATGGTGTGTTTCTGTAAGCAGAAAGAAAGGAGTCCAGCTGCTGGGGTGACGAAGAGTGTTGTTTACTTGCAGCCACTGTAGCTTTGAAATAGCGTTTGAAAGTCTGCACAAACAGCTCTGCTTGACCATTTGTAGCCAGGTGGTAAGGTGCGGTCAACTTGTGCTTGATGTTGTGGGCAGTCAGGAAATGCTGAAACTCTTGACTGGTAAACTGTGCACCGTTGTCTGTGACAATTTCTCTGGGGTATTCAAACGTAGCAGCGAGATGTAACAGTATGGAAACAGTTGGCTGAGTAACAGGAATGACCTCAGGCCACTTTGAATGGGCGTCCACTATGATCAAGAAGGTGTCTCCTCTCCTCTGATCGGGCCTGCAAAGTCCTAGTGTAGGCAAAACCAAGGAACCGTGGGCCAAGTCCAGGGCTGGACGCATCCTCGAGGAGGGTCTTTTGCACAAGCATTCACGTATGTTGTGGTATCTGAGTCTAGGTTTGGCCACCACACATAGCCTCTGGCCTTTTGTTTCATACGTGTGCCCCCGGGATGACCAGTATGTAGCAAGTCCAGAATGTGTCTCCGAGGGTCTGTGGAATGATCACTCGGTCTCCCCATAAAACACAGTTGCCAGCCACCGTTAATTCCATATGCCTACGGAAATAAGGTTCATACTCCTGTTTGACAGTTGCAGGCCAACCGTACCGTACCCAGGAGAGTATTGTTTTCAGAAAGGTATCCTTGGTTGTATGGGCTGCTATCTCCCCAGAAGACAAGTAGGACAGGCTGGTGTAACGACAACTCTTGACCGGTGGAGAAGGGTCCATGACCACGATACTGAATTTTGTAGCTATATGCCCCCAAGAATAGGGCATAGCTTTGGAGGCAGGCCGCAGTAGTCTGGGAGATGCCTTTGTCAGGGCTAAAGATCTGAAGGAGCGGTTTATGGTGCGTCAGTATGGTGAATTCCCTACCATAATGGTAAAGCTAAAACTTCTTAATTGCCCATATCAGCGCAAGAGCCTCTTTGTCAACGTGTGAGTAATTGCTTTCTGCTTTTGTCAAAGACCCAGAGGCAAATGCCACTGGTTTTTCTGACCCATATGGCATCACAAGCCAAGGTGAGAGGCTTCTGGAGGTCATAGTGCACGAGCATGCGTCAACAGATTCCGCTTAGGAACTTCAAAAGCACGTTGGCATGCAGCCGACCAGTCCCATCCGGAATGTTTCTCCAAAAGCTTGTTCAAACAAGGTGTGTTCCAGATCTGGCAGGAATTTGTGGTAATAGTTCAGCAAGCCAAGGTATGATCGCAGCTGCTGGACATTGGTTGGGGCTGGAGCTTTGACTAAAGCATCAGCCTTGGCTTTTGTGGTGTGTGTATACCCTCTGCATCCACAAGGTGGCCACAAAGCTCCAATTTAGGCACCATGAATTGTAGGGGTGCAACGGATCAAAAAACTCACGGATCGGATCATTTTCGGATCAGCAAAAAAAAAGGTCAGTTTTCATCGGTCCAAATATATATATAATTTGGACCGATGAAAACGGACATATATATATAATATATATTGTGATGGTTTTGGATCTGTCTTGCCTGATGGATGGCTGGTTTTCGCCATATTTTGGAGAGACCGACACATTGATTACACAGCTGTGTGTTCAGCTTTTTAGTGCTGGCCTGGCTGTGGCTCAGGGCCCCACCCACAGACAGGAAGTCTGGTCCCTGGGAGCCAGGTGAGCTCCCAACTCTCTGAAAGGAGTCAGAGAGAGGCTGCATGGATTGCAGCTAGTGTGTGCAGATCTGCAGGTTGCAGATGCCGCTTTATGTTTGAGCAGCAAGTCGCTGACTAGGAGAAAAGCAAGGATTGAGCTTATCTCTGGGAAACGCTGTGTGTTCTGAGGAACAGAACTTGGGCTTAGGCTAGAGGCCTGAAGCCGTCGGATGCCAGGATTGAAAGCCAGGAGGCTAAGCTCTTTAGTTTGTACAATGCAGTAAGGGAGGAAACCCACCTGCGAGGGATTCTATTGCATATGTGAACCTTTTGTGAGTTTTTAAATAAAAGTGGGCTACCAAGCCCTTAAAAATGCACCGGCCACTGGAGTCTGATTCCCCAAATCTTACTATATATATATATATATAGTCATTGTCAGAACTGGAGGGAAATAACATGCAGTAGTAAATAATCTTGCTGTAAAAACATCAAGATTGTACTTTTAACAAGTCCTGTCCAAACAGCCTCACCTGCTTCCTCTTTAATCCACCCCTGTGAATTGCTATTGTGCTCTCCCCCCCCCCCTCCTCACACCAGTGCTTCACTGCTAACATTCCCTCTCCAAGTGTGCTTGCCAGAGCCCAGTGCACAGCGTGACACGCCTCCCCGGGGAGGCGGGGAGGAGGCGTGTCACGCTGGGCTCTGACAAGCACACTGGGTGGAGCAAGATGGCCGCCGTTCCAGAGCTAGGCCGAAGCCGGGGACTTTCCTAAGCTGTGGCTCCGGAGCGCTCCGCAGATCGCGGGGTGTGCCGATCCAAACGGGGTGACCCGTTCGGATCACGGATCGGTGACGATCCGTTGCACCCCTAATGAATTGGCATTTTGCCAAGTTCACTTTCAGACCCTGTTCTTGGAGTCTCGCCAACACAAGCTCCACATTTTGCTTGTGTTCCTGATCGGTCCGTCCCGTGATGAGCATGTCATCTAGCAGGCACTGCGTGAAAGGAATGACCGCCAAAATCTCGTCCATTTTTCGTTGCCAAATGGCTGGGGCAGAGGCTACCCCAAACACCATCCGATTTATATTCATACAGTCCCCTGTGGGTGTTGATGGTCAGAAACTTGCGGGAAGAAGGATGGACCTCAAACTGTAAATATGCTTGTTTGAGATCAAGCTTGGTGAACTTTTGACCCCCTGCAAGAGAGGAAAAAATTGTCATCTACTCTGGGTAGGGGATACTGGTCTATTTCCAGTTGGGTGTTTAGTGCCATGCGGAAATCGCCACAAATGCGCAAGTCCCCATTCACTTTACCGGTACAACTGGTGATGCCCACTCGCTGTGCACTACCTTTGAGATGACACCTTGTTCCTCCAGACGATTTAGTTCTGCTTCCACACCTACTCAGAGTGCGAAAGGTACTGTCCGAGCTTTGAAGAACTTAGGCTGAGCGTTGGGTTTCAGCTTGAGTCTCACACAGTTATGCTTTATTTTTCCCAACTGGTCATCAAAAATCTTTGGGAACCGCTGCTTCAGGGACACCCCCCCCCCCCCCCATCCCTCATTATCTCCTAATGGAATGGTAACGGTGTTACAGGGACTTATGGCGATGTCTGGCATACCAAAGTGAGCAATCCAGTCTCTCCTAAAGAGAGGGGGTCCCCCATTTTCTAGGATATATAATGACAGTCTTTGTCTGACCCTTGTACAATACCTTTTTTACTTTTGCCTAACCCAGTGGGTGGAGTATCTGCTTTAAGTATGTCTGCAGTTTGATTGGTGTTGGGCAGACAGTTTTTCGGGTCTGAAGTTGTCTCCATTGTTTCTGGGTGATAACTGAAACTGCTGCTCCTGTGTCTACATCCATCTTGAGTTTCTTTCCCTCAACGGTTGCATCTACAGTCATTGCAGAGGGTGCTGAATGCATGTATGTATGTCTAATCTTTGGAGCACTTCCTCATCCTTTGACTCAGATGATGTATATCTTCCTACCATATATGTCTGTCTTGGGGTCCAGAGGTTGTTTATCTCGCACCTTCTTGCTACGGCAAACTCGTTTCAGGTGGCCTGTCTTAAAGCAAATGTGACAGGTCTGATCCTTAAACCGGCAGACTTTGTGATCATGGTCTGTATTCCCACAACGGTAGCAAGCTGACTCCTGTCTTGGTGGGGGTCTGTATTTCCAGTTTGCGGCAGTTGGCTTGACTGCTGTTCTGAAAACTTCCTGCTTCACCTCTTCCCTTCTGCTCTGGGGGTTCAACTCTTCTGTATCTTTCACAGCCATCTCCCAATTGCCTTTGTAAGGGTAAGGTCTTTCTCAGTTAACAGTCTCTTTTGGGTCGACTCACAATTCAGTCTCATACAAACTTATCTCTTAGTGCAGTATGTAGGTACTTCCCAAAAGAACAGGTAGAGGCTAGTCTGCGAAGGGCGAGCACATAAGCTTTAATCTATTCACCTGTCTGCTGCTGCCTCTGATGGAAGCAAAATTTTCTGCAATTTTTAGTGGTTTCGGCTGGAAGTGGATTTTCTAGCAGTGTTGGCAGCTCTGCCAATGTCTTAGTTGCTGGTTTTACAGGGGAAAGTAGATCCCTATGTTTTGGCACCAACCACTGTCACAAATGTTGCTACTCGCCAGTTGTCTGGGATGGCATTTGCACTGAAATACTGTTCCAGCCTCTCAACCCAGGAACTCCTGGATGTCAGTTCTCCATCAAACTCACTTAATGTCCCGATTTAGGTCCCTTTCACACTTGTACGACTTCAAAGTCGCACGATTTTACCGCGATTTCGCGGCCGCGATTTTACCTCTATTTGGCCGCGATTTCAATGAATTCCTGTGTAAGTGGCATCAAAATCAGACCAAAGTAGTGCAAGGACTACTTTGAAGTCGGCACGACTTAAAGTCGTGCCAGTATGAATGGTGTTCATTGAAAATAATGGAGAATGACTTGTCATACGATTTTGCAGTCCAAAGTCGTGAGACAAGTCGTATAAGTGTGAAAGGGACCTTAATGACATTTTCCTGCTGGGATCTGTGATTCTCTCTCTCTCTCTCTCTCTCCCCTCCCTCTCCCCTCCCTCCCTCTCCCCTCCCTCCCTCTCCCTCTCCCCTCCACACACACACAGAGCTCACACTACATGACAAGATGTACAAAGGCCTACAACCCAGGAAACCCTAGAACATTCCATGTACACCAAACTCTTAAAAAATTTTCAAAAAGAGTGGGAATACCCAGAGAGAAAACTCTTCAGTCAAGCACAGATATCTGTTTGCAGAGACGGACACCAAAACCTGGGCTAAATGCCCCAAAGTCAAGTCAAGTCAAAAATAAATCTGACTTCAATGATGCGGGTACCTTTTTTTTTTTTTTTAAAACAATCCCATGGACAAGAAAATAGAGGTCCTTTTAAAGAGGGCCTGGGAAGCGGGGGCTGCAAATCTGATTCTGGCAATAGCTTCTACCTGCACAACCCGCACCATGCTAATCTGGTTAACCCAGCTTCAAAAACTGAGAGATGATACCGCTCTAAAAACTGCTAATCCCTTGGGTTTGCTTCCGTCCCACTAGACCAAAAAGGTGCTGGCTATGCACAGGTGCATTGGATAGAAGAAGGTCCTGGACTGCCTCACTCCTTTTTTTTTTTTCCTTCAATTATTTTTATTGAGTTTTACATAAGCATACAGGTTTCAATATCATACAATGAGTAAGCATCGTTAAAGTAAGTACAAATCAAACATGACACTAGTGTAACAGTGCGTAATACAGTTGGTAAAGTCAGATATAAAGAACTACACAAGAGCGAAAAAAAAAACAAGAAAAAAAGACGTAGATGAACCCAATGGCAAGTAATTCTTGTAGTACTGGGTGTTTATAGTAACTCACTCCATCATTGTGCTGCTCTCCGGTAGGTCATCCCTATTGGGAACACTTGTGGCCTACCCGGGGAAAGCACTTAGTACCCAAGTACTACAAAGTAAGCAATGTGTCAGCTACGAACTAGGCATAAGAACAAGTAAACATCTGAGAATAACACATTAAAAGCAGTGAATAAGATGATTCACAGTAAGGGAACAGCTTTGGGACTGGACGACCAAGGGAGCCAAGCCTTCCTAACTTTGGTAGTCTGGCCTGTAGTAGTAGCCATAATGCACTCGTGTGAGAAGTGGAGGTTAACTAGGTCTACTACCTGGGCCACCACTGGGGACTCCTCCGATTTCCATCTTCGGGTAATACATAGTCTGGATGCTAATAATATATGGGACGTAACACATCTGAAAGGTGGCGGTATGTTGTCTATTGTTAAACTGAGTAGAGCCATCTCAGGAGTAGGAGCAAGTACTGTTCCAATAGTAGAGGATAGGAGTCGGAACACATCCATCCAAAACGATTGGATCTTTGGGCAGGACCATAGAGTATGGAGAAGGTCACCTGTGGCGGAAGAGCAACGCCAGCAGAGATTGGAGGTTTTGGGATCAAAGGCGGCAATTCTGGCTGGAGTCATGTACCAACGCAGCGTGATTTTTTGTGTGAGTTCCCACAGGGCGGAGCATTTAGTGAATCTATATGAGGCGCTTAGGGCGGAGGACCATTGGTCCTCGGAGAAAGAATGAGAAAGTTCAGATTCCCAGCGGGCGTGGGCAGGCAATTTGGTGAAGCATAGTTTGTTTTGGAGGGCATTATAGAAGTGTGATATGCCTTTGAGTTTGGGTTTCTCAACTGACAGGAACTCTAACGTTTGAGTCGGGACTACATACAAAGGGAGAGGGATTGTCTTCAGGTAGTGGGAGATTCTCAAGTAGGTAAAAAGCTCAGAGTCTGGGAGGTGAAATTCTATCTGGAGTTGCGGAAAAGGTTTGAGGTTCTTTCCCTGGAGAATGTTCTGCAAAGAGGAAACCCCTCTAGATGTCCATCCGGAGACGGATAAGTCAGGAGATATGAAATGAAGGGATTCTAAGGGTATTTGGGGGGTAGAGGAGGAAGAGTCCCCCACTATACGAGCGGTAAATTTGCTCCAGGCTAGCGCTGTAGCTTTCATGGTTGGAGGGAGGGAGGCGGGGATCTTCAGATTTAACGGGATGCCAAAACACCAAGCCTGTAAGTTCTTGTGGTGAAGGAAGGAGAGTTCTATTTGTGCCCAAAGGGTCTCAGGGTGGGTACGAAGCCAGTCCTTCATCTGGGCGAGAATGGAAGCTAAGTAATAGTCACCAAATTCAATAGAACCGACACCCCCTGCCAATTTATTTTTAATAAGGTTAGAATGTGCACATCTGGGTTTTTTGCCCTTCCAGAGCAGGGCATTAAGGACTGTTTGTAAGGATTTAAAGTACGATAGAGGGATCGGGATAGGTAACGTTCTAAATAGGTAGAGAATCTGTGGGAGACACATCATCTTAAAGGCCGCTAACCTGCCTGACCAGGAGAGTTCATGTTTAGCTATCTGCAAGGATTCTTGCCGTATTTTGAGGAGAAGTGGGAGGAAGTTGGATGAAAACAATAGCTTAGTAGCCCTGGTTAACTTAATACCCAAGTAGGAGATATCTTTTTCAGCCCATTGAAAATCATATTGCATTTGGAGTAAATTCTTAGTAGTGGCATCAAGATGCAAATCCAGAATGTATGATTTGGTTGCATTGACTTTATAGTAGGATATTCTACTAAACCATGTAAGTAATTTGTGTACCTCTGCCAAGGAAGAAACCGGGTTCGTGAGGATCAGTATCACATCGTCAGCGAACAAGCTGATTTTGTGCGTGGTTTGATGTATTCGTAATCCCGAGATTGTCGGGAGGGTTCGGACATGCGTCGCAAGGGGTTCCATCAACAAATTAAAAATGAGGGGGGATAGAGGGCATCCCTGACGGGTACCGTTGGTAATTTTGAAGGGACGGGATATCATATTCTCTGCAAAAACCTGGGCCGAGGGGTTGGAGTAGAGTGCCATAATGGCGTTGAAGATTAGGCCAGTAAACCCAAACTTCTGCAGAACTGAGGCAAGGTAGGTCCAGTGTACCCTGTCGAACGCCTTCTCTGCGTCTAGAGAAAGAAGCAGAGAAGGCGTTCCTGTAGATTCAGCGTAGTGGATTAAATCGATCAAACGTCTAGTGGCGTCAGACGCCTGGCGGCCTGTAGTAAATCCGGACTGATCTCTATGGATGAGAGAGGGCATGATTTCTAGAAGTCTCAGGGCTATAGCCTTAGAGTACAATTTGATATCCAAATTGAGGAGTGATATTGGGCGAAAGTTTTGGGCAACGGACGGGTCCTTCCCTGGCTTAGGTATGGTAACAATAAGTGCCTTGAGCATTTCTGGATCAAAACATGAAGAGGAGGCAGCGCAGTTAAATATTTCAACTAGATGAGGTACTAAGTGATCGGAGTATGTTTTGTAGTATTCTCCCGAGTAGCCGTCTGGGCCGGGGCTTTGTTGATGGGTAAAGCTCGAATCGCTCTGCGTATTTCTTGGGCCGAAAAGGGAGCGTTTAATGTTAGAAGCTGGTCTTGGGTAATAGAGGGAAGGCGTACTTTGTCTAGGAAATCATTGATGTCGTCTTTAGTGGGTTGGGGCGTCAGTCGGTCAGTGTTTAGGTTGTACAAGTCACCATAATAGTCGCTGAATGCATTTGCGATGTCCTGGGGGTTAGTCAGCAAGGATTGGGTGGTATGGGGGGTGGAATAGTTTATGAATTTTGGACTTAACACGTCTACCTTTCAGACGTTGAGCCAGGCGCTTACCCGCCTTATTGGAGGTGGAGTACATGGTAGCTCGAAACTTACGATGTAAATAGTCATGGGATTGGAGCAATAAAGAACGGAGTTCCTGACGTAGAGAGGAAAGTTGGTCAGAGATAGGCAAATGTGGTGATGCTTTGTGGAGTGAGTCAAGGGCCTGGATCTTAAGAGTAATTTCATCTATGCGCTGCGTCCTCTTCCTTTTATGAACAGCAGATAATTTCATCAGAACACCTCTCATAAATGACTTGTGGGCCTTCCACACTACCACTGGGTCAGCCACAGAACCTTTGTTGAGCTCAAAGAATTCTTTGATGTGACTAGCAATATCGGAGGAGTAATCTTTATGTTGGAGTATAAAGTTATTCACCCTCCATAAAAATGAGTTATGTTTCTGAATCGCATCTCCAATAGATATTGTAATTGGGGAGTGGTCTGACCAAGTGGCGGCGTGAATCACCGATGTTGTAATGTTTTGTAACACCCACTTATCTGCCAGTACTAAGTCGATGCGCGAGTAGGAATTAAAACGAGGAGAATAGTATGAATAGTCCTTCTCTGATCCATGGTGGCACCTCCAAACATCATAAATGTCATTCACCGCCATGAGGTGTTGTAGTGGGGATGGTCTCCTCTTAGTGGGAGATGTGGAGTCCAGGGAGATGTCTGGCACTAGGTTGAAATCGCCGCATATGATGAGACGACCCCTCCTGAGGGGTTGAGCAGTTCTAAGGACCTTTCGTAAGAATCGAATTTGATGCACATTTGGGGGCATAGATGTTGATCAATGTGTATACCTGATCGTCGATTGAGCACACCAAAATTATGTAACGACCTTCGGGATCGACAGACACTTCTAATTGTCGAAAGTTCAAGGAGTCCCTGACTGCAACTAGGACACCCCTGGATTTAGAGGAGTGAGAAGAGTGGTACATTTGTGAAAAGTTACGATGAGTGCAAAGCCTCCAATCAGATTGAAGTAGGTGAGTTTCTTGTACAAAAATCAGATCACTTTGAAGAGCTTCAACAGTCCTCCAGAGTGAGCGTCTCTTGACTGGGTGATTCAGTCCGTTAACATTTAGTGAGAGGAGTGAGAGTGGCATGATGGCGCCAAGTGTGCCGGTATAAAGGGAGAGAAAAAAAAACTTACAATTAGATGTAGCACCCAGGCAAACGGAATCTGAGGAGCAGCCAGTGCGGTCAGATGTCGGTGGTATCCAGCAGTCCTGTAGTATAATTAGGGCACTGTGAATCAAAACAAAGAGTCAAATATCTGAGGGAACTATCGGCCAAAAGGGAGAACACAGGGGCCACGGGATCACCAGGAGGAGCAGGAAGATCACTTTTACAGTTGAAAATAAGGAATCTGACTAGGTGGTCCTAGAGAGAGATACAAACACAAAAAGAAAAATAACAAAATAAAATGCTGACCAGAGGTCGTGTCACACTAGTGGTAAAACAGAGGGTGAGCTAACTGCTCAGAAAAAAAAACCCTCTACTTGGGGGTTAACGAGAGTCCAAGCTCGAATGGACAGCTGGATAAAAAACAAACAAACAGAAAATAGATAAAATAAACCAAAACCGATCATCAGGCCCAGGGGAACGGGCATATCAGGCATTTCAATGCAATGTGCCTGTAGGGTAAATCTAAGTGGAACTTCAGGACATTTCGTCAGCTGATAGAGCCGCAGTACTGCGAGCGGTGTTTCTGTAGGATCTCTGCGGAAGGGGTGCCGGTGGATCTGTGATAATGCCCCAAGCTTGGAGTAGTTTTAGGCCCTTCTCAAGATCGTTGATGACATGAGATCTGTCGTCTTTGGTGACGAGTAGTGTTGCTGGGTACTTCCATTTATATGGTATCTTATGGTTTTGTAAACCTTTGGTCACTGAACTCATTTGTCTGCGGAGCTGGAGAGTATACTTGGAGAGGTCAGGCAGAAGTTGTACTTCCGTGAATGGAGGCGGGAGAGGTTTTCTGGCTTTGAGGCCTATCATTAGATTTTCTTTGATATGAAAGAAATGTATTCTCATCAGAATGTCTCTTGGTACTGAGGCTGCTAGATGGGATGGTTTGGCAATTCTGTGGATCCTATCTATTAGGAGATCTCTGGGGGATGCATCAGGCAGTATCAAGTGTATGAGCTCTCTCGCATACTTGGGTAAATCAGCAGGTAATATGGATTCTGGAACCCCTCTCAGTTTAATATTATTGCGGCGGGATCGATCTTCTAAATCAGATAACTTCGCACGCATCCATTTCTGATCTTCTTTGATGTCATCACACATATCAATCACTCCATTAACCGTGGATACACAGTCAGACATGTTCTCTTCCAGCCTAGTTACTCTGTCATCTAGAGAATGTATATCTGCATTAACTTTATAGAATAGGGAGGAGAGATCAGACATCAGGGAAGTTTGTAGGGACAATAGCATGTCCTTTAGTGTGGAGTCTAGTACTGGTTGGCCTGAGGTAGGGAAAGAGGCCATGGATGAATGTAGGGCCTGGTTCGATGTGAGGGGGTTGAAAGCCGGGGCCTCGATTTCAGCCTGGTCCGCGCGGCGAGGCGGCGTATCCAGCCGCATTTTTGCTTTGGCCGGGCTACTCGTGAGCGGGTCACTCTTAGGTGTTCGACCCAGGGTCTCAAGGGGCGGTGGGAAGGACCCATCTGCCTGTATGTCATCCGGCAGATCAGTGTACGAGCGCCGCAGCGCGGCGTGGCCGGCGCCATCTTGGGATTCACTCACCATCTCTGCCGGCTTGAAGGCGAATTCCGTCAATTTCTGGGGCTTGTAGTCGGAGAATCGCTTCCGCGAGGAGGTCGCCATGGTCCGGGAGGGTTCCTGTAGCAGAGTGATCGTAAGTTGGTTTCCCTAATAGGCTGTAGTAGTTGTAACGTTCCCCTGGGCTGACGAGCGAGGTATTCAGGCAGCTGCTTCCATCGCCGGCCGGCCACGCCCCCCCAAGACCGACTGCCTCACTCCTTAAAACGATGTCTTTATTATACAAATAAAATCCAAAAAACAACCAAAGCGATGCTGTCAAAATAAAGTGAACAGGAAAAAAGTGGCTGACATGTTTCATATCATGTGATGCTTTCTCGTAGCTACGGGTAAGCATCACATGATGTGAAACATGTCGGCATGGCAATGGGCATAGATTCACATGGGACTCCTACAGAATTACATTCTGTTCTAGTGGGATGGCAACCACTCATCCCTGGACAAGTCCATTCCGGTTCCGATCACAGTCAAACACTCCAATGATGGCTCAACCCACTTTGATACATCAAAACATGCAAATGGGCTCAATCCGACCCAGTTAGGATCACCACCGATGCCAGCTCTCTAGACTGGGGGCACACCATGGAGGGCCTCTGCACACGGGGGAAATGGAGTTCCAGATGGGCCCAAGCCTTCTCAAATATGAGCCGGAAGACCATAAAACAGACGGAGTGGTCACTAAACCAAACGACCTTCGCACAAATCACTTAAACATGGGGGGTCCCCGAGGTAGATCTGTTTGCCTCCAAAGCAAATGCAAAATCCCCAACGTTCTCACTAAATCCTACGGATGGCAACAGCGGCGTAGATGTTTTCAGTCAGAGCTGGGGATGGCAACTGTGTTATGCATTTCCTCCTACTGTCTTAATACCAAGAGTGATTCAAAAACATAAAGGCAAAGGACGGTGATACTAGTAGCACCACACTGGCCTCAAAGAGCATGGTTAAGCCACTTGAAAAACCTCAGCATCCAACCTAAACTGACACTGACAGATGACCAGACCTCTTGTAACAGTGCCCAGTCAACAAACTGAACCACAGAATCCTGAAGCTTTCAGCTTGGTTACTGAAAGTGGTAAGACTTCAGAACAAAGGACTGTCAGACAAGGTGATCAATACCATCCTAGACAGTAGAAAGCCCGTGACCAGGGCAATCTACGAGAAAGTGAGGAAAAAGTTTGTCTCCTGGAACAAATAACAAACTGATCCCCAGAAGAGGAATAATCCCAACAATTCTGGATTTCCTGCAAGATGGAGCAGACAGATATCTCCCAAGCCATGGTGAAGGTACAAGTGGCAGACTCTCCTTGTTCATGGACACCAGACTTGCAGAGGATCCCCTGATGTCACTTAAAAGATCTAGACCGGCTAAAATATATCTAACTCCAACTTGGGACATGTCTATGGTACTTTCCTCTCCCCTCCATTCGAACCGATAGAGGACCGCTCAGACAAACCACACTCTAAAAACTGCACTTCTTGTGGCCCTAGTATCCGCCAGAAGAGTAAGCGAAATCCAAGCCCTGTCCTTGATGACACCATACTGCCTAATACACTTGGACAAAATAATTTTCTCGCCAGACCTGGCCTTCCTACCGTAGGTCTCCTAAAAATTCCATAGAACCCAAAATATCATTATCCCTTTTGCTTCCAAAAACTAGAAAAGAAAAGTGACACTTGCTGCAAACTCTATGTAAGAAACACACTCATTGCATACCTTGCGAGAACGAAGGATTGGTGAAAAACAACCTCTTTGTCCTCTATGCTAGAGTTAACAAGAGGAAGCGGGCATCCAAGAATACCATCAGCAGATGGATAAGATTGACCATACAGACGAGATGACCTATGAGGCACAAAACCTCACTCCTCCAGGCGGGATCAGAGCACACCCAACCAGAGCCTGGGCAACCTCGGTCGCAGAAAAAGCAGGGCAGCAGAGCAGATCTGCAGGGCAAGCGACATGGTCGAGCTTCAATACCTTTGCAAGGCACTTTCGTATTGACCAGCTGTCCGACCAAGACCAGACATTTGGTTGCAAGGTGGTCCAGTCTCTACCCCCACCCTACATCCTCTCGTATGCTGCCCTGGAAGACGATTCGAGAAAATAGTTGGGTACCTGGTAATTTTTTTTTTTTTCTTTCTAAGACGTCTTCCAGGACAGCAGTAGTTGCCACTCTTAAACGACAAATACAGGTACATTGGGGGAGCTTTAAACTTGCTCATATTTCCTACAACTGAGGCACGCAGGTCAGACACTGACATTTTATAATGGTGGACTAATGTGTTTCCTGTTTCAGGGAGGAGGAGCCCATCTCTCAGCTGCTGCCCTTTATTTTTTTTTCCATTTGTTAGAAAATGTTACATTTGGTCTGTGTAAAAGTTAGTCCACAAGCTATGGTGCCACTCGCTGAAAATTGATCACACCACGTGTACTCGGCGTCTCAAGAAATAACTAGCCTAGAAAGTACAAATCCCCCCCCCCAAATTACCCTTTTTTTGGAAAGCAGACATTCCAATGTATTTAGTAAGAGACATGGTGAGGTTTTGTTTTTTTCATTCTTTTTCTCACAATTTTTTTTTTTTTTTTTTTTCTTCTTAAATTTTTTTATTAACAGGTTATTTCTCTCACGCAGCACATGCAAACTTGCAACTACACCCCATAACACATTCTGCTACTTCAGAGTATGGCACTACCACATGTGTGGGACTTTTTGACAGCCTAGCCACATAGAGACCCAACATGCAGGGAGCACCATCGGGTATACTAGGAGTATAAATTACACATCTAACTTGTTGACTACCTATTACACAAGTGAAAAAGATATTCAGCGCTGGAAAATACATTATTAAACTAGAACCTAAACTATGCAAGCCAGCACTGGAGATAATTCATAAAAAAATCCCAATAGCAAATATATATAGAAAAAGTGCAGTGCAAATATAAATACTGTGACCAGTATATAAACTAAAAAGTGCATAGAAAATAAATAATCGTGATAATAAGGTCCATGTGTGAAAAAAAGTCCATAAATCAATCAATCCGCAGCAAGACCCAGCAGACAAAGGATTCCAGAATGGAAGTGAAAAAGATGACACCAAAAGATATCCTCCACCAGTGACAGATGGACTCTCACCTCATTACTTTGACCCGTATGGATCTCAAAGCTTAATCTGTGTAATCAGAGCTTCAGCTGCCAGCTCCCATAGGAAACGAATGGATGGAAATGACACCTTAGATCCAGACCCAATGGCTTAAACCAATCATAACATCATATGGAAAAAGAAAGGGAAAAATCTAGTGCTCTCCGGTAGAAAAAGACTTTTAATCAAGCAATAAAAAGTTGCACTCGCATGTAAGGACACTCTGTAAGCCGAGTGTCAGCATAACAGCATGTAACAGCATGTGTACAGGACCGTCTCTCTGTACTCTGCAGCGACCGTGGGTCACGTTCTGCGTGGCTCCTTCCCCTGTACGCGTTACATCCCGTGGGGGGACTGCCTCAGCGTGGGTTAAGGGAACACACGCTAAAACGTCCCACTTGATCTATATTTATATGTAGCCTCAGCATATCCCCCAATCACAACAGCATGCAGACGCCGCCCACAACAGCAGCTACAGCTAATCTGAGGAGCCAATGCTCCGGAATAGAGGCTGAGATAAGGGTTTATTAAAAGCAATGGTTATGTATGGCTAACAGTGACCAGTCAGACTTTGTCCGGTAAACAAAAGGAAAAATATTAAATATAAAATTCACCGGAGGAGTCTAATCATGTCTTAGAACATAATCCTTATTGGTAAAATTAGATAAAATTGGTGCATATATGGCATGAATACACTCTAAATTATATGCCAATATGTAAGAATATCATTAAAATAGAAAAACGTCAGCCACAATCGCCACATTAAGTGACTATGCAGAGAAGGCTATACTCAATATCAGCTATGGATAACTGTACAACTAGAGATACAACATGAGCAAACAATACTGTTACAATGTATAATCTTGTTACAGATACAATCTGGAAAAAGAACAATGAAGACTAGAATTACATGAAAATAGAATAGAATACAATAAAAATAGAATAGAATACAATAAATAAATAAAATTTACTTTAAAATTGCCGTAAAAATTACAAATTAAAATACTCCAGAAAAAAACATCTGTCCCCCTATAATTCACCTCATCTATCTGAGATGAAGCAATTTAGGTCGAACTCTACAATCAAACCAGCCGGGGAGGCTACCTTGAGCTCAAAAATCCAGAAGGATTCCCGACGACTCAGTTGCCTGATAAAGTGTCCACCCCTTCAGTGTTTTGACACCTTCTCTATCCCCCAAAATTTTAACCCCTTAGGGTCACGATGATGGTGTCGCCTGAAGTGTCTGGATACGCTATGGGTTTTGATACCTCTTTTAATACAGCTAATATGTTCCCCCTATCCGTACGTGGAGTGCTCGAGAAGTGCGCCCCACATATTGTAGTCCACATTCACACTCTAACATATAGACAACCCCTTCAGTGGTACACATGACCAATTGTTTGATGGGGTACTCTACATGCGTGACCGAGGAGGTAAAAGTTTTTTGACATTTTTCTTAACATGTTTACAAGTGGCACACCTGCCACAGGCGTAAAAACCTGATAAGAAATCAAATAACCTGGGTTGGGCAACTATTGGTGGATCTATGACCCCTGGAGCAATACAATTCCTTAATGCCGGAGCCTTCCTATATATGAATTGGGGGCGCTCAGGGAGAACAGGACCTAAAGTCAGATCCCCCTTTAAGATTGGCCAATGTTTGGCTACAATTCTCTCAAATTTTTTGTGTTGTATGTTATAGTCCAAAATTAATTTATAATTGCTAGGAATTCCATTGGCCACCAAATCAGGAGGTTTATCAGCAACAATGGTACCTCTATCCATAGACCTCACTT
Organism: Rana kukunoris; assembly: GCA_029574335.1. Classification (NCBI taxonomy): domain Eukaryota; kingdom Metazoa; phylum Chordata; class Amphibia; order Anura; family Ranidae; genus Rana; species Rana kukunoris. The sequence continues at coordinate 49,583 of JAJQKJ010000134.1, read as the reverse complement.
TCTCAATTTCCTCATTGATAGTCGGTAGAGGATACCCCTTTTGTTTAAATCTCTCTGCTAGTATTTGGGCTTGTGATAGATAATCATCCTCAGAGGAGCAATTCCTACGCAGTCTAACAAATTGGCCCTTTGGGATATTACATAACCAAAGGGGGGAGAGGTGGTCTAAGAGGGAGAAGTATATGATGACCCTGCACAAAAAAGATACCCACCAGAGAATGGTGGCCAATGGAATTCCTAGCAATTATAAATTAATTTTGGACTATAACATACAACACAAAAAATTTGAGAGAATTGTAGCCAAACATTGGCCCATCTTAAAGGGGGATCTGACTTTAGGTCCTGTTCTCCCTGAGCGCCCCCAATTCATATATAGGAAGGCTCCGGCATTAAGGAATTGTATTGCTCCAGGGGTCATAGATCCACCAATAGTTGCCCAACCCAGGTTATTTGATTTCTTATCAGGTTTTTACGCCTCTGGCAGGTGTGCCACTTGTAAACATGTTAAGAAAAATGTCAAAAATCAAAAAACTTTTACCTCCTCGGTCATGCATGTAGAGTACCCCATCAAACAATTGGTCACGTGTACCACTGAAGGGGTTGTCTATGTTAGAGTGTGAATGCGGACTACAATATGTGGGTGTCAGGTTTTATATCAGGCTAGCAGCAGACAACAGTTCAGGTGTGCTAATATGCCTATAGTTCAATAACCAAAGCACATACATGAGCAGGTCTTGCGAAGCAGGTCAGCGCTGGGACTTGTAGTTCACCACGGATGCAGGGTTGAGACGAGCAGGACAGCTGGCACTTGTAGTTCACTGCTGCAGTAGGTGTTGTGATGAGCAGGAAGCCTGGAACTTGTAGTTCACCGCAGGTGTGGATGTTGGTGGTGTTGCTGGTGCTAGTAGTGCACCGCTGCAATGGATGTTGCTTACAGGAGTTAGGCAAAGTGTGGTCTAGGCAAGCCAGGTCATACACGGATGGGTCAGAGTTCGAAAGGTACCAAATCGGAAGCAACAAGCAGGGTCAAACAAGCCGGGTCATACACAAAGTTTACAGATAAACAGGTCAGGCTGGATCACACAAGGTAAGCAGAGTAACTCTATCACGAGCACTGATTGGGTGAAGCCACAGGTGTTTTAAAGGAGAGGTGGCCAATCAGTGTTTCCCAGCCAAGGCTGTGTCAGGTGAGAGTGCTGGGTCCTAGAGGGATCCAGTACTGACAGTGGGGCGCACTTCTCGAGCACTCCACGTTACGGATAGGGGAACATATTAGCTGTATTAAAAGAGGTATCAAAACCCATAGCGTATCCAGACACTTCAGGCGACACCATCATCGTGACCCTAAGGGGTTAAAATTTTGGGGGATAGAGAAGGTGTCAAAACACTGGAGGGGTGGACACTTTATCAGGCAACTGAGTCGTCGGGAATCCTTCTGGATTTTTGAGCTCAAGGTAGCCTCCCCGGCTGGTTTGAATGTAGAGTTCGACCTAAATTGCTTCATCTCGGATAGATGAGGTGAATTATAGGGGGACTGATGTTTTTTTCTGGAGTATTTTAATTTGTAATTTTTATGGCAATTTTAAAGTAAATTTTATTTATTTATTTTATTGTACAGGGAGTGCAGAATTATTAGGCAAGTTGTATTTTTGAGGATTCATTTTATTATTGAACAACAACCATGTTCTCAATGAACCCAAAAAACTCATTAATATCAAAGCTGAATATTTTTGGAAGTAGTTTTTAGTTTGTTTTTAGTTTTAGCTATTTTAGGGGGATATCTGTGTGTCCAGGTGACTATTACTGTGCATAATTATTAGGCAACTTCCTTTCCTTTGGCAAAATGGGTCAAAAGAAGGACTTGACAGGCTCAGACAAGTCAAAAATAGTGAGATATCTTGCAGAGGGATGCAGCACTCTTAAAATTGAAAAGCTTCTGAAGCGTGATCATCGAACAATCAAGCTTTTTATTCAAAATAGTCAACAGGGTCGCAAGAAGCGTGTGGAAAAACCAAGGCGCAAAATAACTGCCCATGAACTGAGAAAAGTCAAGAGTGCAGCTGCCAAGATGCCACTTGCCACCAGTTTGGCCATATTTCAGAGCTGCAACATCACTGGAGTGCCCAAAAGCACAAGGTGTGCAATACTCAGAGACATGGCCAAGGTAAGAAAGGCTGAAAGACGACCACCACTGAACAAGACGCACAAGCTGAAACGTCAAGACTGGGCCAAGAAATATCTCAAGACTGATTTTTCTAAGAGTTTTATGGACTGATGAAATGAGAGAGTCTTGATGGGCCAGATGGATGGGCCCGTGGCTGGATTGGTAAAGGGCAGAGAGCTCCAGTCCGACTCAGACGCCAGCAAGGTGGAGGTGGAGTACTGGTTTGGGCTGGTATCATCAAAGGTGAGCTTGTAGGGCCTTTTCGAGTTGAGGATGGAGTCAAGCTCAACTCTCAGTCCTACTGCCAGTTTCTGGAAGACACCTTTTTCAAGCAGTGGTACAGAAAGAAGTCTGCATCCTTCAAGAAAAACATGATTTTCATGCAGGACAATGCTCCATCACACGCGTCCAAGTACTCCACAGCGTGACTGGCAAGAAAGGGTATAAAAAAAGAAAAACTAATGACATGGCCTCCTTGTTCACCTGATCTAAATCCCATTGAGAACCTGTGGTCCACCATTAAATGTGAGATTTACAAGGAGGGAAAACAGTACACCTCTCTGAACAGTGTCTGGGAGGCTGTGGTTGCTGCTGCACACAATGTTGATGGTGAACAGATCAAAACACTGACAGAATCCATGGATGGCAGGCTTTTGAGTGTCCTTGCAAAGAAAGGTGGCTATATTGGTCACCGATTTGTTTTTGTTTTGTTTTTGAATGTCAGAAATGTATATTTGTGAATGTTGAGATGTTATATTGGTTTCATTGGTAAAAATAAATAATTGAAATGGGTATATATTTGTTTTTTGTTAAGTTGCCTAATAATTATGCACAGTAATAGTCACCTGCACACACAGATATCCCCCTAAAATAGCTAAAACTAAAAACAAACTAAAAACTACTTCCAAAAATATTCAGCTTTGATATTAATGAGTTTTTTGGGTTCATTGAGAACATGGTTGTTGTTCAATAATAAAATTAATCCTCAAAAATACAACTTGCCTAATAATTCTACACTCCCTGTATTCTATTCTATTCTATTTTCATGTAATTCTAGTCTTCTTTGTTCTTTTTCCAGATTGTATCTGTAACATGATTATACATTGTAACAGTATTGTTTGCTCATGATGTTGCATCTCTAGTTGTACAGTTATCCATAGCTGATATTGAGTATAGCCTTCTCTGCATATTCACTTAATGTGGCGATTGTGGCTGACGTTTTTCTATTTTAATGATATTCTTACATATTGGCATATAATTTAGAGTGTATTCATGCCATATATGCACCAATTTTATCTAATTTTACCAACAAGGATTATGTTCCTAAGATGTGATTAGACTCCTCCTGGTGGATTTTATATTTAATATTTTTCCTTTTGTTTACCTGACGAAGTCTGACTGGTCACTGTTAGCCATACATAACCATTGCTTTTAATAAACCCTTATCTCAGCCTCTATTCCGGAGCATTGGCTCCTCAGATTAGCTGTAGCTGCTGTTGTGGGCGGCGTCTGCATGCTGTTGTGATTGGGGATATGCTAAGGCTACATATAAATATAGGTCAAGTGGGCACGTTTTAGCATGTGTTCCCTTAACCCACGCTGAGGAAGTCCCCCCCACGGGATGTAACGCGTACAGGGGAAGGAGCCACGCAGAACGTGACCCACGGTCGCTGCAGAGTACAGAGAGACGGTCCTGTACACATGCTGTTACATGCTGTTATGCTGACACTCGGCTTACAGAGTGTCCTTACATGTGAGTGCAACTTTTTATTGCTTGATTAAGTCTTTTTCTACCGGAGAGCACTAGATTTTTCCCTTTCTTTTTCCATATGATGTTATGATCGGTTTAAGCCATTGGGTCCGGATCTAAGGTGTCATTTCCATCCATTCGTTTCCTATGGGAGCTGGCAGCTGAAGCTCTGATTACACAGATTAAGCTTTGAGATCCATACGGGTCAAAGTAATGAGGTGAGAGTCCATCTGTCACTGGTGAAGGATATCTTTTGGTGTCATCTTTTTCACTTCCATTCTGGAATCCTTTGTCTGCTGGGTCTTGCTGCGGATTGATTGATTTATGGACTTTTTTTCACACATGGACCTTATTATCACAATTATTTATTTTCTATGCACTTTTTAGTTTATATACTGGTCACAGTATTTATATTTGTTTTATATTTGCGCTGCACTTTTTCTATATATATATATGACTACCTATTGCACTTTTGAAGGCCCTGAGCGCCAGAACAATGAAAATGCCCACAAAATGACCCCATTTTAGAAAGCGAACACCCCAACGTATAATCTGAGACATAATGAGTCTTTGTAACGTGTGTGTGTGTGTGTGTGTGTGTGTGTGTGTGTGTGTTTTTTTCTCAGAAGTTGTTGGAAAATATGGGAAAACAAAATCGCTTTTTTTTTTTTTTTAACAAAGTTGTCCATTGTATAAGCCATTTCCAACACATGGCATGTAAATAGCCCCTGAGTATGGCGATTTTCACATGTAAGAATTATACAGCCTGGCCACATACAGAGGCCCAGCATGCAAGAAACACCATTGGGTGTTCTAGGGACACATGGCATGCACATAGCAAGAATTACACCCAAAATGCATTCTACTGAGCAGAGGGTAAACAAAATATTGCCTGTGGTTTTAGTAGCACTGTTGTCCACAGCAGGGTAGCACTGGTCCAGGTAGCAGGCATAGATACTTGTAGTCTTCTCAGTCCGACCAGCAAGCGTGAGCACACCTTTGCAAAGAGGCTGGGTCTGCCACGACATACCCCATGACTCCTGGGGTGGCTGGTGAGCTTTGCTCTGAGGTCCACATATGACTGGGCTGTGGTGTTGTCTCACTCACAGTGGACTGGGCCGACAGCTACCTCCAACACAGTTGTATGCCAGTCTGGAATGCGTCAGTGAGTCCTCGCATGGACTGGTAAGTACAGTCCCTCCCACTTAGGTGGGTTGGTACAGCTGAGCATTCCTGGGGTTTGGGGTCCTCCTATCCTCTCTTCTCTGCTCCTTTATCCTCTGCTGCATTACATTACTGCTGTCGGGGGGGACCTTACTGAGGGGACTGCATCTGGCCTACGTTTTTTAATGCTGGGTTTTTTTTTTTTTTTGGGACACTGTGTGTAGCCTCTTTAGGCTTTCCCTGTTTTAAAATGCTGTGTTTTGGCAGCGCTGGCGCAATTTTTTGGGCGCTTTTCAGTTTCTATTGAACATCCCATTGGTGGCCATTTTGTTGTAGCCGTGCTATGGTACAGATTACTGTTGCGGTTGGCCATTTTCCTGTGGCCGCGTCAGGCTCCATATTCAGCATTCAGCGGTCATCTTGGCTGAGCCTTTGGCCTCTAGTGCTGGTTCTTACGGCATGCCGTGCCGTCCTCCTCACAAATTGCATCACAGCTTACCTCACGGTTTGTGCTGAGGGCGGGCAGTGGCGCTGAGCAGTCTCTTCCTGTGGTATGGATCAGAAACTTGCCTTAAAGCGGAGTTCCACCCTTAAAACCACTTTGTTTCATCCCATCCAGCGTACTGGCGTCAGCGCCAGTATGCTGTTTTTTTTTTTTTTTTTTTTTTTTTTTAATCCATGTACTTTATAATAGATCATTTAATTTCGGGCGCACCGCGGTATGTCGCCGCTATAAGGCGTTGCGCCTTCCGGAAACAGCCGATTAGCGTTCGGCTCTTCTCGGCGCCTGCGCACAGACCCAGGAGCTGACTGCGCAGGCGCCGTAAATAGCCGGTCCTAGTTCGACTTTTTTCGGAGGGCGCGACGTGGCTATATACGGTGCCTGCGCAGTCAGCTTCTGGGTCTGTGCGCAGGCGCCGAGAAGAGCCGAATGCTAATCGGCTGTTTCCGGAAGGCGTGGCGCCTTATAGCGACGACATACCGCGGTGCGCCCAAAATTAAATGATCTATTATAAAGTAAGTACATGGATTAAAAAAAAAAAAAAAAACTGCATGCTGACGCCAGTATGCTGGATGGGATGAAACAAAGTGGTTTTAAGGGTGGAACTCCGCTTTAAGCACGATTTAAGGGACAGATTTTAGCCTTGGCTGTTCTTTCAGCGGCCGTTGGCGGCCCATTCTCTGGTGGGTATCTTTTTTGTGCAGGGTCATCATATACTTCTCCCTCTTGGACCACCTCTCCCCCCTTGGGGTTTGAAACTGGTGCTCTCGTTTCTTCAGAAACCTACCTTTTGCAGACATCGGAGAGATTCCTCTTGACGCTTTCTCAAAAGGTGGCCTTTTTGGTGGCTATTACTTCTGTCAGAAGGGTTTCCGAGTTGGCCGCCTTGTCCTGCTAATCACCTTACTTGGTCCTCCATAAGGTTAAGGCGGTGTTGCGCCCGCGACCTTCCTTTTTTCCGTGGTTTTGTCATTTCACCTTAATGAGGACATTATACCTCCATCCTTGTGTCCTCGGCCGGCGCATCCTAAGGAGGTTGCGCTTCATTCCTTAGGTACACCCGCAGAGCACGTGCTACGGCTCAGTTTTAGAGGTCTGGCTCACTTTCTGTGTCCGCATCCGCTCCACATAAAGGCCTGGCGGTCTCGTAGGCCACCATTTCTCGTGGTTTAGGCAGACCGTCATACAGGCCTATTCCCCCAGGGGGCAGGCGCACCCCTTTCCGGTCACGGCACGGTCGACCCAGGGCAACTGGTGCTTCCTGGGCTTTCCGACATCAAGCGTCTGTCTAACAGGTGTGCAAAGCGGCGACTTGGTCGTCTGTTCACACTTTTTCCAAATTTTACAAGGTTGATGTGAGTGCATCTTCTGATGCTTCCTTCGGCTGCAAAGGTTTTGTAGGCGTCTGTTTAAAGTTGCATCTCCTTTGTTGAGGAGCTCTGCTTGTTTGGGGTGAAGTTGTGTTTATTACTGATACTGTCCCCACGCCTTGTTTTTGACACCTCTCCCACTACCCGACTCTGCCGCTGGGACCACTTTTATGTTAAAACAGATCGCCTACTGTGTAAAAATATACCGGGGTTATGGCAGCTAGCTGCTGCCATAGCTCCGGTGTTTAATTTCCATAGTAAAGACACCATATATATCCACGGTGGGTGGTCCCAAAAGTGGTTAAATAAAAATTTAAAAAAAAAACTGTTGGTTTTCAATTTTCAGCCAAGTGCATCTTGAATTTTTGGTTTCAGTTTCGGCACCAGAATTTTCATTTCGGTGCAACACTAGTTGCGACACAACTTTAATGGTGTGGGAGAAAACCTACTTGGTCTTTGGACAGCCTCGTGTATCTGACCTGCAAAGCCAGACTCTCACTGGTGTGCTAGATTTTCAAGCTGAGCCATGGAAACTGTCCTTCAAACACGTGAAACATATTTTTTTTTTAACTGTGAGCCCCTTAGTTGTGAGGTGACCCAACAAACTATTCGGACAACACCACGACCGTGGCCTACATCAATCATCAAAGAGGCCCTCAAAGTTCCACTATTTAAGAGGAAGCTGACTTAATCCTCCCAGTACTGCACACTCTTGCCCTGTCTGCTGTTCCCATCCCAAGCATAGAACATTGACTGACTGCATACTTCCGAACAGTGAGTGTTTGGATCCCGGGGAATGTGCTTTTTAGCTGAAGGTGTTCCAAACCCTTTGCTGTAGGTAATTAACAAGTGACCTTCTGGCATCCAGATTCAACTACCAACTGGATAGGTTTGTCACCAGGTCCAAGGGTCTTCTGTTCCTCCTGATTTTAAGTCAACAGTACAATGGTAAAATCAGTCTTTATATGCAGTAAGCTTAGGTTCTCACTGCACACGGGAATGAAATTGTGAGTGTTCAGATGAACAGACAGGGTTTCATTCCCGCATGTCAGTCCGGATTTTAGCGTAAATTTCACAGAGGGTGTTAAGAACGTGGCATCTCGGGACCAGTGATGTCTACCCTAGTAAATGCTAGAAAAGCTGTCGCTAGAAAGATCTATCATAAGGTCTGGAAGACTTGTATTGCTTGGTGTGAAGCCAAAAATAGCATCCTCGGAAATACGTGATTGGAGCATTCTCTTTTCTACAGTCTGCTGTGGAACTTAAATTTGGCTTCAAGTACAATCGGAGGTCAAGTTTCGGCCCTATCAGTATTCTTCCAAAGGCCTTTAGCCTCCCATTTACTGTTCCGAACCTTTATGCAGGGGTCAAGGTGCTTGCTTCCCCTCATTAGGTCATCTATGTATCCTTGGGACTTGAACTTAGTGCTATCTGTGTTTACAGAAGCAACCATTTGAACCTATTAAGGAAATTCCATTAGACTTGCTGTCACGCAAGCTAGCCTTCCTGATGGCTATCACTTCAGCTAGAAGGGTGTTGGAGTTGACGGCCCTTTCATGTAGGGAACCATACTCGATCCTTCATTACGACAGGGTCGTGTTATGATCTGTTCCATCCTTTTTTGCCAAAAGTGGTGTCTGCCTTTCATATACATTTTTACGTTATTTTGCTGTCTTTTATCTCAGCCTAGTTTGGCAGAAGAGAGACGACTGCATTCTTTGGATGTTGTCCGGGCATTTAAGGTTTAATTATCTAGATCTGCAGAGATCCTAAGATTACCAAAAAGACCCAAGAAGGGGCAGGCAGCTACCATTGCTAATTGGGTCTGTCAATTGATCATTCAGGCCTACAGTCTGAAACATAAAGATCCTCCCTTTTAAGGTGGGAGCTCATTCTACCAGGGGTGTAGGGATGTCCTGGGCTTTTCGCCATCAGGTATCTGTGGCTCAGATTTGCAAGGCTGCTACCTGGTCTTTGGTGCATACGTTCACAAAACGTTATCAAGTGGATGTTCGAGTAGCTGAGGATTTGGCTTTCGACTGCAGTGTACTGCGGGCTGCTGTATAATTTCTGATGGCTATGGCTTGGCAGGGTGTCTCCCTCCCATCAAGGCTATTGCTCTGGGACATACCAGCAGGTAATGAATATTGGCCTGAATTTTTTTTATTTTTTTTGTATCATACTTTCCTGTAAAATCCTTTTCTTTTAGTAAATCATGGGACACAGAGGTCCCTCCTCTCCTCCTTTTTGAAGATTTAGTGCTTGCGCTTTTCTTTTTAAGGGTTTGTTTGTACTTTTTCTGTAGGGTGCCATGGGCTATCCTTAGGTCAGGGCCTCTGTGTTTGTTTTTGGAGACAGTCCGTAAGGTGTTCCTTTTTTTTTTTTTTTTTATTCAAGTATTCTTTATTTATTTTCTACTTTCCAAAGGCATAATACAGTTTACATGACATACATTCTTGTGTACAAAACCCGTGATTTGCGACCTTTATTGTTCACCTTTTTACCCTTATCCCCCCCTTCTTATATATACTCATATATGTACACTTTACTGTAATTACCACTTTTCCTTTTTGTGTTTTTTGTTCTTTTTCTCTCCTTTTACCTTTCCCTTTAATACCTTTTTACCCAATTATCACCATTTTGTCTCTTAGGTATTTCTATCTCTCTCACTGTTACCTCGCTCTTGCACACATACCTCTCCCCATCCGCCCATCTATGTTCCTCACCTCTACTTAGGGTGGGCATCCCATTCTATTCAGCCATGGCTCCCACAGCATTTTAAATTTATTAAAGTTGCCTTGTCTGGTTAGTTACTTTCTCCTTCCATACTGTGGCGTTTATTACGTTTACCCATTCTGTTACTGTGGGGGGTTTCTCTGCCTGCCACTTTTGTGCTATCAATTTCCTGGCTTGGAACAGACACCTTATAGCTGCTTCCTTTCTGCCTCTTTGCTCAAACCTCTCCTCTATACACCCCAATAGACAGACCCTGGCCTCCAGTGCCAACTTGATCCCTAAGGTGGTGTTTATGATCTCTAATACTTTAACCCAGTATCTATGTAACTTTGGGCATTTCCACACCATGTGTATGAGATCTCCTGTAATTTGACATCTGGGGCATTTGTTGTCTGCCTTCCTTCCAAACTTATATAACCTCTTTGGTGTGTAGTAAACTCTATGAAGTAGAAACAGGTGTGAGACTCTCTGTGATGGGGCAAGTGACACTAGTTTCCCTGCCGCGAGTATCTGTTCCCATTGCTCATTTGTTATTTGACCTATATCTTCCTCCCACCTTTTTGTTTATTTTTTTTTAGTCTTTCTCCCCCTATAGACCCTGTATACCCATCGCTCAACTTTGCATACAAGTCCGAGATGGTTCCCTTAGATATGTCAGACTTAATTAACCGTTGGAGATGGAAAACTTTTTGCCTTCTTACCGGGTCTGTCCTAAATTGAGCCTGTAGGGCATGCCTGATCTGTAGGTAGGTGTAAAACAGGGAGTTTGATATGGCATATTCTTCCCTTTAGTACTGAAAAGGGCTTCAATGTGTCATCTGTGAATAATTGTTCCAATCTAGTTATAACTAGCTTTTCCCATTCTTTTAGCCTCCCCATGTTTACAATCTCCTGCAGGTTTTTGTTGTCCCAGAGTGGGGAGTATTCTGTTAACCCCTTGTAACCCAGGGCTGACTTGCCTACCTGCCAAGTCCTCTTGACCAAGTTCAGCGTTGAGTTCTTAACTGGGAAGGAGTCGGCCTCCAAGGTTTCTATCATGGACCCGTGTGGGGACCCAATCAACATAATTTTCCCACTGGCATTCCCTCCTCCTATGGTGCCACACCCTACCAGGTGCTGTAGTTGAGCTGCTATAAAGTAGCTCTGGGGGTGTGGAACTGCCAGGCCTCCCTTATTTGTTGGCAATTGTAATGTCTGGAGACTAATTCTGGCTTTCCCCCTCTTCCAGATCAGTTCCCTAAAGAGGGACTCTATTTTTTTGAAACCATGCCTTTCCTATCCATACCGGTGAATTGTGACATAGATACAGCAATTGTGGCATCCAGATCATTTTTATGAGGTTGCTGCGCCCAGCTACCGATAATGGAAGCCTGCCGCAGATATCTGCTTTCCTTTTTAAGTTTGACCAGGAGTGGCTCTAGATTGTTACTTATGTACTGTTCTGGGTCACAAGTTACAACTATACCCAGATATTCCATCTTTTCCACTATTTTCAACTGGGGTATTTCTGCACATACCATGTTTCCCGCTGGGTCCACCGGTAAAAGTACAGATTTTTCCCAGTTGATCACTAGGCCCGAAAGTCGACCAAAAGCCTCCACTGTCTCTAGTGCCTTATTTAAGGACTTTGTGGAGTCCCCCAGGAAGAGAAGGATTTTATCTGCATAAAGTGCTGTTTTTTCCTCTTCTGTCCTTCTCTGGAAGCCCTGTATATCCTGGTTGCTTCTAATCGCAATAGCCAGTGGCTCTATTGCTAAAGCGAAGAGAAGAGGCGACAGGGGACATCCCTGTCTTGTCCCCCGTTCTAGCTTAAATGACCGCAAATTTACATTGTTAATTCTTATTTTTGCTCTTGGAGAGCTATAAGGCCTCGTTCACACATGGATCCGTTCAGGTCCGCCTGTCAGTTTTTTAGGCGGACCTGAACGGGCGCTCCATGCATGTCTATGGAGCGCCGGATGTCAGCGGAGACATGTCCGCTGACATCCGACCTGATCCGATCCGCTAAAAACAAACGTATGGGGCTCACGTCCCCATCCGTCCATGCGGATCGGATCGGGTAAGATCTGATGAAAACGGACATGCTGTCCATTTTCATCAGATCACTCCATAGAGGACAGCAGGGCTCGACAAGCTCCTCCCCGCTCAGTGAGCAGAGCGGAGATTGTCAGTGAGCAGAGCGGAGATTGTCACTCCGTCGGAACGGACCGTCGGCATGTGTGAATCAGTTTTTATCCGGAGGTGGGGCCAAATCAAAATCCAGGACTGCGGACTGCTATCAAACGCCTTGGTCTCCCAAGATGGCTGTCTCCCAGCTGGCGGATTAACCACTCCGTCGGAACGGACTGTGACGGAGTCGGCCATGTGTGAATGAGGCCTAAAGCGTTTTTATCCAAGTAATGAAGGTGGGGCCAATAGGGAGTGAAAGGGTTAAAGGGCGGTGATCAGGGGTTAAAAAAGGGGGGGTGGGGGGCTATTTTTCTGTTTTTTACAGTGCCTGTCACACTGACATGCCAAAGATAGGGGGTGGGGGGGGGGGGCGTCACAAGGGGTTAATATGCCTATATGAGTGTGTGTCAGTGTTGTGTTGGTCAAGGTCTTCTCTATCAGCGCTGGGAAACGCCTTGGAATACATCATTTCCTCCTTCCTGGTAAACACAGGAGGAGGAAGTCCAGGGACTGGGAATCGCGGGGGGGGCGGATCACGGCTCCGCCGCAGATCCCGGATGTCTAGGGGACCCCCGCACGCCCAGGGGGTCCCGTGGGACCCCGAACCGCACTCACGTAAATTTGTTGCCTGCGTTTGTATGTGGTGCGGGGGTCCTTAAGTGGTTAAGATACAATCTTCTAATATTAATGCTGGTTGATCTGTTGGGTATAAAACCAGACTGATCAGTGTGTATAAGTTCCTGGATACATTTATTTATCCTGGCAGCCAGCACCCTTGCCAGTAATTTCACGTCGGAGCATAAGAGGGATATTGGTCTGTAAGATGCTGTGTCCAGTGGGTTGTTCCCTTCTTTTTGTAGTACTATAATGATGGCTTCTGACATTGAAGCGGGTAGCCTCCCCCCTTCTAGTGCCCAATTTAACACTGTAACGGTCACCACCGCTTACAACCTTCCATCCATCCACGACAAGCTTATCTGACACACTCCGACAATATTGCATACACGATCCATATCCTTTCCCAGAATAAACGAGACTGCGCTTCGTTCTTGCTTCCAAAGATATGACAATTTATTAGTATTTTCTCAGCTTCTTATATCCAGTACAGCATAATACAGTTAATCACAGGACAATGCAATCTCCACCCCCCTTCACACCATGGGGGGCTTCAATCACACTCTAAAAGGCATTCAGGTAAGCTAACCATGTAGACCGGTCGGCACCGCATCTTCAATAGGGTTCAATTAACCTTGAATAATAACACAGACATCTAGTTGAATAAGTTATCTATACAGCTTTATCACACAATGGCAGTGAGAGTGGGTGCAATCCACACATTCAGATATTTCAATAGCCTATTATACAAAGGTATGACTCACTGACTGGCTGACCTGGTCATGTCATCATGAACTCCTTGTGATATCTCAGTCCTGAAATATGAAGTATTAATGTCCCATCTCATGTAATATATGAATTATGATTCACTATTAGCCACCCTACACCCAAAAGGGCACAGGGTGGATTTCGACCCAAGAGTTATTGTTGCTGCTGGCACAGGAGTATCTCTCATCCTTCCAACGTCTCTGGGTGTCACGGGCCATTCTGTTACAAACACCTTAAGCAGTTCTGGGAGTAGCACCTCGCTATACTGTTTGTAAATTTCTGCTGGTAGACCGTCTGGTCCTGGGGATTTCTGATTGGTCATCCCCCCCAATGCCTGTTGTAATTCCTCTAAGGTTATAGGGGCTTCTATGGACCTTCTATCCTCCTCTGATAGAGCTGGTGTTTCTAGTTTCCTTAGGAATTTGTTCATTTGTGGCGTTTCACCCCTACTTTTTGACTTGTATAACTCCTGGTAATATGCCTCAAATGTGTCCAAGATTACAGATGTTTGCGAGGATGTCTCCCCCGTTGCTGTCCGAATTGCAAGTATGTTGGAGGGGGTCGAGTTAGTTTTGGCTAAAAGTGCCAATGTGTGGCCTACACACTCCCCCTCCGCAAATAAACTTTGGCTCTGAAATAGACATTTATTCTCCACTTTTCTATTAATTACAGTCTTATACTCTTGTTGTTTCTCGAGCCATCTTTTTTGTTTGATCGAAGAGGGGTCCTCTACAAATTGTTTTTCTGCCTCCAGAACTTCTTTCCTATTTTATCTTCCCAGTCCCTAGAGTTTTTCTTGATCCTGGCAACCTGTTGAATCAATAACCCCCTAAGGAAAGCCTTCAAGGTGTCCCAGACCACTCCCACCGGTGCTGTCCCTGAATTAAAGTCCAAGAACTCTCTTAATTTTATGTCTATCGCCTCCGGCTTTCCCATAAGTTCCAGCCAGAATGAACTTATTTTCCAGTTGTTCATGGGACATTTCCTCCCTATATTCAATGTCAATACCAGTGGAGAGTGGTCCGACACACCTCTTGGATAATAGGTAATTTCGCCCACTAACTGTATGCTTGCCCTATTCCCCAGGGCCATGTCTATTCTGGACAAGGTGGAATGTGTGCTCAAGAAACAAGAATACTGGCACATCTCTGGGTATCTTGTTCTCCACATGTCACGCCATCCAACTTCTTCCAGAAATTGGTTTATGTGTATGTGTCCCTCTCCTCTATCTCCCCGCAGCCCTGGTGGAAATCTATCCTTTGTTCTTTTCAATGTCACATTGAAGTCCCCTATTGCTATTACTGGGATGTTTTCCTTATGTATTACAAATTCCATTAATTTGTACAAGATCTCCATTTTGAAAGGTGGCGGGATGTAAATATTGGCCAATACGAATGGTACATTCTCTATTAAACAGTGCAGGAATATGTAGCGGCCCAATTCATCTATTTTGAGCTACCTGCATGCAAAAGACACCCCTTTTTTCACCATTATGCTCACCCCCCTAGAGTAGGAGGAGTGGACCGAATAATACTGATATGGATATTTTCTATTTTTTAACTTTAACTTTGTTTCCCTTGTTAGGTGTGTCTCTTGCAGGCAAATTAGCTCCGCTCTATGCCACTCCAACATAGAGAAAATTGTGGCTCTGTTAACCGGGTCACCCATCCCCCAAATATTCCAGGATCCTATTTTAAGTGTTTTTGGCCTCATATCACCTAAGGAAGCTTGTAAATGTAAGAGATATAGCCCGAGCTGCAGTTAAAAAGAGGGGGTATATATGCAAGAGAGGAACCCTTAACAATTTAAACGAAGAGGAGACCACCTCCAGTTGGGCCAAAGAGGGGACCCTGTGCAGCAGAATCCCGCTAACCAAGCAAGCAGCAGTTCCGCAATACCCAAGAGAGGAGGAAAACCAAAAAAAAAAAAAAAAGGAAAGACCAGGAGGGCAGCTTTACACCTGCATCACCGTCCTCTAGCCATTTTCCAAAATCTCTGCCCCTGATCCGCCTAACAAAAATATCAAGAGTGTATCTAATTTGAATATCTATTTAGAATGTATTTTACAACCATTTTGTGAAACACCCTTTTTTTTTTTTTTTTATTCTTCCAGCTTCCCTTATCCAAGTTTTCCGTGTTTATTAGGTGTAACATTATGTGTATTAATCGTGTTTTTGTGCTTTTATAACATTTTGTTTTTCCCTCCCTCAACCCACCCCCCCATCGCCCTCCCCCTTCTTCCTGTGCCTATCTAGGCCCTCCCCTGGGGCTGTGCTTGTGACCACTAACTGCCATCCTTCCCTTTCATACCATGCAACATCCATTCCCATTTGTGGTCCTGTGCCACCCCCCCCCCCCAACCCCTAACTCTGTTTAGTATACATTTTTTTGAAAGGTTGTGCCCCCCTGATTTTTATCAGTACCTATATTTTAAAAACAGTTACTTCATCTTTCCATCCCTTCGTGTACTTAAATGTTTAAACTTGCGTGCCCCCCCCCCCCCAAAAAAAAAAAGAAAAGGGGGGGGGGAGAGAGGGGAAACCAAAACTTTTAATTAAGGTCTGAGCCACTTTTGGTTTACTCCTCTCCTACAAAAGTTCAGTCCTATCAGTCCTCATGGTCTATTTGCGGTTTATTTTTTTCCAGCCACTGTGCTGCTTTTCCTGGCGCGTCAAATAACTGGGGCCCCTTTGATGTCATTATATGTAAACGTGCTGGGTACAGCAATGCATAGGTAATTTTATTTTGTAACAGGTTGCGTTTGACTGGTGTAAACTCTGCTCTGCGTTTACTTAGTTCAGGCGAAAAATCTGGATACAGAGAGATACGTGACCCTTTATAAAAAAAATTCCCCCTTCTCTCTTGCCTTCTGCAGTGCAGTCACCTTATCATTGTAATTTAGTAATTTCAGAAGTAGAGGCCGGGGATGACCATCCTTCAAAGCTCTAAATGGGACTCTATGAGCCCTTTCTATCCCAAAAAGTGGTGAGAACACATTTTCCCCGAAAGTCTCTCTAAACCAATTCTCAAGGAAGCTTACTGGATGGGTACCCTCACTCTGTTCTGGGAGACCTACTATCCGTATATTGTTTCTGCGCAGTCTGTTCTCAATTTCGTCAAGTTTAGATGCCTGCCATCCAATTTCCTCCTTCATTGCTTGCATCTGTTGTTTCAAGGGGTGCACTTCGTCTTTTCTATTTGACTTACTCTCTCCTCTGCTGCCGTTACTCTTTGTACTGTTCTCTGCAGCTCTTGGCTCATTGTCCTTAGCTCATCCTTTATTTCTTTAAGCTGTACAGATAGGTCACATAGTGACCCCTTGCAGGCATTTATAGCCAGGAATATTTCCTTCAGAGAGGGCTCCCCCTCACCTGCTAAGCCATCTGCTGTTTTGCGCTTCTGTAGTAGTTACTGTGGTTGCAGACTCGCCCCCTGGAGGTTCACCCATAGGGTCTTTTTTAGTTGTTGCCTTTAGGCCCGATGGTCCATGACCCTGGCTTTTCCTGTCTGCTAATGTGGCCCCATGGTTTTTGGCCTGCGTTTGTTGACTCTGGGCCCCTTTACCTGGAGAACTTGCAGAGGTATGTAAGTACTGCTCCAATTTAGCCGCTGCTGCATGCAACGCTTTCTCCTTTGCTCTGGTTGCTTGAGCCCCCCCCCCCTCTCTCGATGTTATGCTGCCCTCTTTTTGCTGCTGCTGCCGCCATTTTATAACTTAGGGTATTGGCACTATTTTGCGTTTTTACCAGTCAGCATAGAGTGAGGAGGCACAGGCAAAAGATAAGCGGTAAAAAAAAAAAAACAAAGAAGGAAAAAAATGCAGAACCAGAATGGATAGTACACCTTAGTTTCCTGTATATTTATTGTCCTTCCAACAGAGTGAACCAGTTCCAAAGAGCACCCCACAGATCTATACTTTTGTGTGTGAGGTGGCGCTTCCCATTGAAATACAGCAGCAGAAATGCATGCGTTCTGCCCTATATAGCGATTGGTAGCAAGCAACCACTGTTAGCTGCGCTCACATGGCAGTCATTACTGGCACCATAGTGTCAGCTTACGGTATATCTGAGCCAGGAGGGAGTGAGGCAAAAAAAAAAAAAACGCCCAGTAACCATAACAGTCCTCAACGGAGCATAAAACACAGCATAGGTTTTCTCTTATGGCATGCAGAAAGCATTCAATAAATAAAGCACAGTGAAGTCATAGCCATACCATGGTGATGATGATCCACAGCGGCCAAATACAGTCTATTTTACAAGCAGTTACTCACGTGACCCATATAGGAAATAGCGAGGGGGCTTGAAGGCACCTCAGTACAGAGACACACTGTCCCGTTCGATAGGTCTGTGTATTTTCTTTTCTTTTATGTTCTCTGTGATATCGCTGCACCCAGCCGCAGCTATCCGAGGAGCCACGGCTAGTCACTTCGTTCCCAGAGTCTCCTGTCACTCCACTGCTGACGGCTTTAGGCTGCTGCTGTCCACATTCCACAGTCATTCAACGCTCCAAAGGCAAGGGGGAGAACGGAGTGGAGCACCAGGCTTTGGGATCGAGCTTCTGAGCACCCTTTCCAGGGCCAACTGCCGCCAAGCCAAGTCAGGGGAAGCAGGGGAAGCGCTAATAACAGCCGCGGTGTCGGATGGGTGGATGGATTGCTATACCACCCGCCAGCTCCCTTCTTCCGTGAGACAGAGCAGCCCGCCCGGTTAGCTCTCAGGCAGCGTGTAACATGTAGAGAGACGGCGTCAGCATGCAGCATCAGCGTGGAGGCTCAGCGTCAGCATTGCATACCACGGAGCGGAGGGGAGACACACACAGCCACCTGCACACACACTCCCACATCCGGTCACCGCCCTGTGTTCCTTAATGCTTTGCATTCTTTGTCGAACCATTTATTGGATTGTTTGGTGGATGGTTTCTTGTAGTTGGTTTTTCTAAGCTGGGCTGTTTCTGCAATGGTGTGTAGTATTTTATAGAAATCCTTTGCTGCCTGGTTCACACATGGTGGGCTTATCTCATAGGTGTTGTTTTGGATGTTTTCAAGCTGCTTTTTAATATCGAGTCTGTCGGTTACCTCTGTATTTTGTGGTAGACTGTATGGACCATTTAAATGATGGTGGCATGTTGCGGAGAGACGCCCGGTGGAGTTTTGGTGATGGTTTGCTAGAAGATTTGATGTATAGCAGTAGTTGGTTGTGGTCTGATAGGTGTGTTTGTGGGGTGACTGAATGAATGAATGAATGAAAACTTATATAGCGCAGCACATGCAAAGTAAATCGCCTCTGGGCGCTTGTTGTTCCTGTCTCCTTTGAGATCAAAAGAGATGAGTCTTGATCTTTCTCCTGAAGACTAAGTGGTTTTCCTCCAACCGAATGTTGGCTGGTAAGGCGTTCCATAGTCTGGGACCTTGGACAGCGAATCTCCTGTCTCTTTTGGACTTGTATCTGGCTTTCGGTATCAGAAGATTTTGATTGGTGGATCGTAGAATACGATTGGGATTGTGAGCTTTTATTTTTTCGCATAGATAATGGGGAGCATTCCCATGGATACATCTATGCGTTAGACAGAGTGCTTTAAAGGTGATTCTGTCTTTAACTGGTAACCAGTGAAGGGATCTCAGTGAAGGTGAGATTGATTCCCAGGGTTTCTTCCCAGTCACAAGTCTGGCGGCCGTATTTTGAACGACTTGAAGACAAGCGATTTGGTACTTGGGGAGTCCGAGGTAGAGGGCATTTGCATAGTCCAGTCTTGAGTTTACAATCGCTCCCACCACGACCGCTATGTCTTTCTTGGGAATAAAAGGAGTGAGTCTGCGTAGTAGGCGCAGCAGATGGTGAGATCCGCTGACAACTGACCCTATTTGTGCGTCCATTGTCATGTACGAGTCAAAGATGACCCCAAGACTTTTGACTTTGGAGCTAGGGGTGATGGTTTTGCCCAGAATAGGCGGGGGGATCCAAGTTGTTGTCGGTTGATTCCTACGCTTGGCGTGAAACAGAAGAAGTTCTGTTTTCGCTCAGTTGAGTTTGAGATAACTCTTTGTCATCCAGTCCTCTATCAAAGAGAGACAGGTCTCTAGATTGAGGCGGTGATCCTTCTTATTGCAAATGCGGAAGTACAGTTGCGTGTCGTCTGCATATGAATGATATAGCAGTTTTTGGCTGCTGATGATTTCGAAAAGAGGACGCACATAGATGTTGAATAACATCGGCGACAGGGGAGATCCTTGAGGGACCCCGCACGATAATGTGCGTTTTTCCGAGGTGAAGGATCCTAGCTTCACTATTTGCGATCGGTTTTCCAAAAAAGAGGAGAACCAGGATAGATCGCTTTGGTGGGGATAATATCATTTGGCGCAGTGCTGTTGCGCAGAGTGCCGATGATATTTTTTGTGGTCTGAATGGAGATGGGTTCCAGCGTGAACTCGCCTAACTATGGTGAATTACTGCAGGTGTTGTGTAAATAACTACGGGGGGGGGCTAGGAGAGAGATTGTTTTGCTGAATGCTTTGCCGGATTGCTTCAATTTTGTTAATGAAGCAATCCGATAACTCATCACAAAATTCTTGTGTTTCCAAGTTGGGGGCTTCAAGACATCCTGGATTCATGGTCTGAGTGACCAGCTTGAAGAGTTCGCGGGGGCGGTTTAGGGCACCGTTGATAGCCTCAGAAAAATAGTTTTTCTTGGCCTCGAAGATTTGCTTGTAGTATTTTCTGGTTATTGCCTTGTAGATCAAGAAGTTTGCATCAGAAGAGCTTCTTTTCCAGGCGGCTTCTGCCCTTCTGCGCTCTTGCTTCAGTAACGCCAGCTGGTTGTTGAACCAGCTGGAGTTGTTTTTCCGGATCTGGGTCTTTCGTTTCGGCGCTATCAAGTCAGCTGACTGCAATAGTGCTGTGTTTATGGCCTCTAGTGTTTCTTCCGCCGTTTGGTGCGGTTGAATTGTCTTTATTTTTTCCCCTAACGTGACTTTGAAGAGTTCCGAGTGGAGCTTCTTCTGACATCTGGTCCAGTGTGTTGTCACTGAATTTGATGTTTTTGTTAAGGGGGGGTATTCGGAAATAATGAATTTAATTGCATGGTGATCTGTCCATGGCAATGGTTCATGACCCACGATTTTTATTTCCAGATCTTGTCTGAAAATAAGATCGAGTGTGTGACCTGAAGCATGTGTGGGCCCACATACTAATTGCTGAAGCCCTAATCCTTCCAGATGGTTGATGCAGGAGTCGGCAACGGGGTCTTGCAGGGAGTTGGCCCAGAGGTTAAAGTCCCCGAGCAGCAGCAGGTGTTTGCTGTTCAGGGTATAAGTGGAGACAAAGTCCGTCAATGATGGGAGAAGCTGCGATTTTGGGCCGGGTGGCCTATAGCAGAGTAGAATCCGGACGGTCTCCTGGCAGTTTACTTGCAGTTGAAGAGTAAGGGTTTCCATGAATGGAAGAGGGTTTTGAAGGACTGGTTTTGAGATTGCAAGATGCGTCTTATGGATCACAGCCAATCCTCCTCCTCTTTGCCCTATTCTATTTTCCGTTATAATACGGTCGTTTTCTGGCACCAATTCTCCTAGAATGGTGTTAGTCGGCTGTGAGCCAGCTCTCTGTAATAAAGAGGCAGTCTAAGTCATGTTGCAATAAGAAATCATGGATTTCTAATCAGTGTTTTACTGCCGATCTAGTGTTAATCAAAGCACATAATATGTGCTTCGGCTGTGGTAACTGGCTGCGATTTTTGGTAGTCGATCGTCGCTCGATCCTCAAAAGTCGCAGATTTCTTAGGGTCGTTTTGGTATCGGCCGACAGAATTGTGGCAAATCGCTCCAGATCCCAAATGTTCTCCGCCGAGTATTGCCGATTAACCATGGCGGGGGGGGGGGGGAAATTCTCAAGGATAACTGAATCCTCTGATCCTGGCTTGGACCAGAGGAAGGCAAAAAAACCCTGACCACGCTGCGCCAATATGCTGTGGTAGGGAAAAAAATTCCTTCCTGACCCCTAAAGAGGCGATCGGGTTTAGCCCTGGATCAAGTTTTAAATAAGTTTGAAAGGGGGGAGATAGGGCTGGGTGGAGCAAGCTGGCCACCGATTTGGCAGGCTGGGGGGGTACCAGGCTAAGTAGACCACTGTCTGTGCCCCCTGGGGGGCTAAGAAGGATGATCGGGGGCAAGGGGACTCTGCAGGGGTAGGGGGGGGCTTCCTGGCCCGATTAGGGCAAAAGGTGCCGATGGTTGGGGGTGGGGAGCGGCGCGCCGCTAGGCCGCGGATGAAGCCGTGGCCTTTCCTGAGTCGCGGCTGCCGCGATCGGAGGCTAGTAGGGATGGATGGCAAAAAGGACGCCCGAGCGGTGGTAGTGGTGTGGGGATGCTTCTGGGGTAAGAGGGGGGTTTCTTGGCCTATAGCAGCGTGTGGGGATCGGCGCGGCGTTAGGCCGCAAGTGAAGCCGCGGTCTTTCCTAGATCGCGGCGCCCGCCATTCCCCACAGGCTGGCGCGGTTGTCGGGGAAAAAGCACCCGGGGGAGCAACCGAGGAGGGGAAGAAGGAGCAGGGGAGAGCCGTGGGGCATGGATGTTTGTGGCGGCTTGTCCTCAAAAGGACGGCCGTCAATGGTCCCAGTAAGGCTCTTACCTGGAGTGAGAAGAATCCAGGGGAGGCCTGGATCAACGAAACGGAGGTACTCAGAGGTACTCAGAAACAGGTGAATTGCAGGTAGTGGCAGCAAAAGACAGGGAGGTGGAAGCCCTGCTTGCCTGCGAGGCCTGGAGCCACACAGTGGGAGGACCCTGCCTGGCTGAGCTATCCCTGAGAGAGAGACCCGTTTGAGAGCGTCCTGTAAAACCATTGATGAGTGTGGGGGTTCATATAGACCTATAGGGCCAGATTCAGCAACGCTTGCGCTGGAGTATTTCGATATGCACCGCGTAACTGTGAAGATGCGCCGTCGTTTCTATGTGCCCGTACCCACCAAACTAGATGCGCCCGAAGACGCGGCATTTGCGACCGGCGGAACGTTCCGACGCCAGAGTATCGTCAGCGCATAATTTCGTTTGGCGCATCAGTCGCGCCTATTGATTTCCCCTGCAAATATGCAAATGAGGGAGATTTCCCGATTCGCGAACGGATAAGCACCATACGCTGGCTACATGCGCCGCGCGTATCTCGTCCGTCCGGCGCAAAGTTATTTCTACAAAAGGCTGCTTTATCTTTACTCCAGACGGTCAGAGGTCAGCAGGAGAGCAGCTACAGCAGCGTTACCGACGATAGGAGCTAGCTGAACAACCACACTTGCAAGGACAACACCTCTGTGTGCCAACATGCCAGGAGCAATTGTGGTCCTCGAACTACTGATGGGTCCCCCGGAACGAAGGAGGCGGGCACGTGAGAGGATATACCGCACTCGTATGAGCCTCTTTGGCATGGGTGATGAGGAGGTGTATCGCCTCTTCAGATTCAGCCCTGATGAATAATTGAACTAACCACAACCCTGCAGGATGACATCACCAGCAAGACACACCGCTCACAAGCAGTGCAGCCACTGGTGAAGGTCCTGGCAACACTTCATTTCCTTGCAAGTGGATCATTCCAGCGTACAAGTGGAGTGGTGGCTGGGATGTCACAGTCCTCCATGAGCAGATGTGTGCACCAGGTTGTCCCTGCAATCCTCAGACGCATGTCCAACCAGTTCATCAGACCCACCACTGAGGAGCTGCGGCTGAAGGCAATGACAGATTTCTACAGCATTGCCAGATTCCCACGCACTGTGGGGGCCATTGATTGCACACATGTGGCCCTACAGCCCCCCAGTGCCACAGAGCACATATACCGCAATCGGAAGCATTGGCATTCCATCAACGTACAGGTGATAGCCGATGCCCAACGCCTCATATGGCACGTCCGTGCCAAACACCCCGGGTCCAGCCATGACAGCTTCATATACAATCAGAGCCCCATCCCAGCAGAATTTAACCAGAACATGTATGGAGACAGCTGGCTGGTTGGTGAGTGACATGGGAGTCGGGCATGACTATCCCCTCCCGTGATGCACAACAGAAGTGGCACATGCATGACTAACATTCTCCTGTCTTTTACCTTACAGGTGACTCTGCATATGCATTGGGACCCCATCTAATGACTCCTTTCCGGAACCCCCAAACCAGAGGAGAGAGAAAATACAATGAATCACACATCAAAACCCGTGCAGTGGTGGAGCAAACATTTGGGCTCCTGAAGTCCCGTTTCCGATGCCTGGATAAGTCTGGGGGGACCCTATTGTATTCCCCTACCTTTGTGTGTCAGATCATCGGTGCATGTTGTATTCTGCACAACTTTGCTATGAGAAAAGGCCTGCAGATTGACATACGTGATGACCTGACCCCCGACCCACACAGTCCCCACCTGCCAGAGGACACCCAGTCTGCTGATGGAAGAGCAGTCAGGAGGGTCCTCGCCGTAGGCATCTTTGGACACTAAACCAAAACATTAATAACACAGACAGTGCACGCGTGTACACCACTGATGTCCCTAGATCACACACACCACATCCACATCGCATTGGATTAGCCCAAGTCCAGCATGTAGGACTTGGGAGCAGCAACGCCAGCGTCAAGGCCCCAATGATGTCACTGTCCATTCATACACCTTTCACACGTCATTCATACAGCCGTGGGGTTAACTTCACCACCACGGCCGAGGGTGACACCCCTTACTGTCAGGAGTGCCACCCTCTCACATTCACACACCATTCACACTGTCCCCTGCACTCCTGACCGTGTGCAGTAAAAAAAGAAATACAAAATCTCATAACCTGAGAAAAAAAAATAAAAAAAACTCATGACCTGAGTATAAAATAAAGAATACAAAATAAACAAAAACTCATGACCTGAGTCTAATTAAAAAAATCATAGAAACCAAAACAAAAAAAAAGCCTCATCGGGGATGCCGGGGGCTTCTTCTGGGGGCCCCTGTCTGCCTCCTCAGCTGCCTGGATGGAGTGGGTGGGGGTGGGGGGCATTTGGAGGTGGCTGATCCCCAGGTGGGCCACTCCTGGCAGGTGTGGCCTGCATGCCCTCCAAGGCCATGGCTATCCGGCCGAGGTAATTGTTCGTCTGGGCCTGCATCCGGAGCTGACGGGTGACCTGGTAATGCTGGGCCCGCCGACTCAGCCTCCCCTGGTCCCGGATGGCAGCACTGTTACCCTGGATGGCAGCAGTGTTGGCCTGGACGGCTGCAGTGAGTTGCGTAATTTCACCATGCACCTCCCCCAAACTGGTGACCACTGCAGCGCAGTTACAGCTGACATCCTGGACTGCGTTGCTTATCTGGGCAACGGAGCCCAGGCTGTCAGACACTTTTTGTAAGTGGCCAACTATGGCCCCCATTTGTTCAGTCTGTCTGGCGTGATCCCTCGCCAACTGGTCCTGGACAACATCAGACACCCCCCTGGTCTTCTGGGTCGCCTTCCTGGGGCCAGAAGATGGTTGTCCCCGGGGGGAATGAGTCACCCTTGAGGGGCTTCCAAGGATGGGGGAGGGGATAACAGATGGCCCAGGAGAAGGGGAGGAGACCTCCAAAACTAAAGTAAAGTCCTGCTCTGCCACAGCAGGCTCCTCCTCAACGACCTCGGCAGGTGTGGTGTGGCCACTCTCCTCCACCACCTCTTCACCACCCAGGGGCTCGGGCACACGATGGCGTGGGGGGGATGGGGTGGAATGGACGCTGACCGATGATGGCCAGCTCCGTCATCTGTGGATGACACAAAGCAGACACATGTTGGTGGTCCCACACACTTGGCACATGTACCCTCCCCCCCCAAATGCAACAAATCAAATAGGGGATAAAAAACACTTACCTGTCCTGGAGCCTTCCTCCATGGAGTCATAGCCTGGGACCCCCTCCACCTGCTCCCTCTCCAGGCAGCGTGCGACCACCTCCTCCTCCGCGGTCAGGGTGACAGGACATGGGGGACCACCACCTGTGCCCCTCTCATGCCTCCTGATGGTGGACACCTTGCCCCTCACCTTGCGCCGCAGGTCATTAATTTTCTTCTGAATGTCCCCAGCAGTCCGGGTGGAGTACCCCAAAATATTGACCCGGCCAGCAATGGTGTCCAGGATGCCCTGCTTCCTCTCCCGGCTGGTCTTACGGCTCTTTTTCCCATGGAGAAAATGATTATAAGTCTCCATCGCGGATATGATCACTGAGACCTCCTGTGAATTAAAGTTCAGGTTCCTCCTCTCTCTGGGGGTAGCGGGAGCAGCCATCACAGCACAAAAGTATCTTCCCTGGGGTGGGGGGAAACGGATATACTTTTGCGCCGGAATGGCGTTTCCGTCTGCGCTTTTAAGCGCCCAACGGAAGGCATTGCGCTGACGTTTCCCGGGAAGTGGTGCCGACGGAAGTTGTGAGCATGCGCACAAGGGGGCGAGTGGAGCCGCACTCACAGCGCATGCTCCGTGGATGATGCGCTGAACGTAAGCCTCTGCGCTGGGCTCCGCCCATCATTTACATATGATCACACCCACTTCCACTTGCGTCAGGTTACGCCAGCGCATTATCGTTACTCTGGCGCAAGTTTACGTGCAACTGCTATGTGAATAACAGTACTTGCGCTGAAAGGGTCTTCAGAGTAACGTAAATGAGAAGCGTTACTCTGGAGCAAAGATGCTCCCATCTACCTGAATCTGGCCCATAGTCTACCACACTGCTGCCTACATGGGAGCTAAATGTGTACCTTCCTAGAGAGGCTCCCTCGGTACGGCCGTTGAGGATGTAGCGGCCCAGACTGCGATGCACATTCAGCAATTTTCTTCCGTTTTTGTTGGTTGTTCTGTCATAGCTGTTTCTTTTGATTCTGTATGGAGTCCTGGTCATAATTTGCATGGCCCAGTATGTACGTGTTGCCATCATAACTTGTATAGTCATTTTCCCTTCCTGTCCTGGCATTGAGGTCTCCGCAGATGAGCACTTGTCCCAGGGATTGGAAATGGATGACCTCATTTTGTAGGATCTCATAGGTGCAATGTATGCTGCACACAAATATGTCAGACTGAGAGGTGAGGATGGAGCTGCTTATTCTTAGCCAGATGTGGCGCTCTCCTTTTTTGATTGCATTTATGTTACCATGGTTCAGTCTGTGCCCTGGTCCATGTTTCCAGGAGGATTTGTATGTCCGTCTCATATAGCATTTGCTTGAAGTTTGGATCCGAAGGCTGAAGCGTTCAGACCCTGAATGTTCCAGCTACTGATCTCTCTCTGGTTGGACAGATGCATAAGCTGTTTTTCCCCCAGTCGTCTTTCAAGTCAGCCCTTGAGAGATGGAGCTCCTCCTCACAATCAGGAAACGCATTGCTCAAATTTTTCCTCCCTTTTTAAGAGGCGGTCCCTGGTCAGTATTAGTGTTGCCAGAGGACCTGAGGAGGGGGTTCCATCTCTCAAGGCTGACCACGGCAGGGGTCCCGCTAAGACAGCAAATTTCAGGTGCACAGGCTGCAGAAGACAGCATTGCACAGGAAAGAGTAATGGAGCCTCAGAGCGGCAGGGGGTCAGTGGACTTACCGGCGCCGTCGGTATGCGGTGGAGGTGGTCAGTTTCTCATGGCCACGGGCAACCCTCTGATTGCAGCAGGCGCCTGGGTTCAGTTTTTTCCCCCTGTGCCAAGGCGTGGAGAGACGCCGATGCATCGTTCTCTTGGCGGCTTCAGCAAGGGGGCAGGTACCTGTAGCTAAACCTCACTTGACCCAGAAGATGTGGTGCATCACTTCTGGGGAGGGATGACGTCATCGGCATGCGCCCAGGAGCTGGTCCTTCCCCTTAAGGCGCGGGAAATTTGTATGGACCGGCAGGTGCTGTTACACGTGGATGCGGCTGCAGGGGACAGCATAGGACGCCAGAGTGTGCCAGGATGCTGGAGGAGGATGATATCCCGTCGGGCCAGGCTCCAGGACGCGAAAGCACCAGCAGGATGCAGGTAGGCACTAGTGGGTGACCTTTGTATTTAATGTGTGGGACAGCAGCTAGATGGTGGTGGTCACTAGCTTAGCTGGGGCTTACAGGGATACTAGTGTCACTGGGTGTGCACTGTAACATTTATATGATGGAGTCTGCTGTAGTCTCACCGCCATGGGGTCCTTGTGTTTTTTATTTCTTGGCAGGTGAAACCGCCTAAAGAGCCAAAGCCCAATTCCAGAAAGTGGTGTGCAAAATGTGCCAACAAGTTAGCATTGGAGTACACAGAACCGCTATGCCAAATTTGCATTGACATGCTGGTTAAAAAAACAATGAGATGAAGTGTATGCAAAAATGTTGGATCCGCTAGAGATGATATGGCTAACACCTTTAAGGATCTCAAAAATTCATTACAGAAGTCAAACCTCCAACAGTTCCTTATGGAACTCCCTTTCCCATAGCCTCACCCATATCGGAAGTCGCATGAGTTGGGGAGCTTGCAGGCAGCAGCGCAGCTAGTGTTATGGCCAGCGATCGAGCAGACCCGGAGGAGGGGGGGGAGAAAAAGAAGAAAGGGACCCAATTACAAATTATCGCTAGAGGATGTGGATGATTTGCTTGGGACAATTTATGAAACTTTGGAGATTGAATACGAAAAAGAACAACCTTCCAAACATGATCTACTGTATCAAGGAAATTCCAAAGTATTCCCAGTTCATCCGGTGATGTCACACCGTTAAAAACGAATGGACAGACCCGGAAAATAAACCCTTCTTTGCGGCCAGTCACAAGAAGCCATTTTCTTTTAGGCCTTGTACACACTACGGACATATCCGATGAAAATGGTCCGCGGACCATTTCCATCGATATGTCCGACGGGAGTTTGATCCGATGGCGTGTACACACCATCGGATCAAATTCCGCCGCCGGACGCGCGGTGAAGCGGCGGTGACGTTGACGCCGCCACGTCACCGCACCAGGAAGTTAAACACTTCCGCGATGCGCCGAATCCATTTCGGCGGCGGCGCGGGGTCGGTGGGGGGACTGTCTGCTGGTAAGTGTACTAACCAGCAGACATGTCGGGCGACAGATCCCACCGGATAGATTTCAAAGCATGCTTTGAAATCTGTCGGGTGGAGAAATCTGTCTGCTAGCCCATACACACGAGCGGAGATGTCTGCTGAAACGGTCCATCGGACCGTTTTCAGCGGACATATCCCCTCGTGTGTACGAGGCCTAAGTGACGATCCAAAGGAAGTATGGAACAAAAATCCAAAATTTGGATGCACCACTTTCCAAAGTCTCTAAAAATTCTTCATTCGCTTTTGAAGATATAAGGAAAGAAAAATGGACAGCCGCACTCCAATGGATGAAAAGACTTAAAGGGGTGTTCCAGACCAAAAATGTGTTTATTAAAAGTCAGCAGCTACAAAAAGTGTAGCTGCTGGCTTTTAATAAACACTGACTTACCTGCTCCTGCGTTCCAGCGACGCGCCGACCGGGGCTCGGCTCCTCTCCCCCCTCCCCGGCCGGCGTCTCCATCCCGACTGTGGGCACCCAGCCGTGACAGCCTTCGGCTTCACGGCCGGGCACCCACTGCGCATGCGCGAGCCGCACTGCGCATGCGCGCGCGGCGCGGCTCGCCGCTGATTGGAGAGGCGATTGCCTAGGACCTGTCAGTGTCCTAGGCCATCGCCTCCAGGGAGGGGCTGAAAAAAGGCGATTACGCCTCTCGCCTATTCAGCCCCTCGGCGGAAGCAGGAAGTGGGACAGGAAGTCCCACTCCTACTGAAGCCCCCACTCCCCCCCCAAAAAAATTACATGCCAAATGTGGCATGTAAGGGGGTGTGGAGTGGGATAAGAGGAAGTTCCAAATTTGGGTGGAACTCCTCTTTAAAAATAGTGCCTGTTTATTCCAGTCAAAAAAACTAAAACAGCAAAAACAGCAAACAGTGGGGTAACAAAAGCTGACGCGTTTCACATCGACAACCTATGACTTAGCTATGACTAAGCATCGGTTGTCGATGTGAAATGCGTCAGCTTTTGTTACCCCACTGTTTGCTGTTTTTGCTGTTTTAGTTTTTTGAATGGAATAAACAGGCACTATTTTTAAGTCTGTTCATCCATTGTAGTGCGGCTGTCCATTTTTCTTTCCTTATATCGCACCACGCATTGCCTGCACCCATTTGGGTTTTTGAACTTTACTCACCACTGAAGAGTGTCGTCTGGAGCGGTGGTTTTCCCTTTATCTTGTCGCTTTTGAAGATATGGGACACCTAAAAGATGCCATTGATAAGAAGGGTAATTATCCTAAAAAGAGCATGGGAGACAAGTGTCGCCAGCCTAAAGCCAGCGCTAGCCACCACCTGTCTGGCAAGAAATCTTGTAATTTGGATAACCAAAATTCCAGATCACATTAAAAATGGCATTCCTAGTGAGGAGATTCTGAAGACTCTTCGAGTGCTCTCCGAAAGGCAGTTGGCTTAATTGCGGATGCATGCGCAGAGTCCGTTAAACTGGCAGCAAGGTCAGGAGTACTAGCTGTTGCAGCAATAAGTGCAATTTGGATGAAAACCTGGACAGGTGATGAGGCACCCAAAACAAGATTGTGCAATCTCCCATTTTACTGGTGATTTTCTTTAGAGGTCGACCGAAATATCGGCCGGTATTTGGTCGTTTTGGAGAAATCAGCATCAGCCGATTTTTATCCAAATCGGGCCGATATTTTACAATTTCCGCTAGCGATGCCACGGCTCCGGAGCACGGCCTTTCCTGATGCTGTGACCGCGGCTTCGGGCCTAGGAAAGACCGCATCAGGAAAGACCGCGGCTTCGTGCTAGCTCCGGAGCCACGGCCATCTTGGTACACCTAACGCAGCGTCCCTCCTCTGTTTACGCCCACAGAGGAGGAGAGGCCCGCGCTCGTGGGACACGCACCGCTCTGGTGTCTGTACTACGGGGGGCAGGGGGGGTGTCTATACTGGAGGGAGAGGGTCTGTACTGAGGGGGGATGACACCATTTTTTTGCACCAGTGCCACCATCCAGTGCCAATTAGTGCCACATTCCATCCAGTGCCATCCGCCAATGCCACCTGCCAGTGCCAATACCGGTGGCACCATCCAGTGCCAGTAAGTGCCACCTTCCATTCAGTGCCACCTGCCAGTGCGATCCAGTGCCAACTAAAGCCATTAGTGCCACCTGCCAATGCCAACCAGTGCTAACTATTGCCACCCAGTGCCACTTGCCAGTGGCATCTGCCAGTGCCATCTGCCAATCAGTGCCACCTGCTAGTACCATATTTCAGTACCATCCAGTGCAACCTGCCAGTGCCAATAAGTGCCTTCTGCTATTGCCATCTTCTTTCCAGTGCCAATTAGTGCCATCCAGTGCCACGAGCCAGTGCCACCAATAAAAAAATAAAAATCGGCCTAAAATATCGGCCACACAAATCGGCATCATATATCGGCCATCGGCCGCCCAGATTTCTAAATATCGGCATCGGCCAGAGAAAAACCCATATCGGTCAACCTCTAATTTTTCTTTTTGGTTCAGGCCTAGGCGAGGCCTTAAAGAACAGCAGATAAAAAGAAAACCTTTCCTGCGGAAAAACGCGGACGAAGAAATCGTCCCCAAGAAGGAAAGAAAGAGCACCCTAAGAAAAACTGGACGGGTCACAAAGAAACCAAAGCATAATCCACTCTTTAGTGGTTTGGTTAGCAGCACTGAACAGTGACAAACAAGGGCCAGTAGGGGGAAGACTTTCTGCCTTCCTACCTCAATGGCAGAAGATGACCATGGATCTCAGGGACGCATACCTCCACATCCCCATCTGAGAAGAATCCCAGAGATATCTAAGGTTAGCAGTGGAGATAGAAGGAAAGGAGTACCACTTCCAGAGCAGAGCTCTTCCTTTTTCAGGTTATTCTCGTCGCCAAGGATATTCACCCAGGTGTTGGCAGAGGTTCTGGTCCCTCTAAGGTTGAAGATGATGATCGTAATACCATACCTAGACGATTTACTGTTCGCATCACCATCAGAAGCGCAGCTGGTAAGAGACCTCAACAAAGCGAACTGTGGTTGAAGTCGCTGGGTTGGATCCTAAACTTAGAAAAATCAAACCTCTGTTCATGGGGTATCTACTCGGCTTCATAGAGCAGAAAACATCTCTTCCAGAGCAAAAAATCCCAAATCTCATCAAGAGGGTGAGTTCTATACAGAACAACCTCCCGATAACCATCAGAGAGCTGTTGTTGGTTTTGGGTCTGACATCAATACCAACAGTCCAGTGGGCAAAGTTTCATCCAAGTCCACTTCAAGTATTTGTCTTAAAAAAACAAAGAAGATCTGAACAAGTCAGTTTTACTCCCAACATCTGTAAAGTCACTATGTTGGTGGAGGGTCCAGACAAACCTAAATCAGGGTCTGGCTTGGTCATTTCCGATCTCCCAGAAATTGACCACAGACGCAAGCAATTGGGGTTGGGGAGCTCATCCAGCAGGGCAACATGCTCAGGGTAGATGGTCCCTGGAAGAAGCCAAGGCATCCTCAAACTGGAGAGAACTCATGGCGATAGCCAAGGCCATAGAGCTCTTTCAGAACCAACTAAGAAGTAGTCACATCCTGATAGTTTCAGAAAACGCCACAGCAGTGGCTTATGTAAACGAGCAAGGAGGCACAAGGCCATCTCTAAGCCACATCTCCAAATAGATATGCCGGTGGGCAGAAAGTAATCTGCTTTCACTGGGGGCAGTCTATCTAAAAGGAGAAGAGATCCAAGTAGCGGACTGTCTCGGCCACCAGGAGATCTCCCATGATGAAAAGGGTATTACACCCGGAGGTGTTCAGGGAAATTACAGCCCGCTGGGGAGTCCCAAACATAGATCTGTTTGCTTCTCGGAAGAATGCTCATGTGAAGCGTTTCTTCTCGCTAAACCAGCAAGATCAACCTCTTCGTATAGATGCTCTCCAGAATCCTTGGAACTTCAAAATATTCTATGCCTTTCCTCCAGTTCATCTAATTCCACGGATGATAACGTTTCTACAGGAACAGACGAAACTTATACTAATCGCACCATACAGGCCCAAGAGAGCTTGGTCCTCTTAACTCCTCAGTCTCTCAGCAGAAGAGCCGTAGCTTCTACCTCACAGGGTAGACCTGATGTGTCAGGGTCCCGTGAAAGGCCTAAAACAAAGTTTCAAATGGACGGCCTGGTTACTGAGGACCACCTCTTGAGATCAAAAAGACTCTGAGAAGGTAGTGGCAACGCTTCTGAGTGCCAGGAAACCAAATACCAGAGCCTTTTACAAAAAGATCTGGAGAAAATTTAACAGTTGGTGCACTGAAAACCAAACCGAAAATGGATTCACCAACTATCCTTGAAATTTTTACAGCAAGGCGCTGATAAAGGGCTAGCGCTCAGTACACTGAAAGTTCAGATTGCAGCACTGTCGGTGTATCTAGAAAGGACACTACAAGAGGACCCGTTGGTCTCTTGTTTTTTGCAGTGCATTAGCAAAATACAAAAAGCCCAAGACACAAAAATGTCCCACATGGGATTTATCGGTGGTGCTCGGGGGAACATCAAACCTCCCTTCGAGCCACTGCAAGAGACATCTTAAAGATTGACTCTAAATACAGTTTTTCTCATAGGAAAACGGCACATATTCTAGGAGAAATACAGGCTTTATCTGTTAAAGAACCTTTTTTGAAGATCTATGACTATCGAAATAGTCCTTCAAACAGATCTGGTATTTTACTCCAAAAGTGACGTCCACTTTTCATAAGTCCAGGATATAGTTTTTTACCTTCATTTTGCAGTTCACCAAAAAACAGCAAAGAGCAAGAATTACGTTTCCTGGATGTCCTAAGGTGTCTACTTCAGGATTTTTAGAAGTCACTAATGAATTTAGAGCATCAGACGCTCTATTCGTCTTGTACGCAGGCCAACTGAAGGCCAAACAAGCGTCCCAAAAAGACAATTGCCAGATGGATCAAGGCAGCTATATTGAAATGTTGCAGTGTTATGGAGAAAACACGGCCAAAAGAACTTAAAGCTCATTCTACAAGAGCTTCAGCAGCCTCATTGGCAGAAAAGGCAGGAGCCACTCCAAAAAAAATCTGCAGGGCTGCAACCTGGTCAAGATTCTTAACGTTTTGTTCAGTATTACAGACTGGATCTGATTTCCAGCCAGGACCAGGCTTTTGGTAGGAAAGTCCTCCAAGCGGTTGTCCCACCCTAGATCTGGTGAGTTCTTGGTTATCCTCTCAAGGGCTGAAGTTAGTTTCTTACCGGTAACTCGGTTACCGGTAAGAAACTTTTTTATTTTTTTTCACCTCCTAAAAACTCTAGCCGAGGAGTATAGGTTGCTAGAAAAACCTCCACAGGATCCTCATCCTCATCCTGGTGCTGGCCAAACGCACAACTGCTGGGATGCAGTTGCTTGTGCAGGGGATAACTTCCTCTTTACCAGTCCACATGTTTACATAAAATACATGAGTTTGAAATGTACAAAGTGCATGTGGGGTAACAGAACATGTATCTTTATGTGATCAACAATAAACATGTTTCTGTTTGTATGGATTTACATGTTTTTTTTTTTTGTTTTGTTTTTTTACGTAGTCACATGAGGATGCTTGGTCACATAAAGTGCTTAAGTCGCACAGAGGCTTGTTTTCACAAAAATGCCTAAAATCATATACAAATGCTTGATTGCATAAAGATGCTGGATCGCACAATGGTGCTTGATGACACAAGAATCCTTGGTCACACAAGGGTACTTGTCCGCACAGTAGTGCTTAAAATGCATAATATGTTTGATCGCATAAAAAATGCTGAACCACATAAGGATGCGTGTTCGCCTAAAGTTGCATGTTTGCCTAACTTTTGCATAATGAGGCATGATATTTAAGTTTCCTTATTTTATACAGGATTCCTTGTGCTCACATAGGAATACGTGTCTGCATGGGTACATGTTGCGCAATGTTGCATAACGCGTTCATAAACACATGCTTGCGGGCAAGATGTTAAAACCTCTACACCCCAACTTTTTTCTGACCAAATGCCGGAGAAAGGGTACCCCGGGCATAAATGTATTGGCAAACATGTTCAACAAGAATTTGGACAGCTTTGTGTCAAGGACAAAGCATCCACTCGAATGCGGGACAGATGTGTTAGTGACCTCTTGGGACCAGTTGTCACTGATTTATGCATTCTCTCCCCCCAGTGCCGTGACTACCGTGGCTTCTATGCAACATCGGAGGGCAACGGAAGCCGGCCTAATGGCTTAGGCATGACCCAGATGACCTTACTGTGCAGGGATCGTAAGGGTGGTAGTAGAGGACCCAGGGTCCACTCCCTAACATCTTGTCCAGACCTACTTCGCAAGAGGGTGTTCCATCCTGTCTTGCAAATATGGGAATTAATGATCTGGCTGTTTTTTAGCCTGAATCCTTGAGGGTCGGGGCTTTCAGAATCGGTGGCAAATTACCTTGATTTATACAGCAGAGCTGGCCTTCAGGACTGCCTATCGTAGGATCTGGAAGGCCCATGTTCTTGGTGTGAAACCAAGGGGTGGCATCCTTTGGAAGTATATCATAGGTAGAATTTTTGCCTTCCTACATTAGGAAAGGAGATGGAACTAGCCTTAAAGGGGTGTTCTAGCCAGTTTTAGTGTTTATTAAAAGTCAGCAGCTACAAAAAGTGTAGCTGCTGGCTTTTAATAAACACACACTCGCCTGCTCCACGTTCCAGCGACGCGCCTAGAAGGATCTAGTTTTCATTTGAATCGTCTCTTGCCTTCCTATTTTTCCCAGCTTGTTCTGCGCTGAATTCAGATTTTGTGTTGTGCTGCCAGAAGACCCTAGAAATGGGCATGCAGCATTCAAATCGGGCATTAAAGTGGTTACACTCTCTCCTTAGAGTGAGAGCAGTCAAGGCCTATCTGAAGCGGCTGCTCAGATATGGAAAACTGATGATGTGCTATGAGAAGGCCCTGGGAAAGGGCAGGCAGTGTCCTAAATTAATTGTTTCTATGTAGATTCATCAGGTTATGATTCAGGCTTGTGGTTTAAAGAGATGGTTTCCTTTAGAGTGCACCCTACCAGGATAGTAAGCGCTTCATGCGCAGTGCATTACCAAGCCTTTAATGACTCAGATTTGCAAGGCCGCAACTTGTTCATTGGTGCATGCGTTCAGTAATTTCTATCAGGTGCATGTAAGACGGGATGCTACAGATAGAAGTATAGGTTCTCACATCTGATGGTGGTCTGCATCTTTGTGTCTCCCTCCCCTCAGTAGAAAAGAGTACCGCTGCAAGCCCTGCGACCTATGTTGTGCTCCCGTCCTGTAGTACTGACAGGTGCAGACTCTATGCTGATCTGTGGAAAAAATAAATGTTCCTGGACTGCCGCACTCTGATAGGAGATTTATTGAAGCAAAATGAACAAAGGATAAAATCCAAAGCTGTATAACCTCCAAAAACTCATGCAACACTGCAATCAATGATAGACAGTGGA
Organism: Rana kukunoris; assembly: GCA_029574335.1. NCBI lineage: Eukaryota > Metazoa > Chordata > Amphibia > Anura > Ranidae > Rana > Rana kukunoris. The sequence goes on along the minus strand of JAJQKJ010000134.1, from coordinate 13,896 downwards.
CATAGGGGACAAAAATGCTAACATGTTTCACATCATGGATAGATGCATAGTCTTTCTACCATTGATTGCAGTGTTGCATGAGTTTTCGGATGTTATACAGCTTTGGATTTTATCCTTTGTTCATTTTGCTTCAATAAATCGCGGCACTCCAGGAACATTTATTTTTCCTCTCCCCTCAGTAGGCATTGCTTTTGGGACGTAAAGAAAACTTGGATTTTTATAAAGGCTTGCCTGTAAAATCCTTTTCTTGAAATATATCAGAGCTCCCACCCCTCTTGTTTGGGGCTATTGGGACACTTATTGCTTTGCTACAAAAACTGAGGTGCTTCCAGTATGGGAGGGGTTATATAGGGGGGAAATTTCCTTTCAAATTGATTACACCAGTGTCCAGCACCTGAAGGTGGAATATAATCCACTTTGTACTTACTAGGCTCTGTGTACTGTGATGTACTCAAAAGGATTTTATAGGTAAGCTGTTCTAAAAATCCTATTTTGGTATTTCCAAGAATTAGGGGGAGATTTACTTATAGCGGATCTCTACCCTAAAGTGAAGTTCCGCTGATCGGAACCCCCCCCCCCTCCGGTGTCACATTTGACACCTTTCATGGGGAAGGGGGGTGCAGATACCTGTCTAAAGACAGGTATTTGCACCCACTTCTGGCCCGCAGTCTCGGGCAAAAGATGGGTTTTTCCGTTTCTGTGCTGGGAATTCTTGGCTCCCAGCACACAGCGGGAGCCAATCGTCGTGGCGCAGCGCGACTCGCGCATGCACCGTAGGGAACCGGGTTCCCTCACCGTGGATGGAGGGGGAGCAGCAGAGAGACGAGCGAACGCTCGTCCTCTGCTGCGGACGCCGCTGGACTTCAGGACAGGTAAGCGTCCTAATATTAAAAGTCAGCAGAGCAGTAGAAGGATCACAGTTTCACAGTTTTAATGTAAAAAAAGGGGGGAGGGGGGAATGTATATCCCCGTTAAGGAGTCTGGTGATCATCCATGTAAAACCGCTGCTTTATACAGTACTGTATGTGGCCAGAGGTCAGGGACACTGGTGGTTCCCAGTGCTTCCTGGAGAACTCCAGGAAATTTGCAGTTGGGTGGGGCGGGCGTAACGTGCGTTTGGCGCACCCAGAAGTGTCAAAAGTTCCTGAGTGTTTCCAAGTTCCCACGGAAGAACTAGGGGCCACCAGCACCCCCGAACCTCTGACTACATACAGTAATGTATACACCAGCAGCTTTACTGTATATACCAGTGGCTTTGCATGCATGAGCACCAGACTCCTTAACGCAGGATATTGTTTTTAACATGGTAAGTGTAATTTGACTTTTTTTCATTAAAACTTTGATCCTTCTACTGCTCGTATTGCCCCTGGACCTCTAGGGCCACATACTTTATACACTTTATTAGTGGTGCAATGGATCAACATCTTTGGATCACCACATATGTGATCCACTGACCCGTAGTAGGTAGTGTGAGCTCCGCTGCCTGCATGCTCCCACACGAGATGCAACGCTGAGGAGATGATTTCTCCTCTTCCTCAGCCAGCTTCCAGCTAGTACCCCGCAAGGCGTCCCGTGAGCTTGCTGTTGAACAGCGCGGTCACGTAGCCCAGTACTTCCCCGGCACCCCTTCCTGTTGAAGGGGGAAGGAGTGATAGCTAGGAGCTACAATAGCAATGAGAGCACCCCCCCCCCCCCCCCCCGAGCGGCACACATCCCCCCCCCCCCCCCCCGAGCGGCACACCGCTGTCACAGCCTGCAAAAAGATAGAACGAGGACAAAAAGCGGTTGCAGCACAGAGGGACCCGCCTGCAGTGAGAGCAATACACTGATTGTCCAACCTCTAATTGCTAAATTGCCAGACTGAGAGAAGGCACCCCCTTCCTGTCCGCAGCGTTGGTGTTTCCTTACAATACAGCAACCCAGGACCGAGTCGATTGTGCCAGACACATCAAATGCCTCGTTTCCACTAAGCGGATCAGTTAGGTTCGGTATGCTATTTTGGGTGTTTCCATTATGAAAGTGTGCCATAAAACCAAACCGGACCATTCCTGAATGACCCGGGACGGTCCGAGTTGCAGTGGAAACACTCACAAGAATAGACCGGTCCATTCTAACTGTTCCAAACTGTACCGACCCAAACCATTCCGTTCAGTGGAAATGAGGCATTAGTGGTGAGTCACAGTCACAGTACAATGACATACATATGAACTTTGTCTTCAACTTGTGCAGGACTTGCTTTTGCTCCCCCTAGTGACACTAATGGAATTAGCGTAAAGTGTAAAAGGACTGTAAATTGCCTAAAAGCACAATGAAATGGCAGGGCAGTTCTGTATACATACATGGACACTGTTATAACTGGCTACATATGGTGAGAGGATACACTCTCTTAAAGGGGAACCCAAGAGTGATTGATATTAATATATGTACATCATGCCTAGGTGAGCTTCCCTGACTGCCCAGTGTTCCGATCCAAGGAACAATCCAAAACGTGAGTTTTTTGATCCGTTGCACCCCTACACTTTATATTGTTCTGTGTTTTGTATTGCAGTTATTTTTACTGTATTTGCTGGCGTATAAGACTACCTTTTTACAATAAAAAAAACTGGCCAAAAAGCAGGGGTCATCTTATACGCCAGGTCAGCTATCGGATGCCTGCTGGATGTGCGGTAATACTGTATGTAGCTTCGGCTACATACAGTATATACCGCTTAGCCACTCCCGGTGAGCGATGTATTCAAATGAATACAGAGCCTGCTTAGACTGGAGTAACCACCTCTGCCAATCCGTGCAGGCTACATACAGTAACCTGCTCGGATTGGCTTTGAGAGTCCAAGAGGTGTGGGCTGATGTTACAGCCTCTGCCAATCTACGCTTTGTATTTATTAATAGAATACTTTGCTCGCTGTGATTGGCTCCAGCAAGGATCAAGAAGAATATGGCTCCAGAGGGAAGAAATACGAAGCGTCAGAAGCCTCGGATGGGGGGGTCGTCTTATATGGTCAGTACAGGCAAAAATCTTACTGTAAAATTAGGGGGTCGTCTTATACGCCCAGTCACCTTATACACTGGCAAATACAATATATGAATGGTTGTGGAACGAATCATTTGAGTTTCCATTATTTATTATGGGAAAATTTGCTTTGTTATACTTTGGATTACAAGCATGTTTCTGGAATGAATTCTGCTCGTAAACCAAGGTATTACTGTAACAAGAAAACCCTAAGTATAAAATGGAAATCTTTTGTATTTTAATGCAATAATTCTGATGTGTCACGGTTTTATTTCTAAAAGGGGCCCCAATGGAGTGTGGACATTGGAAGGGAAAGGTCTAAATCCAAAATTTGATACAACATTTGAAAATGCCAGTCCCTCTATAGCACACATGGCACTTCTACAACTACAGAGAGTTGGTATCTTGAAGTTTTTGATCAGTCAAAATGTGGATGGTCTGCATTTAAGGTCTGGATTTCCCAGGTACGTCCTGTTACAATGGTTTTGTTCTGTGTCTTTGAATTATGGAGACATCATTACTAACTAAAGTCTTTCATTTGCAGGGAACAGCTTGCAGAACTCCATGGAAACATGTTTGTTGAGGAGTGCACCAAATGTGGCAAGTAAGTATGTTTTGTTTTAAAGTAGACATATGCTATATAACCAAGCTATGTAGACACTGCATCCAAGCAATATGGCCCCATTTAAACCCCCCCTCACTTTCCAGAACAGCTACTTGAGAGATGATTGGCTCCACCCTCTACAGGAAACACAACTCGGATACAATTTAAAAGGCCCCTCTCTTTCCTCTGACCCACAGTTGTTTTGTGTTTCCAGACCCTCCAGGAGCACCAACATGTTTTTTGTTTTTCTTGGGTCTGTTAACTGGTTGGTGGACCCCCCTTCTCTGGTGTCATCCATGACTAGTTGTTGCCAAGTCCTGGGTGTTTTTTAGTCATGTACTCCCAGGAGGAGTTCTGTTCAGAAGGGTTTCCTATTCGGAGGTACTTGCTTACCTGGCTGAGGAAATGGTGGCAACTTCCTTCAGTTTTTTTTCCCCAGCTCTGCTGTGTAGAACCATGTCCTCGTGCTTTGCCGAGGTGTACAAAGATGGCGTCGGAAGACTTCCGGTGAGGCGGCAAGATGGTGCCGGAACTGAAAGTCATGTGACGCACTTTCGGGCCCCGTTTTTTTTATGGAGCATGGCACAGTACTCTTAGGACATGCTGCCTGATCGCCAGACAGGCGCATTTATAGCAGGACAACGGCAGCCTATTTCTCCGGCCCATCTCCGCTCTCCCGATGGAGCTTGAGGACAGGTCTGAGGATGGAGCATCCATTCAGATTGAACCTGTGTCAGCCTCCGGGTCCCATACTGCTCCCAAGGTAAGCCCTTGTCTGTTATTCTACAGCAAGGGACTTTTTTTGTATGGACTGTTTTTTGTTTATGGTTCCCGTTTCTGCTTTTTCTCTAGGCCAAACCAGTGAAGCAATGTGGGAACTGTAGAGCCAGGCTCTGATACTTATAAAAAACTATTTTGTGAGGATTGTATTCCATCCAGAGCTAGTTCAGAGACTGCCTTTTTAAAAGAGTTAATGTCTTCCATGAAGGAGGATGTGGCCTCCTTCTGGTCCTTTAATGATAGAGTAGCAGGGCTGGGACCTTCCTCATCTAGTTCCATAGCTCAAGAGCCTTCAGCCTTGGCTAGACCCCTTCCTCTATTAGTTAGTGTCCGAGACCATTAGTTCTTACAATGCTTTTGTTCTGGAAAAAGGGGCGAACCCAAGTTCTTCACCTGATGGAGATTCTGCATCAGAGAAAAAGATACGGGTAGCTCTAAGTATCTTTTTCCAGTAAAATATATTGACGAACTTTTAAAGTCAATATATACCTCGGAACAGATTGAGATGCCACAGTTGGTCCAATCTGTAAAAGATAAAATGTATAGGGCTCTACAGGGGCGGAAATCGAGAGCTTTTCCGGTGCACCAGTCACTTAAGGATATGATTAAACTCAGTTGCCGCCTTGGCTGATGCGGCTGCAGATTCTGTAAAGGCTGCAGCCAGATCCTCTGCTCTCTTTAATTCAGCCAGACGAGCTATCTGGCTCAAATCTTGGGAGGGTGATCTTGCCTCCAAAAACAAACTCTGCGACATCCCCTTTGAAGGCAAGCTCTTATTCGGTTCCTTCTTGGTGGAGGTCCTAGCTCGTTCGCAGTTTCCAGAACAAGGTTAATTTTAAAACCAACCGGCGAAGAAAAAAATGATCTTTTAACAAAGAGAAGCAAAAAGAGGGGACTCTCTTTGCTCCTTCAACCCCTTCCAAAAATCCCCAGTGACGCCAGTGGGTGGAGATTTCCGACAATTGCTTTATTCTTCAAACGTTAGAAGAGACCAAGAGAGACGGCAAACCATGTTGAGTCTGATTTCATTGTGGGAAACAGAAGGGGTTATTTCTCCTTTTCCGCAAACTCAAAAATTCTGGGGATTTTATTCCCTCGTCTTTTTTGTTCAAAAAGCCTCCAGCGGCTTCTATATGGTCATAAATGTAAGCGTCCTGGACAAATTTATTCTCTACGGACGTTTCCGGATGGAAAATATTTATTCTGTGAGAAATCTGTTGTGGCCAAAGGTTTTCATGATAACCCTGGCTCTTCAGGACGCTTATGTTCATGTACCAATCTGCCAGAGCCATCGAAAGTTCCTCAGAATTGCTCCCGAAGTTGACTGGCTAGGTTGTGGGAAGGAGTTAGTTTATTATTGTTTTGGGAAATTTGGGAAAGGACCTTGTCAACTTGCTTAGACCTCTGGTCCTTAACATCACTATGATTTTTAATCAGAAGTCCACGTATGTAGGCTTTCTATGCCGACTAAAGTAGAAACCTATCAGTTTCCGGGCGATCGTTTGATTCAAAATGGTGGTGCTCAGTAGTGAGTTTTTGAAAGTTGCTCGGACCTGCGATGAGAAAAGGGTCAAGTCTCTATATTCGAGTGGTATTGAATCTAGAGTTTCCTACAGTAATGGAGATAGGGGCATGGTCCGACCAGGTGATGGAACCAATCTCCGATTGTCACATCTTGAAGGGAGATTTTGTCAACAAGGAAGAAGGCTATACGTATGAGAGTTGAAGAGGAGAAATTGGTAGTCTCGCTCATTACTATGCTGGCATCTCCACGGATCAAAGAGATCAGTTGAAGCAAGGGGCTAAGTGCAGGTCGATGGCTATTAGTTGAGGATGTAGTGTCCGGGTTTGGGTCTACAATTATGTTGCAGTTGCCTCCAATAAGAAGCCTTCCTTTTCGGTTTTGTGTTGCCTTCTTGTATAGTTTGTGGATTCGCAGCTTTTGCTTGTTCGGTCCATATATGTTGACAAGCGTATAAGTGACTTGGTTGATGTTGCATAAAATAATCGGGGAAACTTCTTTGGGGGTCTGCTATGGATTGCAGTTGGAATTGTAGTGAGTTCCGTAAAGGCAGTGAGGACTCCACTTCTGTTCTTTCGGCCTGAGGCTAAAAAAAGTTGGTCATAGTTTTTCAGGGTGAACTTTGGAGTTTAAGCAGATGCAATGTGGGTCTCCTGCACCAAGAGGATATTGGCTCCTTGACTGTTGGCTTCTCTGAGAAGTGCAGATCTTTTTTGTGGAGAGTTTAGGCCCTGACGTTAATGGAGACTATTTTGAATGCCATTTTGAGAGGTTGAAGGCAGAATAGATTGTCCCCAGGTAGGGGTGGTAATTGGTAGGATTAGGGAGGTTTGTTATACAGACTCTATACAGACGCTTATCCAAAGAAGTAGGGGTCCGGGATAGCTTAGTTGAATGGTGGGTGGGGGTTGGCTGGTTCTGGGATCAAGTGGGAGGTCAACGGTTAAAAAAGGAGGGCCCTGAACCAGGTGAAACCCGGGCTCAATGTGCAGAAACTACTGCAAACAATCAGAGGGGGATAGTGCTCTTCTGTCAACTATAAAGGACAGGGGTCACTGAACAGGTAGGCAGGTATCGGATAGGATCGCTGCAGTTTCCCAGCCATTTGGCAGGGGTAGAGAAAGGAATCTGTTATGGCTTTCAGACATCTGGAGGAGCTTGCGTGTACTTCTTTCAGGGCTCCTGAGTCCCGCTACCTCTGCCCGCAGGTCCTCCTGTTCTCTGCAGTTGGTGTTATGTGTTAGCACTCGGCAGAGAAGAAAACTCCACCGGACACAAAACTTTAACTGAGAGGCTGCCGGGGACAGCGGGTAGCAATTTAGGAACCATGGTGGAACCCTGGATCTGTGTCCGACCAGCGTCCAGTGGGGAAGGGAGGCAGGTCTTGGAGCTTTCAGCTGCTGGACGGACACAGATACAGGGCATGATTCCTAATTTTTCCCCGCTGCAGCGATCCCCCTCACTGTTCTGTGCAAGAGCCGGCGCAGCTTGCTGAGGCATCCAACCCAGGGACAGCGCGGGTCCATCAGCTGCCCACATTACGCCCGTGCTTCTCACAGAGCAACTTACCACCCATGGCCGCGCCTGGTGATAGCTGACGAGAGGGGAGGAGGAGGTGGGGAGAAAAGGACATGTGATTGGTTGTCAAGGAGGCGGCGGCCCCGTTACTTAACAACCAATGATTGCCAGCATTTTTTTCTTTACTTTTGAGCTGTTAGCAGGGAATTCCTGCTGAGAGCTGAAAGTACAGCGCCTGAAGGTATCGGTTTTTGGTATCAGGGCATTTGCACGAGTACCGATACTCTTGCAAATGCTTAGTATCGGCACCGATACCGATACCAGTATTGGTATCGGGACAACCCTAGATTAATCAATTGGAGTTAATCCTCATGGTCTGCAAAACCATCAACTAATTTGAGTGTAGAGAGCAGGGCTCCCAATTTTGGAATCTATATGAGTAATGGCTTGATCATGCTTGTGTATAGTTGCAGACAGTGAGGTAACAGCAGTAGAAAGAATATAATAGAATATGTAAAAAGGAAATCAAGGATGCAAAAATTCAAAATGAACGACAGATTGCAAAAGATAGTAGGACAAACCCCAAAAAATTATTTAAATATATTAATAGTAAAAAGGTCAAGTCTGAGCATGTAGGCCCTTTACAAAATAATCTAGAGTGGGTGACTGAGGACATAGAGAAGGCAAATTTATTAAATGCTTTCTTCAGCTCTGTGTATACAATGGAGAATGGGAGAGCTCATGTCGATATAGGGGGTGGGAGTGACACAGCCCCAAATCCACAATGGCTCAAAAGTGATATGGTCCAGAAATATTTAGACAGAATAAAGGTGGATAAAGCACCTGGACCAGATGGCATCCACCCACGGATCCTAAAAGAATTGAGCTCTGAAATTTCAAAGCCACTGTATCTAATATTTAGGGACTCATTAATGACAGGAATAGTACCACTGGATTGGCATAAAGCCAATGTGGTGCCCATATTTAAAAAGGGAACAAAGTCTTTACCTAGTAACTATAGACCTGTTAGTTTAACTTCTATAGTTGGGAAGATACTGGAACGTTTAATAAAAGACCATGTGGGTGAGTTCTTGATGGAAACAAACTATTTAAGCAGCAGACAGCATGGATTCATGAAAGACAGAAGTTGTCAGACAAACCTGATTTATTTTTATGAAGAGGTAAGTAAAACCCTGGACAGAGGCGTAGCAGTGGACGTGGTATACTTGGATTTTGCAAAAGCGTTCGATACAGTTCCCCACACACGGCTCATGTGTAAGGTAAGGTCTACAGGATTAGATATATCAGTTTGTAAATGGATAGAAAACTGGCTGAAAGACAGAATTCAGAGAGTTGTGGTTAATGATTCTTACTATGAATGGTCCAAGGTTATCAGCGGTGTACCCCAAGGTTCAGTGTTGGGTCCCTTACTTTTCAATATATTTATAAATGATATTGGGTC
>JAJQKJ010001624.1:0-120251 GCA_029574335.1 Rana kukunoris | reverse complement strand
TTGGTAAGTTGATGTGGAACACACCATCGGACCAAAATTCCCCTCGGACCAGAACGCTGGTGACGTAGAACACAACGACGTGATGAAAAAAAACGAAGTTCAATGCTTCCAAGCATGCGTCGACTTGATTCTGAGCATGCGCGGGATTTTGGTCCGATGATTTAGTGTACTACCATCGAACATGTCCGACGGACAGGTTTCCAGCGGACAGGTTTCTAAGCATGTTTGGAAACTTTTGTCGCTGGAAAGCGGTCCGATTGGCCGTACACACGATCGAACATGTCTGCTGAAACTGGTCTGCGGACAGTTTCAGCGGACATGTTCGATCGTGTGTACGCGGCCTAAGCTGTGAAACAACTAATATGAAGTCAAATTAACAAATATGGGAACATTTGCATACATATTGGTAACTAATATTAATAGCAGGTTTCATATAATTTAATTTGTATTTTAGATGTATTGATTCATGACATCTATTCACAGTCTAAGTTTTCTAGCTTGCAGTCATGAAGCCTCCAACATTTTTTTTTTTTTTTTTTACATAAAGTAATTTTAAAGTGTTTTTTTTTTTTTTCTAATAATGGTGTGCCCTGAATCAATTTACCTTTTAATTTACCTTTCCAGAAAATTGACCTTCTTACAGATCCCAAATATGTCTGTTTTAAGGTCAAGGAGCCATTAGCTCCGTGTCCCTCATAAAATTTCCATACCATGCCAATAAAGTAAGATTTTAATAGACTATTAAATCCCACTCTGCTTTGTTTCAAGTCACTAAACGAGTAAAACTGTCATATATTAGGTATCTTAAATTCTTAGCAATTTAAATGTAAATTGAAATTTGGGTCATCATAAGAAGTAATAGAGCGATAAACAAAGTGCAGTAAAAGTTGTAGTCCAGACAAGCAGTTAAACGTGGAAAAAAAATATATAGGGGCTGTTTTACCTGTAAAAAGGATTTGTATTTTGGTCCATCCTGTCCTGAGATATTTACAGTCCAGCAAGACACTGTTGTCCGATGCCAACCTACCTTACAAGTACTGGGGAGAAGCAGTTATGTGCAACCTACCTACAGAGCAGACTACCATCAAGAGCCAATAAAAGTACTCCATTTAAAATGTGGCATGGATCAAAGCCTAGCATAGGGCACATCAGAGTGTTTGGATGTAAAGCATAAGCCTATATTCTAAGTAAGAAGCGACCCAAGCTGGAGAACATAGGCATAGAGGGCATTCTAATAGGCTACAGCAAGCAAACAAAGAGTTACAGAATCCCAGCCTCGACTGACAAAGTGACAATAAGCTGTAATGTTTATTTTGATGAGAGCCCATCACCAAAAACTCGATCCCTGAAAGCTGTGAAGCGAATATGCCAAGCAAAAAAGAAAAGAAAAAGTTGATCAAAGCAAACCTGTGCAGGAGTCAGAACAAGAGGTGGAACTCACATTGCATAAACCAAGTTTCCCACCAGATCCTGCTGAACTGCCGGAAGTCAGAAGATCCTCTCTGACCACAAAGGGGATACCACCACACAAGCTGTCATACATTGTCAGACACACTGCATACTTGAACCAACATCCTGGGAAGACAGAAAAACTGCCAAAATATGAAGCCAATAAATTGAGACAGGCAGCAAAAGAAGAATTCAAGACACTTCAAGAAAATAAAACCTTAAAAAAAGCTCCTTCCTAACTGCAAAACTATAGGAAGTAAGTGGACTTTTAAAGTAAAGTCAGACGCAATAGGGAATATCCACAAATATAAAGCCAGACTATTTGACAAGGGTTACTCCCAAAAATTCAGTGAAGATTAAGATGAGACATTCACTCCCATCGTAAAACTCTCCACCATCAGAGCACTTCTTAGCTTTGCAGCCAGGAAGGGCATGCAAGTGAAATACCTAGACGTTAAAACTGCCTTCCTGTATGGAGACATTGGGCCAGATTCATGTAGATGCGCGCATATTTTATCCGGCGTAGCGCAGCGCATATACGTTACGCTGACGTGAACTAGTGAGTCAAGTACAATATTTACCAAGCAGTTGTTCATTACTTTGCGGCGGAGTAACGAAAATGCGATGGCGCAACCCGACGTAAGTGCAAGTGGGTGTGACCATATGTAAATGATGGGCGGAGCCCAGCACAGAGACTTACGTTCAGCGCATCATCCACGGAGCATGCACAGTGAGGGAGGGCTCCACTCGCTCCCCTGTGAGCATGCTCACAACTTCCATCGGCACCACTTCATGGGAAACGGCGGCGCAATGTCTTACGTTGCGCGTATAAAAGAGGCCGCAGATGCGCCTTTCCGGCGCAAAAGTATATCCGGTCCCCCCCCAGGGAAGTTACTTTTGTTTTGAGATGGCTGCTCCCGTTCCCTGCAGAGAGAGGAGAAAGCTAAACTTCAATGCCCAGGAGCTGTCTGCCGTCATCTCGGCTATGGAGACGTACAATGTGTTCCTCCATGGCAGTAAAAGTCGCAAGACAAGCCGGGACATGAAGCAGGCCATCCTGGAGTTCATTGCTGCCAGGGTGAACAGTTTGGGCTATTCCACACGGACTGCTGCGGACATTGCAAAAAAAATCAGTGATGTGAGGCGCAAAGTCCGGGCAAGGTGGCCACCATCAGGAGGCATGAGAGGGGCACGGGGGTGGACCCCCATGTGCGGTCAGCCTGACCACGGAGGAGGAGGTGGTCGCCGCTGCCTGGAGAGGGGAGCAGTTGGAGGGGGGTACCGGGCTATGATTCTATGGAGGAAGGCTCCAGGACAGGTAAGTGTTTTTTATCCCCTATTTGGTGTGTTGCATGTGGGGGGAGAGGGTACATGTGCCAAGTGTGTGGGACCACCAACATGTGTCTGCTTTGTGTCATCCACAGATGACGGAGCTGGGCCATCATCTGCCAGCGGCCATTCCACCCCATCCCCCCAACTGCATCCTGAGCCCGACCCCCTGGGCACTGAAGACACAGAGGTGGAGGGGAGTGCCCACACCTCACCTGCTGAGGTGGTTGAGGCCTGTCGTCGCAGAGCAGGAGTTTGTCTTATTTTTGGAGGAGTGCTCCCCTTCAGCAGGGCCCTCTCAGATCCCTCCCCCATCATAGGAAGCCCCTCAAGGGCGACTTCACCCCCCAGGGACTACCATCTCCTGGCCCAGGAAGGAGACCCGGAAGACCAGGGGGGTGTCTGATGTGGTCCATGACCAGATGGCGAGGGACCAGGCCAGGCAGACCCAGCAGATGGGGGAGATAGCTGGGCACCTGGACCGTGTAGCTGACAGCCTGGGCTCCGTGGCCCAGATGACAAACGCAGTGCAGGATGTCAGCTGCAACTGCGCTGCAGTGGTGACCAGCCTGGGGGAGGTGCAGGCTGATCTTTGGCACCTCACTGCAGCCGTCCAGGCCAACACAGCTGCCATCCGGGACCAGGGGAGGCAGAGGCAGAGGCAGCGGGCCCAACAATACCAGGTGACCCGGCAGCTGAGGATGCAGGCCCAGACCAATTCGTACCTCAGCCGGATAGCCATGGCCTTGGAGGGCATGCAGGCCACACCTGCCAGGAGTGGCCCACCCGGGGATCAGCCACCTCCAGATGCCCCCCCACCCCCACTCGAGACTCCCTCCAGGCAGCTGAGGAGCCAGAGAGGACCCACCAGAAAGAGCCCCCGTCAGCCCAAATGATGCCTTTTTGGGGTGTTCGTTTATTTTTTGCAGTTTTTGTTTCTGCTCAGGTTATGAGCTTTTTATTTTTATTTATTTTTTGCTCAGGTTATGAGCTTTTTATTTTTATGTATATTTTGCTCAGGTTATGAGTTTTTTTTTTATTTATACTGCACACGGTCAGTAGTGCAGGGGACAGTGTGAATGGTGTGTGAATGTGAGGGGGTGGCACTCCTGCCAGTAAGGGGTGTCACCCTAGGCCGTTGGGGAGAAGTTATCCCCACGGCTGTGTGAATGACGTGTGAATGGACAGCGACACCAATGGGGCCTTGACGCGGCGTTGCTGCTCCCAAGTCCTGCATGTTGGACTTGGGCTAATCCAATGCGATGTGGATGTGGTGTGTGTGATCTAGGGACCTCAGTGGCATGCATGGGTGCATTGTCCGTGTGATCAATGTATTTGTTTATTGTCCAAAGATACCTATGGCGAGGACCCTCCTGACTGCTCTTCCATCAGCTGACGGGGTAGCCTCTGGCAGGTGGGGACTGTGTGGGTCGGGGGTCAAGTCATCACGTATGTCAATCTGCAGGCCCTTTCTCATGGCAAAGTTGTGCAGAATGCAATATGCACCGATGATCTTACACACGAAGGTAGGGGAATACAAGAGCGCCCCCCCAGACTTATCCAGGCATCGGAAACGGGACTTCAGGAGCCCAAATGTTTGCTCCACCACTGCACGAGTTTGGATATGTGCCGCATTGTATCTTCTCTCTCCTCTGGTTTGGGGATCCCGGAATGGAGTCATTAGATGGGGTCCCAGTGCATATGCATAGTCACCTGGAAGGGAAAAGACAGGAGGATGTTAGTCATGCATGTGCCCCTTGTGATGTGTGCATCATGGGAGGGGATAGTCATGCCTGACTCCCATGTCACTCACCATCCAACCAGCTGTCCTTGTACACGTTCTGTTCGAATTCCGTTGGGATGGGGCTTTGACGGTATATGAAGCTGTCATGGCTGGACCCGGGGTGTTTGGCACGGACGTGCCATATGAGGCGTTGAGCATCAGCTATCACCTGTACGTTGATGGAATGCCAATGCTTCCGATTGCGGTATATGTGCTCTGTGGCACTGGGGGGCTGTAGTGCCACATGTGTGCAATCAATGGCCCCCACAGTGCGTGGGAATCCTGCAATGCTGTAGAAATCTGTCATTGCCTTCTGCCGCAGGTCCTCAGTGGTGGGTCTTATGATGTGGTGGGACATGCGTTTGAGGATTGCCGGGACAACCTGGTGCACACATCTGCTCATGGTGGACTGTGACATCCCAGCCACCACTCCACTTGTACGCTGAAATGATCCACTGGCAAGGAAATGGAGTGTTGCCAGTACCTTCACCAGTGGCTTCACTGCTTGTGAGCAGTGTGTCTTGCTGGTGATGTCATCCTGCAGGGTTGTGGTTAGTTCAAGGATTGCATCTGGGCTGAATCTGAAGAGGCGATACACCCCCTCATCACCCATGCCAAAGAGGCTCATGCCCGTGCGGTATATCCTCTCACGTGCCCGCTTCCTCCGTACCGGGGGACCCATTAGTAGTGCTAGGACCACGGCTGCCCCTGGCATGTTGGCACACGGAGGTGTTGTCCTGGAAGTGTGGTTGTTCAGCTTGCTATTTTCGTCGGTAACGCTGCTGCTGTAGCTGCTCTCCTGCTGACCTGTGGCCATCAGGAGTAAAGATAAAGCAGCTATTTGTAGGATTAACTTTGCGCCAGACGTACGACGTACGGCGCGCGTGCCGCGTGCCAGCGTCTGGTGCTAATCCGTTCGCGAATCGGCATATCTCCCTCATTTGCATATTTGAATGGTAAATCAATAGGCGCGACGGATGCGCCAAGCGAAAATATGCGCATACGATACTCTGGCGTAGGAAAGTTAAGCCGGTCGGAGAAAGCCTGTTTTCTGTCGCATCTAGTTTGGTGGGTATGGCACATAGATACTATGGCGCATCTTTACACTTACGCGGCGCACACCGATATACTCCAGCACAAGTCTTTCTGAATCTGGCCCATTAAGGGAGATCTCTACATGGAGCAACCACCAGAATTTGGAGCAAGGAGACAACCAAGGGTCACTAAAGGAAAAACATTTTTAAGCTAAATAGCTTCCTTTACCCTAATGCAGTACTGGTTTAATGTCCTCATTGTTCGTTTTTGCTCATCGTTCGCTATGATATTGCTGTAACCCTTCTCTGTTCTGCACACTTCCTGGTTGTCTGTTTCCTTATGAAAAAAGTCATGGGAGCTTCTCTCTGTGGTCTCTAATCAAGGAGGTGTGATTACTGTGTGTCTAAAACCCCTCAGAACCAATCAGTTTCATTTTAAAAACAAACACTGCCCTGTATTGGCTCTGTGTCTCTGTACTTCACAGAAGCATGAAACTAGATGAAAAACGAAACTGAAAATGCAGGCACATTATATGATTGATTTGTATCTGTTTTTAATCATTTTTAAAAGGAATCAGTTAACTATTATGTCTCTATACCCTGTAAACAGTCATTTCAGCAAAAAAAAAAAAAGTTTTCCTTTACAACTCCTTTAACCACTTAAGACCCGGACCAAAATGCAGGTAAAGGACCTTGCCCCTTTTTGCGATTCGGCACTGCTTCGTTTTAACTGACAATTGCGCGGTCATGCGACGTGGCTCCCAAACAAAATTGGCGTCCTTTTTTCCCCACAAATAGAGCTTTCTTTTGGTGGTATTTGATCACCTCTGCGGTTTTTATTTTTTGGAAGCTTTAACAAAAATAGCATATTTTTATTAAAAAAAATGCAATTTTTTTACTTTTTGCTATAATAAAATAAAAAAAATATATAAAAAAAATTTTTTTTCCTCCAGTTTAGCCGATACGTATTCTTCTACGTATTTTTAAAAAAAAATCGCAATAAGCGTTTATCGGTTGTTTTTCGCAAAATTTATAGCGTTTACAAAATAAGGATAGTTTTATTGCATTTTTATTAATTATTTTTTTTTTTACTACTAATAGCGGCGATCATCGATTTTTTTCGTGACTGCGACAATATGGCGGACACTTCGGACAATTTTGACACATTTTTGGGACAATTGTAATTTTCACAGCAAAAAATGCATTTAAATTGCATTGTTTACTGTGGAAATGACGGTTGCAGTTTGGGAGTTAACCACAGGTGGCGCTGTAGGGGATGTGTGACCTAATGTGTGTGTTTACAACTGTAGGGGGGTGTGGCTGTAGGTGTGACATCATGGATCGCGTCCCCCTATTACAGGGATGACGCGATCGATGCTGCGGCCACAGAGAAGCACGGGGAAGCCGTGTGTACACACGGCTCTCCCCGTTCTTCCGTTCCAGGGACGGATCGCCGCACTCCAGCGGCGATCGGGTCCGCGAATCCCGCGGTCCCGGTCCTGGAGCTTCGGACTGGGTCGCGGTGCGTGCCCGCGGCCCACGGCTGGGTACTAAAATCAACATATATATACTGTAACGTTTGGGGCCATAGCTCAACAGGGATTCAGTGCTTAAACCGTTGTTTTAAAGGAAAAGGCTTTTATTCATAGAAAAGCAAAATAAGGCTTTCTCAGCATGCCAAAAACTGTAACATAAAAGTCCGCTTGGCTCCAGCGTCAACACAAAGTCTGCTTATATCCAGCACAAAACAGTGAAAGCAAAATGACATACGGTTTGTTGCAAGATCAATCTTCACCCCCTGCACTTCAAAAGTCCTCACTGTGCAGTTTAGCAGACTTCCATCTTCCTCACAGGTGCACTCTCCCAACTCACTCACCATCTCCAGCACCACTTCCTGCTTTAACAGGTGGATCTCTGGGAGAGTTAACACCATGTGTGCTGGCTCCCAAGGTTTAGGAGTGGAGGCTCCGTCCCACCCAAATAACACTTTGGAGCCTCCAAAATTCCAGGCCCCAAACTACTTTATTAAAGATAGAGAAGACTGCAAGCCAGTCCTCTCTGAATTAGCGCCTGCCTGGAACCTTTCACCCCATTTTGGGTGACCCCCTGAACCTTCTCCCTCTATTTAAATGGACCACAGTCCAAATAGTGGTGCCGTATAGCACCCGTCCAGGACCCAACCCCGGCGTCCTGTACATATCCCCCCCCTCTGCCTCAACGCGGAGGTGTTGGAGGCACCAGTAGACACCAATGCAATGGACTCGGGAGAGGGCATCGGCATTCTGATGCTGTCTCCCGGGTCTGTGCTCTACCACGAAATTGAACTCCTGGAGAGAAAGGAACCACCTAGTTACCCTGGCATTGGTCTGCTTATTTTGTCTCATCCAGGTAAGAGGAGCGTGGTCTGACACCAAGCGAAACTTCCTGCCCAGGAGGAAATATCGTAGGGAGTCCAAAGCCCACTTGATGGCCAGACACTCCCGCTCCCACCACCGCGTAGTTTCTCTCAGCTGCCGTCAGCTTTCTACTAAGAAAAACCACAGGGTGCTCTTCTCCATTGATTTCCTGAGACAGGACCGCTCCCAACCCTTCACTTGAAGCATCTGTCTGCACTACAAAATCTTTTGTAAAATCTGGAGCTACAAGCACCGGATCTTGACATAACGCTGTCTTAAGCTTTTGAAAAGCTGTCTCGGCCTCGGCGTTCCACTTTATCATCACTGACTTTCTGCCTTTGGTCAGGTCGGTCAGCGGTGCAGCAATAGTGGCAAAGTTGGGGACAAACCTCCTATAATAGCCAACTATGCCCAAAAATGCCCTGACCTGCTTCTTGGTTAGGGGACGGGGCCAGTCCTGTATGGCTTCCACCTTACTCATTTGGGGCTTCACCAGTCCTCTACCCACAATATACCCTAGGTATTTTGCTTCCTCCATCCCAATGGCACACTTCTCGGGTTGATGGTGAACCCTGCTATTCTAAGGGAGTCTACGACTGCCTGAACCCGGGGAAGGTGGGACTCCCAATCAGTGCTGAAGATGACTATGTCATCTAGGTAGACAGAAGCGTACCGTTGGTGTGGACGCAGAGTTTTGTCCATGGCCCTTTGGAACGTGGCAGGGGCTGAGTGTAGACCAAATGGCATCCTCTTATATTGGAAGTGGCCTTCCGGAGTAGAGAAGGCTGTCTTCTCCCTGGCTTCCTTAGTCAGGGGAATCTGCCAGTACCCTTTTGTGAGGTCTAGCGTGGTAATATACCTGGCAGGACCCAACCTCTCAATTAGCTCATCTACTCGTGGCATTGGATATGCGTCAAACTTTGAGACTTCATTAAGCTTTCTGAAGTCGTTGCAGAAGCGGAGGGTGCCGTTGGGCTTGGGTACCAACACAATTGGGCTTGACCATTCGCTCTGCGACTCTTCAATGACTCCAAGCTCGAACATTCTTTTAACCTCTTCCGACACTGACACCCTATGCGCTTCTGGGATACGGTAAGGCTTTAACCTGACTTTTACATTGGGCTCGGTCACAATGTCATGCTCGATGACGTTGGTGCGACCAGGCAACTCTGAAAACATGTCTCTATTTCTTTGTAGAAACTCTTTTGTTTGCTGGGTTTGGGGCCTAGTCAGGGTAGCAGCAACCTGCACCAAGTCGATCCCTGCATGGTCCCCTGACTGTACCCCTACTACCGCAGACACTTGTTCTCTGTCTCTCCAGGGTTTCAACAAATGAATGTGATAGATCTGGTATGGTTTTCTTTTCCCCGGCTGGTGTACCTTGTAGTCCACCTCACCGACTTTCTCTACTACCTCAAATGGGCCCTGCCATTTGGCCAAGAATTTACTCTCCACCGTGGGTATTAGAACAGCCACCCGGTCTCCTACTTGGAACTGTCTAATTTTAGCCGACCTGTTATACACTCTCCTTTGGGCATCCTGGGCCTTCTGCATGTGCTCCCTCACCAGCGGCATCACCTTAGCCACCCTCTCTCGCATTTGAGAGATATGCTCTACCACCGTTTTGTGTGGTGAGGACTCACTTTCCCACGTTTCTTTTACCAGGTCGAGTAACCCCCGGGCCTTCGTCCATACACTAACTCAAATGGCGAGAAACCTGTGGATGCTTGTGGGACCTCCCGGATAGCAAACAACAGGGCAGGGAGTAGCATATCCCAATCCTTCCCATCTTTCTGGACCACTCTTTTCAACATGGACTTTAGGGTTTTATTAAATCTTTCGACTAGGCCATCGGTCTGCGGGTGGTAGACGGACGTCCGCAACTGCTTAATTTGAAACAGTCTGCACAAGTCCGCCATCACCTTTGACATAAAAGGGGTACCCTGGTCTGTCAGGATCTCTTTGGGGAACCCAGTTCGCGAGAACATTTGAAACAATTCCCTGGCAATGGCCTTAGAGGAGGTCTTCCTCAAAGGGACGGCTTCTGGATACCTAGTTGCGTAATCTAGGATGACCAATATGTATTGGTGCCCCCGTGCCGACTTTACCAGGGGTCCCACCAGATCCATAGCGATCCGCTCAAATGGGACTTCGATAATTGGCAAAGGGACCAGAGGGTTTCTATAGTGTGGCACTGGGGCAGTTAACTGGCAAATGGGACAAGACGCACAGTACCTTTTAACCTCGGCCTTCAACCCCGGCCAGTAAAACCGTCGTTATCCTGGCCTCTATCCTTCTCCTCGCCCCCAGGTGCCCTCCCAGTGCATCGTTGTGGGCTAGGTCGAGGAGCATCCGCCTATATGGTTGGGGAACCAGCAACTGCTCTATAGTTTCCCCTCGGCTCTCAGCCACTCGATACAGTAAATCCCCTTCAACGCAAAGTGAGGGAACCTCTGATCTGCATCTGGCATTTGTGGGACCCCATCAACAACAGAAACCTGCTCTCGAGCATTGACCAAGGTAGGGTCCTGTAATTGGGCGGTCCCAAATGCACCCCTGGACACATCTAGATCGGGATGTACTGGCCTTGAGGATGTTTCCCCTTCATCCTCCTCAACCGGGAGAGCTCCTCATCATCCTCCCCCAGCATAACTTGTAAGGGGAAGACTTTCCCTCCCTCAGAGATCAACTCGGGTTTAAGACCTGGGTCAGGGGCATAATCCTCCACATTAGCATTCCCTGCAACTTCATTATCAATGACAGGTATTTCCATATCAGAGGGGTGTATTTCAGGTCCAGACCCTTCAGACCCTGTCCCTTCCAGGCCCAGTGTCCCCAGTTCCCCTGGTAGCCCCATCTGTACCTCATTCCATAGTTCTAGAAATATGGGACAGTCCCGCCCCACTATGATGTCATGAATTAAACTGTTTACCACCCCGACCTCCTGTGTAACGGAGGCATGGCCATAAGAGACAGTCACCGGGACCAAGGGGTACTCCTTGGTGTCCCCATGGATACACACTACCCGAAGAGTTTTAGTCACTGGTCCAAGCCTCCCAAGTACCCTGGCATGTACTAATGTTACCATGCTACCGGAGTCCAGTAGGGCCCTGGCAGGAAGGTGGTTCACCCACACTTCACACTCAAACCGTCCTTCAGCCAGATCAAGATGAGTGGTACACACACTTTGCACATAGAAAGCTTCTCCGACCAGTTCCACACTCCATAGGCTCCTCCTGCAGTGGGCATTGTGCCCGGGTATGCCCCCAGGACCGACATCGCCAACATTGTATGTCTCCCATCTTTGGTACAGGAAGCGACCTCCGTGGTTCTATGGCAGACGGTGTAGACCTGCGGATACCAACATCTGGCAAGACTTCTCTCCTCAGGGTGGTGGCTGGTCTGGGTGTCCTTGGCGTGGGTTCTCGACGCTTGGCAGGCCCAAGCAGGTCCTCCACCACGGTGTACCGTTCAACCAGCTCGACCAGCTGGTCAGCGTTGGTAGGATTTCCATGGCTTACCCAGCGCTGTAGGTCATCTGGCAGGGACCGTAGGTACCAGTCCATCACCACTCGTTCCACCATTTGTGGACCTGACAATTTTTCCGGCTGCAGCCATTTTTTAACTAACTGGATTAGTTCATGCATCTGGGACCTGGGTGGTTGGTCCGATTTGTACCGCCAGCGATGCACCCTCTGAGCCCGGACAGCTGTGGTCACTCCCAGGCGGGCCAGGATCTCAGCTTTCAGTCGCTCATAGTCACTGATGTGCTCAGATGGGAGATCAAAATAGGCCTTTTGTGGGTCACCGGTGAGGAAAGGGGAGATAATGCCAGCCCATTGGTCACGGGGCCACCCCTCTCTCTCTGCGACCCTTTCAAAGGTAGTAAGAAAGGCCTCTACATCATCGCTGGGTGTCAACTTTTGTAAAAAATGGCTGGCTCTCACGGACACTTGGTTACCAGCGGCAACGACCGCTTGCTCTCGTCCCTGCGCTAGCCGCTGTACTGCTTCCTGCAAGGCAGCCATCTGTGCTTGAGAGGACTCCTGCTGAGCTGTAAACTGGGCAACTAACAGTCGTGTGTTTTCTTGCTGCTGAGCCATCGCTTCCTCATGGCGACGGTTTGCCTCTGCCAACGCTTGCTGCTGGGTCACAGTGGCTTGTGCCAGAGCCTTGATGACCTCCTCCATGCTTTTGCTTGGTGCTTGCAATGATTGGGCTGACTTCACCCAAGACATGCCATAAGCACACTGTCCCTTTAAATGTCAGTTTTTAGGTTTAAACGGTTTTGCGCCTGCAAATGCACTGTGCCCGCACTCAACACCAATTGTAACGTTTGGGGGCCATAGCTCAACAGGGATTCAGTGCTTAAACCGTTGTTTTAAAGGAAAAGGCTTTTATTCATAGAAAAGCAAAATAAGGCTTTCTCAGCATGCCAAAAACTGTAACATAAAAGTCCGCTTGGCTCCAGCGTCAACACAAAGTCTGCTTATATCCAGCACAAAACAGTGAAAGCAAAATGACATACGGTTTGTTGCAAGATCAATCTTCACCCCCTGCACTTCAAAAGTCCTCACTGTGCAGTTTAGCAGACTTCCATCTTCCTCACAGGTGCACTCTCCCAACTCACTCACCATCTCCAGCACCACTTCCTGCTTTAACAGGTGGATCTCTGGGAGAGTTAACACCATGTGTGCTGGCTCCCAAGGTTTAGGAGTGGAGGCTCCGTCCCACCCAAATAACACTTTGGAGCCTCCAAAATTCCAGGCCCCAAACTACTTTATTAAAGATAGAGAAGACTGCAAGCCAGTCCTCTCTGAATTAGCGCCTGCCTGGAACCTTTCACCCAATTTTGGGTGACCCCCTGAACCTTCTCCCTCTATTTAAATGGACCACAGTCCAAATAGTGGTGCCGTATAGCACCCGTCCAGGACCCAACCCCGGCGTCCTGTACAATACGTTGATGTGCCCAGCCCTGCCAATCTACTCCAGGAATCAAGAAGACAGATGGATATAGATCCTTATCTATGTTGTTTACATTATAACCAGCTTTGAACAAGAAGAGAATTACAATCAGATCATTCACAAGCTGAAAGAAAAATTTGAAATAAAAAAGCTAGGGAACATTAGCTACTATTTGGGAATCCAATTAGAGAGAGTATAAGATAGTTGAGAAGATAACTTCCTTTCTCAGAAAATCTCCAAAACTTTGGAACAATTCCATATGCAAGATGTAAAGGAAGTGAAAACTCCTATGGAAGCAAGCTATCTAAAGAGCAATGAAGCAGGAAACTTGCTACTCAACAATGACATGTATTGCAGAAAAATCCGTAAGCTACTATATGTTGACTAGGGATGAGCCGAACACCCCTGGGTTCGGTTCGCACCAGAACCTGCGAACAGACCAAAAGTTTGTGTGAACTTTAGAACCCTGTTAAAATCTATGGGACGCGAACATTTGAAATCTAAAGTACTAATTTTAAAGGCTAATATACAAGTTATTGTCCTAAAAAGTGTTTGGGGACCCGGTCCTGCCCCAGGGGACATGTATCAATGCAAAAAAAGTTTTAAAAAACTGGCGTTTTTTCAGGAGCAGTGATTTTAATAATGCTTAAAGTGAAACAATAAAATTGAAATATTCCTTTAAATTTTGTACCTAGGGGGGTGTATAGTATGCCTGTAAAGTAGCGCTTGTTTCCTGTGCTTAGAACTGTCCCTGCACAAAATGTAATTTCTGAAGGAAAAAAGTCATTTAAAATCACTCAACTTGGGATCTGGTATGGATATTAAGGGGAACCCTGCGTCAAATTAAAAAAAAAATGCTGTGGACCCCCACACATTTTTTTTTTTTTTATGAATGACTTTTCTCTGTATTTCCGGAGTCGGCAATTCATTATAGCCGCAAGTGATTTTAAATTCCTTTTTTTCCCTTCAGAAATGACACTTTGTGGAGGGACAGTTCTAAGCATGGGAAACAAGCACTACTTTACAGGCATACTATACACCCCCCCTCCCCAGGTACGAAATTTAAAGGAATATTTCACTTTTATTGTTTCACTTAAAGGAATTATTAAAATCACTGCTGCCAAAAAAAATTCAGTTTTTAAAACTTTTTTTTTGCATTGATACATGTCTCCTGGGGCAGGATCCAAGTCCCCAAACACTTTTTAGGACAATAACTTGCATATAACTTGCAATAACTTGCATATTAGCCTTTAAAATTAGCACTTTAGATTTCAAACGTTCGAGTCCCATAGACTTTAACAGGTATTATGATCCCTGAATTAGCAGAAGACTGACTCTCCAGTGCCCTTCTACCAGGAGCACATTATCATCTTTCTTGGACATTTGTTCAGGGACTGGGGAAAGGTTCAAGTGCCTGCTAAATTAGGTGGTATAGTAAATAAAAGGGAAATCTGGGTATGGTAATGGTAATGTACTGTGTATCTTTATAGTATTTATATTAATATCATATACTTTGAAAAATATGAGGTGTAATATATATTTTTTTCATTTCAAACCTTTTTTTTTCTTTTCAAATGCAAATAAAATAACCAAGACATGCAAGGTTTAAAATAGAATGGTTTCTGCTCAGTACATATTGCAACCAGGCATATCATTCTGCCAAATGATGAATGTCCCCTTCTCTCTGTACACTGTAAAAATATCTGAAGATCTCTCTCGTTCACCCAAAACAGATATCAGACTTGTGCTTCTCTTTTCAGTCATAACATATTGGTGGTGAACTGCAAAGTGTGTATACAGTAAGGTTTGTGCAGCTGCAGCCAAAATAAAAGCAGTAATGCCTGTTTGGCAGTAGCAGCGGACATGACCTTGGGATAGACATGAAGCAATAGTAGTACCACCAATCTCAAGATTAGCGGCTTTAAAGAGTTCAGGATAATCTACAACTGGTAGTAATAGGTTGCAGTTGGAGAGTCATGGCATGGTGGCACCTTGAACAGGGTCCCATTTACATTACATTGTATGGCTTCCAAAAAATTATTGGGCTATGGACATTTTGGGTTACCTTTAACCTCTTGGCATACAGCTTATAAGTCAGAATAGGTGATACTGTACATCTTAAAGTAGTTGTAAACCCAACCACACATCTTCCACATACAGGTAAGCCTAGATTAAGGTTTACTTCCTCTTTAATGTATGCATACGACTCTTAGACAAGTTGGCCTGCAACAAGGGAGTACATGCAGGCCTGGATTTACTCCCTTTTGATGCCCCAAGGCTGGGTCCTTCAATGCTGGCCCCCCCACACACACACCATCACATAGGGGGCTTCTGTGGCCTTGTCAGGAATCCGACCCTGGATATATGTATAAAAAAGATTTCCTGGTAACAGTATCCTGTTTTTTTTTCTTCTTCTTTTTGCTCTTGTAAGGTTTTAAAACATAAATGGCATTGATTTAGTCATCTAGTGAAGAAGTAGGACTGTTTGAACTCTAACTAAAAGATGTAGGTGATCTTTGAGGATCGTGAAGGTTCCATCTTCAGAGGCTTATCTAGGGAGAGTGGGAACCCATCACAGCACATATGATAAATGAGACATTTTTCATTCTAGCGCTCTATGAATAGGAAAAGTGATGTCATGTGGAGACTTTCTCTGTCAGAAATATACTAGTGAGAGAAATGATAACATGTAGGGCTCCTGTTTTATGTCAGTTTGAGTCAAAATATGTTTTTTTTTATCTTTTTCTAAACTTGTATATACTAAAGTGGGGAAAATAATTATTTCATCTCCAGCAGATTTTATGAGTTTGCCCACTTACTTAGAAATGAAGGGTCTATAATGTTTATCATAGGTGTACTTTAAATGATAGAGACCAAAAATCCAGAAAAAAAACACAATACAAATGTTATTAATTGAGTTGCAGTTCAGCAAGTAAAATAAGTATTTGATCCCCAGGCAAAACATGACTTAGTACAGGAGAAACCCTTGTTGGCAAGCAGAGGTAAGATGTTTCTTGTAGTTGGTTACCAGGTTTGCACACATCTCAGGTGGGATTTTGGTCCACTCTTCTTTTCAGATCTTCTCTAAAACCTTAAGGTTTCTTGGCAATCGCTTGGCAACGTAAAGTTTCAGGTCCCTCCATACATTTTCTATTGGATTAAGGCCTGCAGACTGGCTAGGCCACTTCTTGACTTTATTATGCTTCTTTTTAAGCCACTCCTTTGTTGCCATGGCAGTATGTTTTGGGTCATTCTCATGCTGAAAAGCCCATTCATGACCCATTTTCAGTGTTCTGGCTGAGGGACAAAAGGTTCCCATCTCCGAATCATATAGATGTTCATTGGAAAATTTCAGAGGGACCTGTACGTGTATCTTCTTGAGAAGGGGAACCTTGCGGGCGCTGCAGAATTTCAATCCATGGTGGTATATTGTGTTACCAATTTGTTTGGTGACTGTGGTCCCAACTGCCTTGAGATCATTCACAAGCTCCTCCTGTGTAGTTCTGGGCTGATCCCTCACTTTTCTCATGATCATCCTTACCCCACAAGGCCAAATCCTACATGAAGCTCCAGACCGAGGGTGATTGATGGTTATTTTGTAATTCTTCCATTTGTGAATAATCTCTCCAACAGTTGTCTCCTTCTCACCAAGCTTCCTGCTGATGGTCTTGTAGCCCATTCCAGCATTGTGCAGATCTACAAACTTATCCCTGACATCCTTTGACAGCACTTTGGTCTTGCCCATGATGGTGAGGTTTGAATGGAAGAAAGATTCTGTGAACAACATTTCATAACAAATTGTTGTTAGGAGAACCTTCTTAAAGGGGTTGTAAAGGAAAAAAATGTTTTCCTTAAATAGCTTCCTTTATCTCAGTGCAGTCCTCCTTCACTTACCTCATCCTTCGATTTTGCTTTTAACTGTCCTTATTTCTTCTGAGAAATGCTCACTTCCTGTTTTTCTGTCTGTAACTCACCACCATAATGCAAGGCTTTCTCCTTGGTGTAGAGAACGCCTCTTGAGGGGGGGCGATCAGGAGTGTCAGGACACCCACTAACACACAGCTCCTTTCTCTATCTGCAAAGTAGAGAGTGTCCTGACTTGCTCGCCCCCTCCCACCTCAAGAGGTTTTCTCCACACCAGGGAGAAAGCCTTGCATTACGGTGTGGAGTTATAGACAGAAGAACAGGAAGTGAGCATTCCTCAGAAGAAATACGGACATTTATAAGCAAAATGGAAGGATGAGGTAAGTGAAGGAGGACTGCACTAAGGTAAAGGAAGCTATTTAGGAAAAAACATTTTTTCTTTACAACCCCTTTAAATTGACAGGACTAATCTGTGTATCACATGAACACAAACCATCGTCTGTGGGAGCCAGAATCATTGTTAGTTGGTAGGGGATCAAATTCTTATTTTACTCACTGAACTGCAACTCAATTTATAACATTTGTATAATGTGCTTTTTCTGGATGTTTGGTTGATATTCCGTCACTATCATTTAAAATACACTTCTTTGTAAGTGGGCAAACTTACAAAATCTGCAGGAGATCAAATAGTTATTTTCGCCACTGTACATAACAATTTACAAAAGCTAGAAGTTTGGTAACTCGAGGTTGGATCAGTGTATCTTGAGTATCTGTTGACATAACCACTTCACGCAATGTGCCCACCTAATTGTGTATATACTTATACAAACAAATGTGTAGGCTTTGCAGTCTAATATATTATGTGTTAATATTTTAAAATTGTTACTTAAGTATAGAAAACATTTTATTTTATTTTAGTTTGTATTTTATTTAGATTGACAGTTGCTTTCCAAGATTCTTCTTTTAAAACATTACATTTGTTTTGCTAGAAAGAAACCTGAAGATAATTTATTAGAAGCATTTGAATAATGATTTGCCTTAAAATGCTATGTACTCTTGCAGAGAGAGTTTAAGTGTAAAGCTGAACTCCAGCCTTTGTTACACTTTACATCAGGGGTGCCCAACCAGTGGCCCAGGGGCCACATGTGGCCCGTGGATCCATCTGATGTGGCCCACGACCTCCTGCTCTGGGATGGCTTGTTGGCAAGCCCAGATTGCAGGTTGCCGACCCGCCATCCCAGAGCATCAGTGTTGTAAATGAAGCCGGTGGTAGAGGAAGCAAGAGGCTTTTCCAGAAAGTGCACCACACCTGCAGGATATAATAGACGTTGATGGCAAAGTGCAGCTAACCAGCGGGAAAACCACACGTTTACTGCGCCGCAATAGACCGCAGACCATCAGTATAAAAGCAGCCTTAGGCCCCTTTCAAATGATCGGTCCGACCCAATCGGACCCTCCATTCACCTCTATGTGGCGGCAAATGTATACAGACTTTTGTCCGTTTACACCCGCCTACCCCCAATCCGATCTGCTTAAAAAAAACAGAAGTGGATCTGCCCCCTTCTATCTGATTGGATCGGCCTTCAAAAGGTTGGGCACCCCTGCTTTACGTAGTTACGTGTCACACTTGTTATGTCCCTCACTAACATGTGAGGCCACTGGATGTGATATATAAACTGTATGTAGCTGAGGCTACATACAGCATATCACACTGTGTTCCTGGGGCGAGCCGAGATTTCTATTAATGGCTGAGCACCACTTAGACTCTAATTTTGAGAATGGCCTGGAGGACAAAAAGAGGTGAGCAAGCAGCGCAAACCCTTTACACTAAGGCCCCTTTCACATTGGAGCGGGAGCCACGGTGGCGGTATTAACCCCCGCTGGGATTGACGCAGTGGTGTGGTATTAACCCCCGCTAACGGCCGATAAAGGGTTAATACCGCCCGCAATGCGCCTCTGCAGAAGCACATTGTGGGCGGTATTTCCGCGGTTTCCCATTGTTTTTAATGGGAAGGAGCGGTGAAGGAGCTGAAAAAAAGGCCGCTCCTCTCACCGTTTCAAAGATGCTGCTGACAGGAGATTTTTGTCTCTCCCGCCAGCGCATCGCCTCACTGTGAAAGCCCTCGGGCTTTCACATTGAGTAGGCAGTGATGGGGTTTTTCAGGCAGTATAGCAGTGCTATTTTTAGCGATGTACCGCCTGAAAAACTTCTCAGTGTGAAAGGGGTCTAAAGCTGGGTACATGCTATTCGTTTTTTTTTTCCCGCAACCCAGCAGGTTGCATAAAAAAACTGTCAGCCCATGCAAGGTTAGTACAGCGATCTCACCTGTTGAGCTACTGTGTTCTGACAGGGGAATATCCCCCCCACCACCCACCAGAACACTCCAATCATCGCTGTCTGTCATTGGCTGAGAGCGCTGACCGGGAGTCGTCTGCTGCTGGTTTTCCAGCATGCACATCCAATGGAAGCCAGCTGAACGGCCGGCTTCTGTCAGACAGGCCGACACACATGGGCAGAATGTCCATCGACATTTTTTGTACCGCCAAATGTCTCCTGACATTCTGCCCGTGGGCTTTACTGTAACTGCTGTTAAGTCTCACGGTGATGAATAGCCGCTCGGCAGTTATGAAGAAGGCACTGAAGCAAAGAAGCAAGAGCAGCCTGCAGATCATGAAATACAAACCATAACACGTAACTAAAGTAAAACCTTGGTTTGAGAGTAACTTGGTTTGAGAGCATTTTGCAAGACAAGCAAAATGTTTTAATAAATTTTGCCTTGATATACAAGCGATGTCTTGATATAAAAATAGCATCATGTCACAACTGAGTATAAAAAAAGAAGAGAGGAGCCTATAAGTGTAGCAATATGGTTACATTTAATGACGGTACAACATTTAGCAACTTATTGCTACACTTAGAGGTGCCTCTCTTCTTTTTTATACCCTGTAAATAAATTCTGTGCTTTGGATTACAAGCATGTTTCTGGAACAAATTATGCTCGCAAACCAAGGTTTTACCGTAATGTGTTTGATGTTGTACCCCCCCCAGTAAAAAGAAAGAATGCTAAACCAGCTTTAGCATGTAAAAGATTATATGAACTTCTAGTCATCAGTTTATTATTTCATTAATACAAAAACCATGTTAATACCATTCATGAGTGAATATTGAGTGAATATTTAAAATAAATTGTTACAAATTATCAACATAATAAAAATTGGGTTTTTATTTTAATTGAATTAATCCTCCAAAAATATACTGCCAACAGCAAAAAAAAAAAAAAAAAACGAAAGTTACTTTCACTCACAGAAAAAAAAGCAAACTGCCAGCCAAGTTTCATAAATGTAAAATAGTTGTTGCAGATGTGAAACTCTCATATTAGTACTTGAAATACAGGGTACACTTCAGTTCATTTCCATGCATACAATGCACTTACATTTACATGCTGTGTGTACACTGATTCTCCGGGATGTTTTGTTTTAAGACTTTATTAAAAAAAAAATGTTCCCTGGCTTTATTTGAACTGAATGTCAAAGTTTAAAAATTCTATTACTAAAAATCATACACAAAAAAGTCAAATAAAAATTAATTACAAAAAAGCCCCAGCAGAATGATCAATTAATGTAAATTAGACAAATGAATGTTAACGACATAGTGCTAATTTGTCCTATAATAATTTTTGGGATGATATATGATGTCTGGCATAATTTTATTTTAAATATGTCTTCCTGAAATATTGAGTTGCCATAGTAACACTTTCTACAGACATCTTGTGCAAGCACTTGATGCCCATGAAGCATATCCTTGCTTAATTAGGCATATATCTTTCTAAATCTCTTGCTATTAAGTCATCCTTAACAAGTTAAGGAATAAAGAAAATGTACATTCCACCACGAGAGAGCATCGCAGCGCTCTGCTGCACAAATCCTTCGATGGACTTGCTGTCTTTTCTCATTAACCCTCACAGGAAAGTGTCGTTATGGCATTATTACTGTGCATTGTTATGCCAGAATGGAATAATTACTATTCCTTATTCTTAATTAGCAGCTTGCTTTATGATGCAGTAAATACCAACACTCATCATTAGGCTGGCCCTACACATCAAACATTGGTTGGAGATGTATCTATGATCCCATGTTCTCACCATATCTTTTTGGCTGAGTTATAACCAAAAATCCAAACAAGTGTATAATACCATAATAGAAAAATTAAAAAAAAAACTGTGATTGGAGAAAATATATCAAACACCATGGCCAAAAAGATAAATAAAGATCAATACCAGGCAAAAAAGTTGAAAAATATATATAAAAAATAGGGCCGACTTTATAGACCACTTGATGTACATCCGTCTCAAAATTAACATCAAATGTTACAGTTAAAATCAATCATTACTTTATTATATTAAATCACACTAAAGAATAACTAAAGGCAAAACTTTTTTTAGTTTTGGATGGAGTGGAGCGCGATTAGAAACACCTGTCAGGTTTTCATTGATGTCTTTGCCCCTGTTAGAGAGATTTACCCTCCCAATTAGTCCTGTTCACCCTTATTATCATTTACCGTAAAAGTAATTTTTTTTTTTAAATAATGACATTTTGGGTTGTTCCCAAAAAAGTCATGGAGAAGAAATCTTTCAATCAGTGCACTAATTCTGGTGATCTGGGGAACCCCAAAGAATTTCTTAATTTGCAGGGATTTTTTCTCACTTCCTGTTTTGGCTATGGGACAGGAAGTGAAGGTAAATCTCTCCAATAGAAGACAGATGGTAAGAATGAACCTTACAGGATTATACCCTCCCCTTTTTTTTTGCCTACAGTTGTATTTTAAATTAGAGCTCTAAAAATGTTTGAAAATGTGTAATTCACCAAATGTATCATACACATCTCATCATGAGAAATTACACTAATACATTGTGAATATAGAACCCTTAGTACATCATAAAAACAATAATCATCCGTTTTCCTGATAAAGGTGTAATCCCTCAGGCCCAAACAATGTACAGATGCAAGGTTGGCAAAAAGATAGACAGTGTCTATATATGGTGAAAAATAAATCCCATACCCAACGATGCTCCCTATTTATGTCCTGCCAAGTTCTTGTATCACACATCCACAACATAATGGTGCCCTCCCCACTCCCCCGCTGGTTTGCACTCACACTGGTTTGTATGGAAGTGTTCCCGACACACTCCCCTGCTAGCCAGAATAGTGATCTCTTTTTTACTACACAGTTATTTATGGGAAAAACTGTGCTGCGGCATGGTTTGCACTCACACTGCAGCAAACTGTACCAGATTGCAAGTTAACCGCACATGGGACCACCTGATGCAAGTGGTTCCAGGTGTGGTTTGATTAACAGGTCCCATGCATGGTTCAAAGCATTCACACTACAAAAACAAACTGGCTCAAGGGGCTAAACCATGCCCAGGACCAGTGGTGGCCCATCCATTAGGTTTGCATGGGCACTGCCCCCTTTATCCATGCGTCCTGCCCCCTGATCTACATACAGAGTGCTGGAATATGAATTCCAATAGGAGGGCGTTTTTTTAAAGCACGTTATTAGAGCCAGTGGCTTTAAAAAGGGATGGGCTCGGGGGGAAGAGCACTGCGCCCCGAGCCTGCCCAGTTGTGTGACTGTAGTAAATGAATTTTCGCTATTTTCACACTGAATTTCCTCCCTGCAAATCAGGAGGCGAGTCGTGAGACCCATTTCCCAAATGGCCAAAACGTCAGGTGATCCTTTTGGACGCCTAGCACTTAGGAGGAAGAAAGTGAAAACGCAAGACGGAAGCCATGGAGGAAGCCGTTGGAGAAGCGGACACCGGAGTCACTGCCCGCACTCCGCCGCTGACACATAGATGGGGTAGAGGGTAAGGCCGGGGGTAGGTGTTTGCTACCCCCCAAGAAAAAAAACACCAGCCCCCACTGCCCAGGACCAGTTAAAAGTGCTAGTGTGAGTGCACCCCTAGCCATTTTTAGTAGATCAGTGTAAAGAACAATGATCGTGTGAAAAGTGCAGTAACTCATAGCAAAGAATTCGATTTCGTGCAGACCTTGCATTAAATTTGTCAGGTAGACGCTATAAACCAGTCAGCTTTGTAAGTAGGTGTTATGCCTCATAAACACGGTCAGACTTTTGACTGGACAAAAGTCTGCTGTGACCCCGTCGGAAGTCTGAACGACAAAAAGAGAACAGGTTCTCTATCTAAAGTCCGTCGGACTTCCGGCAAAAAAAGTAAGATGACACGGTCAGACTTCCCGACAAAAAAAGCCTGTCTGACTTTTTTCTCGGAAAGTCTGGCCGTGTATACGAGGCATAAGTAAGTCAAATGTGTAAAGACGTTTTCTGTGTTATGATTTGGTGTAAAGATTCCAGCTCTGCCCACTCTATGCTGCTGAGGCACTAACTTGTCAAACTAATAGGACCTTCATTTGCTTACAGAGTTCCTGTACTAATGCAACAAATTCTCTGCTTCATGATCGCAGACCTCTATCTGGCATATGTATGTATAACGTGCCTGTTATTTCTGGCTTGTTAGGGGAGTTACAGCTCATACGCACCCCTCTGAGTGTTGTGTGTTGATGTAGATTTGCATGTCAGCTATAGTGAAAGGGATAAAGGGGAGCGGCTTTGTCAAGAGCTATTCTGATCAATACAAATTCAGCTCAATAATGAAATGACAGAGTGCAATAATTTGTGCTTGAAGTTTGGATCCAATACAGAAGTTAGAGGTGTGAAGTAGTGTCAACATAAATTACCATATTTATCGGCGTATAACATGCACCCTAACTTTAGTATGGAAGTTTCAGGAAAAACACTTTCCACAGCCCCCTGCGTAACACGCAGGAACATTTTACCCTCTATTTTCAGGGTAAAAAAGTGAGTGTTATACGCCAATGAATACAGTAATTACTGTACAATGAGAGAAAGTGAGGGCAATATGAAGTAAACTGTGTAAGCTGTTGAAGAGTTAAGCAGCCCTTAGATTAGTTTTTTTTGTTCAATGTAAAAAAGTGACTTGATTTTCCCATCTACATCAGAATACACTGATTAGCGCTGCCCCTATAGCCTGCGGCACTCATTGAGTGGGAAAATCCAATAGGTTGGTTGTACAGAAGTTGATCAGTAGAACCAGACTGCCCATACATGTATCAAAATTCAACTGGTCCCTTCTGAGCCGGATAAATTTAGATCCATGTATGGCTGGTTTTAACCTTATTTTCTGTAAAAAGTCAGCCATGAAAATTCTGTACTAACCCTTTTTTTGCACACTTTAACATTTTTCTAGAAAACGTTTGCATAAAAGCAGAGATTGTTGGTTCACATATGTTGCAATACAAGTTTAAGCAAATGGGTTCAAAGTTAGGCCGTGTACACACGGCAGAGAACCTCGACGGGCAGAACACATCGTTCCGCCCGTCGAGTTCTCTGCCGGCCGTCGAAATCGGCGACCCGCCCGTCGGGAATGGCAACCAGCCATTCATCCAGGCGGGCCGTCAAGCAAATAGAGAGCGTGCTCTCTATTTCTGCTCAACGGGCTTCCCGACGGGAAGCTCGCCGAGAGTGTACACACGGCCGAAGTCCTCGCTGGAATGCACATTCGTCGTGTGTACGCCGCCTTAGCCTTTTCTGGACAGATTTAAATTTTAAGGCTTGACATGTCGAGTATCAATTTACTTATTGCAACCTCAGATTTTATATTTGAACACGTTGGATAATACACTGTGTTTGAGTGAACTAAAATCATTTTTTTTTCCTAGATTGATAAAAAATGTGCACTAATATAATGGGACAACTACTACCATTTTATTCTCCATGGTGTTTGCTTTCAAAAAACATATAGGACCAGATTCATAAAGAAATTACGTCGGCATATCTGTTGATACGCCGCGTAAGTTCTAGGATGCGCCGGCGTATCTTTTTTCTGTATTCAGAAAGCAAGATACGCCGGAATTTTGCTAAGATACGAGCGGCGTAAGTCTCTTACGCCGTCGTATCTTAGTTGCATATATACGCTGGCCGCTAGATGGCCTTTCCATAGATTGAATTTGCAAATTAGGTAGATACGCCAATTCAGAAGCGTAGTTGCATCCGGCGTATCTATTTGCGTCGTTTACATCTGGGCGTATCTATTTGCGTCGTTTACATAAGGCTTTTTTCGGCGTAAAGTTACCCCTGCTATAGGAGGCGTAGCCAATGTTAAGTAATGGACGTTGGGACAGTGTCTAATTTTCTGTCGTTTATGTCGTTTGCGTAAGTCGTTCGCAAATAGGGCTGTAGGTAAGTTACGTTCACGCCGAAAGCATTGAGTATTTGCGACGTGATTTCGAGCATGCGCACTGGATACGTCCATGGACGTTCATGAAGAGCGTCAATTACATGGGGTCACGATTCATTTACATGGATCATGCCCACCTTCCACCTACTTTGAATACGGGCTTACGCCGGCCCATTTACACTACGCCACCATAAATTACGGCGCAAATTCTTTCTGAATAGGGTACCTGCCTCTATAAGTTACGGCGGCGTAGTGTAAATGAGATACGCCCGCCGAAATTTACGCAGATCTTTCTGAATCTGGCCCATAATGTTTGTGTGTGTTAACTAATCTTCAGACCTAAAATGTATATTTAAACGTGCGCAAAAATGGAAATTGAACTGACTTTAGTATAAAATTGTTCTATGCTAATATAGTATATTGATTGCAGCTATTTCTTTTAATGTGGACTTTAACTGTTTTGAGCACCACAAACTGAAAACTCAATTCAATTAATTTTTAATATTCATAGCGAACTCACTCATCCATCCGTGTCTTCATGCCTTGTTTTGTTGAGAAATAACCCACCCCCCCTAGCATTTTTAGACATGGCTATTTTGAAAAAGAGTAGATGATCCATGTAGCATTTCCTCCTGAAATCCATCTATCTTTAGCTTAGACACGCAGGCAGGAGGGTGTGCTTAGCTGAGAAAATCCCTCCTTTCCTCCACTAGATGAAAGAAATAAAATCCCCATTAAGACTCCTGGGATGTATGACATCATTTTGGCCTAGGCCAGAAACCAGAAGCAACTAAAATATAAAAAAAAAAAAGTTTAAAACAAATAAATATAATATACCTTCCTATGTATTCACTAAGGCTAGCAGCATAAGGATCACAACTTGTTAATGTTGCTTGATGGATTTTAGTTCCACTCTAATGTGACTTAAATGCAAGGTCCAGTCATTTAACTACTTGAGATCCGCGCTAACAGCCGAATGACGGCAACAGCGCGGGTCTGAATATCCAACATGCCGTCATTTGACGGCATCTCCTTTGGGCGTTCCC
Organism: Rana kukunoris; assembly: GCA_029574335.1. NCBI lineage: Eukaryota > Metazoa > Chordata > Amphibia > Anura > Ranidae > Rana > Rana kukunoris. Next base: position 94,109 of record JAJQKJ010001624.1, on the reverse strand, counting down.
AGCGCGCGCTGTAGAGCGCGCTGCGGGGAAGCCCTGTGTTGTCCGTGTCCCTTGAACACGGCCAATCACAGATCGCGGCGAACGGCCAATAAGAGTGGCCGTTTGCGATGCGATCTGTGGGCGAATGAGAGATGATCTCATAGATCATCTCTCATTGCCGTTTTACACAGAGACAGCGTCCTGTTTCTGGAGAGGAGGAGCCCGATCTGTGTTCCTTCCTACATAGGGACACAGATCGGTCACCCCCCCTCCCCCCACAGTTAGAACACACCTAGGATACACATTTAACCCCTTCCTCACCCCCTAGTGTCAACCCCTTCAATGCCAGTCACATTTATACTGTAATTAGTGCATATTTATAGCACTGATCGCAGTATAAATGTGAATGGCGCCAAAAATGTGTCAAAAGTGTCCGATGTGTCCGCCATAACATCGCAGTACCAATAAAAATCGCAGATCGCTGCCATTTCTAGTAAAAAAAAAAATAAAAAAAATTCTCTCCCCTATTTTGTAAGCGGTATAACTTTTGCGCAAACCAGTCGCTTATTGCGATTTTTTTTTTACCAAAAATATGTAGAAGAATACGTATCGCCCTAAACTGAGGAAAAAAAATTTGTTATTTTTTTTTTAATTGGGATATTTATTATAGCAACAAGTAAAAAATATTGTATTTTTCTTCAAAATTGTCGCTTTTTTTTGTTTATAGTGCAAAAAATAAAAACCGCACAGGCGATCAAATACCACCAAAAGAAAGCTCTACTTGTGGGGAAAAAAGGACGCAAATTTAGTTTGGGAGCCACGTCGCACGACCGTGCAATTGTCAGTTAAAGCGACGCAGTGCCGGAAGCTGAAATTTCACCTGGGCAGGAGGGGGGTGTATGTGCCCAGTAAGCAAGTGGTTAAACATGAAAAGTACGCACACACACAGGTGAAGAAAGTGCTGCTTGCCCCAAAAATGTTAAGACAAAGCTCTCCCAGGCTTTTAGGCAGCAAAAAAAAAAAAAAGATTAGACTAATACATCAATTAATATATAGAATTTTTTTTATTGATACACAAAATGTTTAAAATTCTACTCAGTATAAAACATGAGCTCTGGTATGCATAACCTCAACAGTATAGCAGTATATACAAAGATTTTGAACTTTGTGTTTACTGCCCAAAGGACCCCACACGCTTGGATTATGTAGCGCCGGGCTACTTTCAGAGCCGGTGCCATGTTAAATTTAGGGGAAGAATGCAGAGAAATAGTTGGCTCTGAATTAGTTTGATTGTTTAAATTTGGGTCTCTGCTCTAGCTTGGCTGTACTGTGGGCTAACCGTTCGCCTGGGGACTCTCACCCTCCGGACGACAGGTGGCAACAGTGGGGTCAAGTGCCACTCTTTAGCGGCCAGTGAGTGATTGGCAGTCTCGCTGTGCAAGCTGGGGAGAAGTATAAAGGGGGCAGATGCCATTGCCTCAAGGTTCGTCGTCTTCCTCGTGTGACGCCCACCATTGGGATAGCAATTTCACGACACCCCCGCATATGCCCTCCTGGCCGGGGTGTGCGTGGGTAGCCTTGTTCCTGGCTCTGGGACCACGTTGGCTCAGAGCAACTGATCTGCTGTGCAGACCCAGTGTTTGACTGGGTCCCCAACTTCGAGGGGTTTTGAGCTGTCCGTCCAATTGGAGAAGGCTGGACGATGAGGAGCCTCTCCGGGGGATACCAAGCACGAGGCTGGTGTTCCAGCAAGTTTCTGTCCATTCATCTGGGATTACCTTGAATCTGACAGTCACCAACTTGCAAAAGAAACTACCTGAAGGAAATCTGGGTGCTGAATCTACAGAGAGAGGATTCTGGACCATAATTGTCTCCATTCTTTTTGGGAGAAAACTAAGAAAGAACCCCCAATGGAGTGGGACTTTTAAGGCCAAGTTCAGATAAAATATACTTTAATACATAGGTTATAATATGGACCCAGTCACATACATATTGGTGTCTATAGAAAAGGTGACCTGTATGGTCCGTTACCTCTCTGTGATGATCACATGGTAGGCAAGGAGCATCAGGGGTTGGAAAGAAGCACCCAGTGAAGGAGATAAAGAAAAATTACAATCACATAACAATACAGTGTATGATACAACATAATAAAACAAGCACAGTCTCCATGGAACAAAGTGGAGAATGCCCGACGCGTTTCTGGTCTCTTGATTTAGAAGAGAGCCGTCATCAGGGGCCAGGGAATTCATACACTGTATTGTTACTGTATGTGATTGTAATTTTTCTTTATCTCCTTCACTGGGTGCTTCTTTCCAACCCCTGATGCTCCTTGCCTACCATGGCCTTAAAAGTCCCACTCCATTGGGGGTTCTTTCTTAGTTTTCTACAATTACCAGGGATGTGGCCAGTTTCAGAGCGTCCGGATGTGTAAAATCCTCTTTCCCTTTGTCTCATTCTTTTTGGGAGGGTCTGTGGCAGAGACTTAATCCTACGTGCTATACACCCACTCCGGCTAGAGTGGTGAAGTATTGTTGGAAGCAGTTTCTTTGTATGCAGTTTCCCCGTGTGCAGTCTCACCTGGTCTGCTATCTTCTATTTGCTATCCCTTCACCTTTCAACTGTTTAATTGTTTTTACCCGGCTGGGTAAGAAAAGTCACAGAAAGACATTTGGACATTCCTTTTACTACAACTCTCATCAAGTACCCTAGACGGCGGAGATACAGAGCGTAGACCCCAAATAAACCAACAGCTCCTTCGGCGGTAGTGCTACAATTATAATAGTCCAAATCTTCTTCAGGGGGATTAGGACATCTTTAGTAAGGAGGTTAAATTAAAGAAGAAGGAGCACAGCTCCAAGTGAGCAAATCAGTGCTGGCCACGGCTCACCACCGAAAACAATAGGAATGGAAGAAAAGGCTGCACACCAACAAAAAAGATCCAACGTGATTTTATTGATCCTACATGAGTCACACACAACAGCCACCAAGACAAAGACACAAAACCCAGGAGGTCACGCGTTTCACACTGCCATTAGTGCTTCTTCAAACCAGAAGTTTTGACAGTGTGAAACACATCACCTCCTGGGTTTCGTGTCTTTGTCTTGGTGGCTGTTGTGTGTGACTCATGTAGGATCAATAAAATCACGTTGGATCATTTTCACTGGAGTGCAGCCTTTCCTTCCTTTCGAGGAGGTTAAATTATCCAGAGCAAACTTTAAAAAACACATGCAAAGTTGTTTCCAGATGGTCACCCGACCGAAGATGGCGTACTCCAACCTACAGGAGACCACACCTGCAGGATGGAAGGGGCATGGAGGACAAGTGCACATCCAGTCAAGGACTTTTTCCCAAAAATTACAGAGAGATGTAGTGTTATAGGTTATGGGGCTGACATCATGGTAAGCATATCTTGATTGTATGGTAAGCTTAAAAGGGGTTGTAAAGGAAAAAAAAAATTCTATGCATTAAGGTGATAAAACATCAGAGTATACCACCCCCGACCCCGTTATACTTGCCTGACCCCTCGAAAGTCCCACGCTCGGCCACGACATCCTCCTCGCCACTCAGCCTGGCCGTTGATTTGCTAGAGCAGATGGATTGAAAGCAGCGCAGCCACTGGCTGGCATTGCTGTCAATCACATCCAATGAAGCGGCGCGCCGAGGGGTGGGGCCGAGTGAGTGATACAGTGAGCGGCTATGGCCGATCGCTGTATCGCGGGAGCGTGCGTGCCCACAGGGACTCCATACAATGCGAGGGAGCTCGCATGACTGTGTGGAGTTCTTGCGGGGAGGGCCAGAGACAGCCGCCGAGGGACCCCAGAAGACGTGGATCGGGGTCACTCTGTGCAAAACGAGCTGCACAGTGGAGGCAAGTAGAACATGTTTGTTATTTAAAAAAATATATATGTTTTTCTTTACAAGCCCTTTAATTGCAGGTTCCAAGTATTTTATAGCTGTAAATTCACCACATGAGAAATAGAGAGAAATAGACTGCTCTTAAAGATGGTTGATCAAGGGCCTTTTTAGGGGAATATCCATATATCCCTTAAATAACAATATATGAAGGTCTGCCAGCTATCATGCAAAATGTATTTTTCACTCAGGGTAGTGTACTGTATCAACACCAGGAACTGTAGCACTTTATTACTTCCTGAAGAAGCCAATGTGGCGAAACATGTAGAAGACAAAAGTGCACTTGGCACTCAGTATAATGCAATAATGTATTGTCCAACTGTATAATAATTTATATATCTGATTTTTTATCTATAAAGTCTATTGATTTTAATTGTTGTATAAATAACTTGTATACATTTTAATGTTTGCCTCTTTAGTGGACTTAAATGGCACCTAAAAAAGCCTATCCTATCTCTGTCAAAATATATCGACAAGTGTGAAAAAGTGCCACAGTTAATAAACACGTGTATTACATAAATGGTAACCTTGTGCTAAATTGAGTGCATAAAAAGTCCATAAAGTGCTGGACAAATACAAGTGCCACTTCACCACCACTGGGTGCTGCTACATTCCGGAGTGCCTCCTTAAAAGTGCCGATTCCCCACCATATCGCTCTCTTCGCAATTTATTATAATTTCCCAGAAACTTGTAAGTGGCTCATTCAGTACAGCTGGCCTGCATGTCTCTTATTTATTAGTGGCTTTAAGTTTGCCATTTTCAAATTTATATTTCAAATAAATAAAAAAATACTGAAAAGTTACCTATAAGGCCCCTTTCACGCGAATCCTCCTGAAAAAGGCCAACTCCTTGGGCAGCGAAGATGTGTCAGCTGATACCCGCCAGCAATCCAATCAAGACAGACATATGGCGATACGTGTGCCATCCATCTTGGCGAATTGGATGAGATCACATGAAAACAGACATGCTGTCCGTTTTCGTCCGATCTCCCCATAGGAGTCAGTGGGATTCTGACAGGCCCCTCCCCGCTCAGTGAGCAGAAACTGACCTGTCATCCGCCAGCTCAGTGGAGATCAACGGAACAAGCTCCTGCTGAGCTGGCGGACTCTGCTAAAACGCATCGGCCCCGTGTGGAAGGGGCCTACGGTCTGTATACGCTTTTAGGGTTGGTGCCAGCATAGTGTTGCTTAGGCAGCCACCTTAGGGTGCCACAATTTGGGGGTTGGAGATCAGTAAAATCTGAATCCCCAGCCACTTGATTTTAGAAATACCTCTCTCAAACTTCCCAACTGGGTTAGGTGCAGCGATGTGCGGCTGGAAGAAAAACACAGATTCCAAATTTGGCAGTAAATTTTAGAAAAGTTCAGCAAGTACAACGGGCCCAGCAGTGGACCCACAAGATGGCGAATAGAGGATGCCGGCATGGTCTGCCACAGGGAGCAGAATGTGGCCTGGCTGTTCCGCACCCAACAGGGGAGGCTTCATGGAGAGGTAGACCTAGTCCCTGCACTGTCCCTACTTCTCCAGAACCTTTACCTATCTCTAGTACTGTCCTTGACAGACTTGGTTCCTCTTGACTTACTTCCCCACCTGCAATGCCGCTGTGGTCAAGCGCCACCTGCAGTGGAGAATAAAGACTACACCTGCCCTCATGGCTCTTAAAGTCCAAGGGTCCTGCAGATCCCAGCTGCATCCCACCGTCTCCCACATTCGGGTCCAGGCAGAGGCAGAAAAGACGCCTATTTCTTCTGGCACTATGCTGCAGAGAGTACATGGTGGTGGTGTGGGAGCCTCTTCTGCATTGCTGGGTTGCCCAGGAGGAGGAGAGCCGACTCCTCTTTGTTACTTCATCCTTGCTCCTGACTCGGCCTTCTCCCTCCCTCCTGGTATGCTGCAATTCCTACCTTGTCCTGTGGGTGGAGAGTCTGGTCAGGATCCTGGAGAACAGAACTCTGACTGGGAGCTTTTACAGCCTTGTGGAGGTGGGTCTGCAGAGCTCTGTGGTATGAGGGGCCCAGCAGCAATGCAAGAGCTGTGGCAGTTTACTGTAAGTGCTGTGTCACCCCTCTCTCCGCCCGCAGAACATCTCTTCGGTCATGTGATGTTCTGCAGGGCAAAGAGGGTAGACGGGTTACAGTGCATTTATAAAGCTTGTCTGAGCTGTCAGAAAACAGGGGGTGGAGAGCTGAAGTTACACACTGCAAAGCTCAGTAACAGAGCTGCGGCTATCAATCACAGGCTGTGGGCTGGAGCTCCCTCCCATGTCACGATTTTAAAGAGGAACTACAGTCTGCTCACATAATTAGTAATTCAAACATTGCCATTCTGAAGCTTCCCTCCAACCACTTTGCATATTATTTTATATATACTGCGATTCTGTATTTGCCAAACATCCTGCAGAAAGCTCCCTCCACCGAGTCTGGCTGTATCCATTTTAACTGTGGGCAGCTGGAGCTGCTGCCTGTTAATTTCCTGGATTTACACAGGAGGCACACCTCCAGCTCTGGAGCTCTCATTGGCCCTCTTAATACTCTCCCCTTCCCTCCCTGGCAAAATCTCACACGAGCAAGAGAGACAGACAGACAAAGAAAGAGAGAGAGACAGACAGACAGACAAAGAAAGAGAGAGAGACAGACAGACAGACAAAGAAAGAGAGAGAGACAGACAGACAGACAAAGAAAGAGAGAGAGAGACACAGACAGACAAAGAAAGAGAGAGAGAGACACAGACAGACAAAGAAAGAGAGAGAGAGAGAGACAGACAAAGAAAGAGAGAGAGACAGACAAAGAAAGAGAGAGAGACAGACAAAGAAAGAGAGAGACAGACAAAGAAAGAGAGAGACAGACAAAGAAAGAGAGAGAGACAGACAAAGAAAGAGAGAGAGACAGACAAAGAAAGAGAGAGAGACAGACAAAGAAAGAGAGAGAGACAGACAAAGAAAGAGAGAGAGACAGACAAAGAAAGAGAGAGAGACAGACAAAGAAAGAGAGAGAGACAGACAGACAAAGAAAGAGAGAGAGACAGACAGACAAAGAAAGAGAGAGAGAGAGAGACAGACAAAGAAAGAGAGAGAGAGACAGACAAAGAAAGAGAGAGAGAGACAGACAAAGAAAGAGAGAGAGAGACAGACAAAGAAAAGAGAGAGAGACAGACAGACAAAGAAAAAGAGAGAGAGAGACAGACAGACAAAGAAAGAGAGAGAGACAGACAGAAAGAAAGAGAGAGAGAGAGACAAAGACAAAGAAGAGAGAGAGAGAGACAGACAAAGAAAGAGAGAGAGAGACAGACAAAGAAAGAGAGAGAGAGAGACAGACAAAGAAAGAGAGAGAGAGAGACAGACAAAGAAAGAGAGAGAGAGAGACAGACAAAGAAAGAGAGAGAGAGAGACAGACAAAGAAAGAGAGAGAGAGACAAAGAAAGAGAGAGACAGACAAAGAGAGAGAGACAGAAAGACAAAGAGAGAGAGAGAGAGAGACAGACAAAGAAAAAGAGAGAGACAGACAAAGAGAGAGACAGACAGAAGAGAGAGAGACAGACAAAGAATCCTAGAGAGACAGGAGATTCTGAGACAGACAGACAAAGACAGAGACAGACAGAAAGAGAGAGACAGACAAAGAAAGAGAGAGACAGACAAAGAAAGAGAGAGACAGACATTTAAAGAGATTACAGACAAAGAAAGAGACAGTTTCATTCTTCTGTGGCATGAGACAGACAAAGAAATACAGACCTGAAAGGGAGATTTTATTCTGACAGACCCATAGACAGTCTTTCCACAGAGAGACAGACAACAGACTGAGTCCTCATTTGACATTGTCCCTAACAGGTATTACAGAAACTGAGATTTTATTCTTTTGATTATCAGACCCCTCAGTCAGACAGTTGTTCTCAAATCCTGTATAAAAGTGATACTCATTGTCCTATTGTGTGAGATTGTGCCTATTTAAAGTCTTTTGAAAGTGTGTTAATGTCTTCTGCCCTGTCTCCAGACAAAGAAAGAGAGTTTCATTCTTCTGTGTGCCTTGGCTCATTGTGTACACATAGCAGTCTTTCCATTCCATATCTCTGACAAAGAAAGATACTCATAGCAGTCTTTCCATTCAGAGCTTTCTGACTGACCTGACAAAGTCAGACAGACTGAGACAAAGAAAGAAGGACCTGAGACAAAGGGAGAGACAGACAGAGACAAAGAAAGATACAAAGAAAGAGAGACAGACAGACAATAAGAAAAGAGAGACAGACAAAGAAGAGAGTTGTTCAGACAAATCCTGACAAAGAAAGAGAGAGAGAACAGACAAAGAAGAAAGAGTGTGACAGATTACTTTCAAATAAAGAGAGAAGACAGACATTCAGACAGACAGACCTTGGACTCAGACAAAGAAAGAGAGACAGGAGAGACAGACGATTTCTTTTATTAGAGAAGGAACAGAATGCTTGACGGGAACAGACAGACAGAGACATAGATTTCTTTTATTAGACAGACAGACAGACATAGAATGTCACACAGACTGCCGACAGACACAGACAAAGAGAGACAGAGACAGACAGACAGACAAGAAAGAGAGACAGACAGAGAAAGAGACAGACAAAGAAAGAGAGACAGAGAAAGAGACAGACAAAGAAAGAGAGACAGACAGACAAAGAAAGAGAGAGACAGACAGACAGAGAAAGAGAGAGAGACAAAAAGAGAGACAGACAGAAAAAAGAGAGACAGACAGAGAAAGAAAGAGAGAGACAGACAAAGAAAGAGAGAGACAGACAAAGAAAGAGAGAGACAGACAAAGAAAGAGAGACAGACAGACAGACAAAGACAGACAGACAGAGAAAAAGAGAGACAGACAGAGAAAGAAAGAGAGACAGACAAAGAAAGAAAGAAAGAAAGAAAGAAAGAAAGAGACATAGAAAGAAAGACAGAGACATAGAAAGAAAGACAGACACATAGAAAGAAAGACATAGAAAGAAAGACATAGAAAGAAAGACAGAGACATAGAAAGAAAGACATAGAAAGAAAGACATAGAAAGAAAGACATAGAAAGAAAGACATAGAAAGAAAGACATAGAAAGAAAGACATAGAAAGAAAGACATAGAAAGAAAGACAATTTAAAGAAAGACATAGAAAGAAAGACATAGAAAGAGACAGAAACCTAGGCCAATGACCAGACAAGAAACAAGAAGTGGGCTGTATAGCTCTCATTGGCCCTCTTAATACTCACCCCCTCCCTCCCTGGAAAAATCTCACGAGAGAAAGAAAAAAAGAAAGAAGAGAGAGAGAGAGAGAGAGAGAGAGAGAGAAAAGAAAGAGGAAAAAAGAAAGAAAGAAAGAAACCGAAGAGAGAAAAAAAAGAAAGAGCTGTGCATGACATCAGAAGTCTAGGCTAATGACCAGACAAGAAACAAGAAGTGGGCTGTAGAGCTCTCATTGGCCCCCTTAATACTCGCCCCCCTCCCTCCCTTCCTGGCAAAATCTCACAAGAGAGAGAGAGAAAGAAAAGTCAGAGAGAGCTGTGCATGATGTCATAAGCCTAGGCTAATGACCAGACAAGAAACAGAAAGTGGGCTGTATAAGGTATTTACTTGCAAAAAAAACAACAAGGGCACAAGATGCAATAAATGGAAAGTTTAAAAAAAAAAAAAAATGGACTGACTGCCCCCCCCATGTAGCTGGGCTGTGGTGTATTCGCCTCCTCTCCTGGAGTGCGGGCAGTGGTGGCTCCGGTGTACGCTCCTCCAGCCTGACGCTTTGGCCAATCGAAAAACGGGTTAAAAAATATTCAAAGTGGTTCAGAATGGAAAATATGTTTTTATTACGAATTACGTGAACAGACTGCAGTTCCTCTTTAATGAAACGCAGTGCCGTATCGCAAAAATGGCCTGGTCAAGAAGGGGGGGTAAACCATCCAGAAATGAAGTTGTTCATTCCTATGATCATAAGCTCCATCTAGTGCAGGGGTGGGCAACCTCGGCCCTCCAGCTGTGATGAAACTACAAATCCCATCATGCCTCTGCTTTTAGGAGTCATGTCTGTGATTGTCAGGGTCCTGCAATGTCTCATGGGACTTGTAGTTTCACCACAGCTGGAGGGCCGAAGTTGCCCACCCCTGATCTAGTGGCTAAAATGCAGTATAGTTTTCTGAAATACCCAATGAAAAAATATACGTCATTTTAGCCACTAGATGGTGCTGACGATCATAGGAATGATTCCATCACAGAAATATGGGGAAAATTTGTTCAGCCTGAACTAAAGTGTGTGACATTCGATCGACAAATGTTTTATATTAAGACACCTAAGTGTTTGATTGGATGCGTTTTTAACTTTCTTTCACCCATAGTTGTTTGCTTCTTCTGAATTCTTGTATTTTGTCCACTCAAGACACAATAAAAAAAGACAATCAGCCCAGAGGAATTCTGAATGGTTCTCATTAAACATACATTTTGTGATTTCCTAACGGAGCCACAATTGCAGCCTACACACACAGTACGTCATTCTTTAAATGCAGCGCTTAGTAAACCTCAGAAAAGGCTGAGCGATCCAAGAATGTCTCCCCCTTGCTTTTTTGTTTGGTTCTCAGCTGCTGCGGTGAACGCAGGATCCCCAGAGGACGTCTGCCTATTAATTAAAGCATGTTTATGGAAAAGTAAGCACTTTTCTCCATTCACACAAACTTTCTCAAGTACTTCGGCAGTGGAGTGTTACACAACACATGGGTCACGTAACCTATTAAGAATTTCATTTCTAAAGCTGGATGAGGCTGTGTATATACAAATTATAGGGCCTTAAATTACCCCAAATAAATAGTCTGTGGTGTGCGGCCGTCTTGGTTTAAAGTGCACCCGTTTTCAAATAAAGAAAAATAAGCCGAGCCTATGGAATAAAGGCAAAGTGTGCCGTACTGGCAGTGATTTTTGAATCACATGGTTAGTGATGATATTTTCTTGTGTGCGCATGTTGGCTTTTCCTCACTTAAAGAGTAACTCCACTTTTGTCAAGAAAAATCATTCCCCTCTGCAGTGGCGGTGCGTCTGTAGAGGGCGCATGAGCGCCACCCCCTCTTGCTCCTGCACTGCCACTGAATACAATACAGATTCATGCATTGCATGAATCTATGTATTGTCGCTGCCGCCCACTATTTAGATGGACGCCCCCTGGTCCATCTGAATAACGGCAGCTGGTTGGCTTTGGAAGCCTGAGGGCTGTAATCGGCTTCCAAATAGTTAACCAGGGGCGCATGGGGTGTATGTTCCATTGGCTGAAGCGTCATCGAGGGCGGGAGAAGACATCGAGGGGCAGTGGAAGGAGGATGGCTGACCCCATAAAGGTAATCTGGCAGCATTTTACAGGGCAGAGTGGCGACAATTGACGGGCACAGGGGCGCTGCAATTGATGGGCACAGTGGCGCTGCAATTGACGGGCACAGTGGCGCTGCACACACCTAAGCACGGAATTTTAATCAAATAGATTTCTACCTTTTGTTCTTCTGGAGAAACAGCCGTTTGTGTCCATGTGCAAAATAAATGTGAATGGGAGGGATTATATAATTGTCAATCAGCGGATGCACTTGCAGTGTTCTAATGCGGAAGGGTCAGCATCTCTTTAGATGCGATTTCCCTTTTGGAGTATCTCAAGAAAAAAAATGAAATTTTTGTTGCAGGGGATGGCAAAAATCTGACTAGTATCTTAGTGCAGAGTACTCCAGGTAGCCATATTGCCTTCTAAAGCAAATGACAGGGGATTGAAAAGAAAAGCTAATTTTTAATAATATTCAATTACAATATGACTTGTGTCACAATTGTATACGCTATATTATTATTGTTTGCTTTTTTCTAGGGCTGTTACTGATCAAAATTTTTGTGTTCGATTAATCGTTTTTTATTTTAATCGATTAATCGACTAATTTCGATTAATTATAACGCACATACAGATCCAATCTCCTTGCAGGCCGATTCCCAGTGCAGCTACCAACCACTGGAAAAATGGATGGCAGGATACAAAAAACACACAAAGGCAGCTTTCGATAGGAATAGCATTACATTTATAGTCTTCAAATAGGTAACCAAATAAATATTACACTGGAGATAAAATCGATGTAGCTACATAAACTGTAAAAATGGTGCGAGTAATACCAAACGGTAGCAAAAGCAGTCATAAACACATGTAGCCAAGTATGATACTGGTATAAAAATGTGTACAACGATACCACTGCTGAATCCAGATGAGAAGGGGTTAACATCAGTCTGTTGGCATGTAGATGTCCCGTGAAGGGAACTATCACAACTCCCAGTGGATGGTTGTAGGTTGATAGAGGGAAGTGATAGAGGGAAGTGCCCTTGCGTGTGGCAGATAGTAAGGTCCCACCGGCATACAGATATGAAGGCACAGCAAAGGAGCTCTTCAAAGGAGCAAGCCCAGCCGGTGTCCGTGATGTCACCGGATCTCCGACGGAACTCCCTGAAGGCCCAGAAGTCGGCGGAGAAGTGAGTACCAATCAATAGAATTTTAATCGATCAAAAAGATTTTGATCGATCAAAAAAATTAAAGATTAATCGATTAATTAAAAGTTAATTTGCACAGCCCTACTTTTTTCTAATTAAAAAGTGTGGTTACCCTTTTAAAGTGGAACTAAACCCATTTATTTAATGGTTTCAAAAATCAGTTACATTCAAGGTATGCCAGGAATGCCAACTGTCACATTTGCTTGTGCTCTCAACTATACTGTCATACCATCAAATGGCTGAAGTCACGACGGATCACATGTGCAGCACCCTTGCAGTTACAGATCAAACCAAGGCCAAGATGTCAACTTCCTTGGCCAAAAAGAATAGGAGGGTTCAGTTGCGCTAAGCAAACACCATAAAAGTATGTTGTATACCAACTTCCACATTAGTGGGGTGGAGGGCAACCGCCATCAGCAAACAGAACAAGGGCACAAAAACACCCCGAGCCCACCCACGTGTGCAACAATAGTGAATTAAAATTTGTTTTTGTCTTCCCGATTCTCCTCCCGGCCAATCAGGAAGCTGATCCTGAGACCTGATTGGTCAAGAGGAGAAGCGACCATATTAGCCACTGAGGATGAAGCCGCAGAGGAGATGCAGGGAAAATGCAAAGCTGCCCATGCAACCTAGACGGCGTAAGTGCGGAGCTGCTGGGCCAACGGACGACCTGCTGGGTCAGGACTGACCGGCTAGCAAAATTCTTGGTAGAGGCGACAACCAGCTAATCTGTAAGAGCAGTCACAGTTTATGTAGAAAATGCTTGCATCTAACCCTTTAAAGCACCAGCACGCCTGGAGCTCTAGGAAAGGTCCTACTCACAATGTCCAGAGACAAGCTCCCAACCAGCTTCCTTGTAACACTCTTCAGTGAAACAGTTCCCTATTACAGAGGAGCTTTCACAGGCAGTGTTTCCAGTTTCCTTAAAGGAGTTGTAAAGGAAACATTTTTTTCCCCTAAATAGCTTCTTGTACCTTAGTGCAGTCCTCCTCCACTTACCTCATCCTTCCATTTTGCTTTTAAATGTCCTCATTTCTTTTGAGAAATGCTTACTTCATGTTCTTCTGTCTGTAACTCACCACCGTAATGTGAGTTTTTCTTCCTGGTGTGAAGAAAGCTTCTTGAGGGGGTGAGCAGAAGTGTCAGGACGCCCACTAACACACAGCTCCTTTCTCTATCTGCAAAGTAGAAAGTGTCCTGACTTGCCTGCTCGCCCCTTTCCCCCTAAAGAGGCTTTCTCCACACCAGGAAGAAAGCATCGCATTACTGTGTGTAGTAACAGACAGAAGAACAGGAAGTGAGGATTTCTCAGAAGAAATAAGGACTTTTAAAAGCAAAATTGAAGGATGAGGTAAGTAAAGGAGGACTGCACTAAGGTAAAGGAAGCTATTTAAGTCCATGTTACACTAAGCCCTTGGCCAGAGGCTTGATAACAGCTCTTTGGAAACACAGGCTGTCTCCCAGGGCCCCATGAGAGAGAGCTCTGGATATCCAAAAATATTTATCTTCACCCTATTCACACCCTCTGAGCCTATCTCCCAGAAATTGGTTATATCAATATTCAAAACCAGTGACTAACCCTCCTACTCCATCTCTGGAAGCTTCTTCTAGAGGCAGGCAAGATCAATCAACCACTAGGCCTAGGGAAACTTGGCCAGACCTAGAAAAAAACAAAGACAAATCTCCTGCGCTCTGGTATTTTTTGCTATGGGGTGGTGTAATCCAATTAAAAAGGTATCTTCCAGAGTCTTTCAGCCCTCCTCAGAATCGTGGGAATTCATGAAGCTAAGGAAAAAAGAACGGAGGGCGCACCGACCTAGTGCGATACCATTTGATTTTAATATTTTAATAAAATTCACTCAATCATTATACTCACAATTTGAGTTTAAAAACAAGACTTAAAAGACAGCGCAGCAATAAGACACAGCAACACCAGCAGAATACGATAGTCACTTGAGTCTACAATCGATGTTAGGGTTGACGCGTTTCGGGGGCGTACCCCTTTCTTCAGAGCTCGGTGGTCTGCAGGCTTGTTTTTAAAACTCAAATTGTGAGTATAATGATTAATTTTAATATTTTAATAGAATTCACGCAAACGGTATCACACTAGGTCGGTGCGCCCTTCCTTTTTTCAGACCTAGAAAATAAATTGTTGCTCAGCTAAGTAGAGTAGAAACAAAAACGAAAACCCTTAGGTTGAAGTCTGTTAAGCCAGGTAGTTGCTAACAGGGCTACCCACAGCAGCAATCGGCAGAAATGTGTGCGACGTATGGCCAGTAGGCCCCATACGATTTAGTTGCTTACACTTCTGCACGGTTATTACTTTAGAAACTTTTTAGTCTAGATATGATTTAAGATCATAATTTCTACATATAGACAAATCAGCGTTCTCATATAAGGAAGTATACTGGGAATTACAGAGTTTGTCCTAAACATAAAATCTTTGGAGTTCAGTAATAAAACTGCTGTACGATGCCTGTGAGGGACAAACACATACAATTTGGAACGATCTGTGAATGCTAAATACAGCATCTGGCCGCCAGTCACAACCTACAAACAATGCACGAGCATCCTGTGCCCTTCGTGTGAATTACAGGAACACTAAGTTCACACTGCAGCTTGTTAACACATATGTACCCAGAACTGACACACAGAACCCGGCAATGACGGACTGCAGCTTGTTAACTCTTATAGACCCAGAGCTAACACACTTGTAGGCAGGTGCAGTCTACTTTCTACACTGCAGGTGGCGCTTTACTGCAGCGGCATTGCAAAGGGAGGGGAAGTCAAGAGGAACATGGTTCCTCTATGGTTACCTGGGTCACTGGGGAAGCCATCTGATTGGATTCTGGTGCCCCATGTGACTTTAGCAGCCATCTTGGGTCAGGCAGTATCTATTTAAGACCCTGGCTTCCAGGCTTGACATTCATTTCACGTGTGGGTAGTGAAGGGACAGTCAGCGTAAGGAGAGGTTCCAAATGAGTAGGGCAAGAGCAAAGACACAACATCCTTACTGGACGCCTCCTCGTTTGATTGCCCAATCTGCTTTTCACCCCTTCAAGGCAGACGCTGTCGGTGCACCCAAGACCTACTGTTATATTCTTCGCTGTAACATTCTGCGAGTGCACCTGCTTAGGTTGTCTTCCTGCCGGGTTGTTGTGTTTTGTGGAACTTTAACTTCAATACAGTTCTTTTATTTTAACAGGCCTTAGTGTTTATTGTCTCTGTACCTTCCCACATACTGCAGCTTGTTAACACATGAACCCAGCACTAACACTGCAGCTTGTTAACACATGAACCCAGCACTAACACTGCAGCTTGTTAACACATGAACCCAGCACTAACACTGCAGCTTGTTAACACATGAACCCAGCACTAACACTGCAACTTGGTAACACATGAACCCAGCACTAACACTGCAGCTTGTTAACACATGAACCCAGCACTAACACTGCAACTTGGTAACACATGAACCCAGCACTAACACTGCAGCTTGTTAACACATGAACCCAGCATTAACACTGCAGCTTGTTAACACACGAACCCAGCACCAATACTGCAGCTTGTTAACACATGAACCCAGCACTAACACTGCAGCTTGTTAACACATGAACCCAGCACTAACACTGCAGCTTGTTAACACATGAACCCAGCATTAACACTGCAGCTTGTTAACACACGAACCCAGCACCAATACTGCAGCTTGTTAACACTAGGGATGAGCTGCGGTGTGTTCGCACAGTCCACGTGCACAGCCCGCCAGGAAGTCTGCACGGCGCTGCGCTAACCACAGGCAGGGAGACATTTCCCAATCTCTGCAGCCAAGCATCAGGACAAGGTCTCCCTGCCTGTGATTAGCGCAGCACCGTGCAGACTTCCTGGCAGGCTCTCTACGTGGACTGTGCGAACACGCCGGAGCTCATCCCTAGTTAACACATGAACCCAGCACAAACACTGCAGCTTGTTGACAAATGAACCCAGAAATAATACTACAGCTTGTTCATACATAGGCATACCTCACAACTTTTTAAGATGGGAAGGAGGGTTACCTATTAGCAACAGTATGTAAGCCCTCTGCCACGACCTCTTAAAAGGAGGATTATTATACAAAAATATTAGTTAAACCCACAAGTGATTTTTATTTTACCACTACTTCCCTTTATATTGCTTTTGAAAGTTATAAATGCAGCAATTTAGAAATTGAATTTAAGGTTTAGCACTGGGAAACTTTTTAAAAGATAAATAAGGCATTTTATATACAGGGACAGTTTGGAGCTATGCATGTGAACCCAGGACTAACACTGCAGCTTGTTAACACCCAGGGGTGGCCTGTCCATTAAGGTTGCACAGGCGCCCCCCCCCCCCCCCGCCCATCCATTTGTCCGGCCCCTTTCAGGACACTGGTGAATAGATTCCAATGCGAAGCACCGATTAGAGCCAGAAGCTCCAATAGGCATCAATATAAGGTGGGCTCAGGTTGCAGAGAGTGCGCTCCGATCCCTCCCAGGTGTGTTACAACAGCGAATGAATATTTGTTGTAATAACACTGATCATCCTTCCGTCCATTCAGCAAGCCGGTTTTGACAGCGGTCGCACAATTGGATGAAAGGACAGGTGATCCTATTGGATGCCTAGGAGGGGGAGGGGAGGAGCTGGAATCCACAATGCAGTAGAGGACATGGAGCCACTGCCTGCCACCTGCCGCTGCCAATGGGGTACGTGCAAACATCTACGAACGCAGCACTAATTCACTGCAACTGTTAATACATACATACCCTGCACAGACACATTACAGCTTGGTAACACATATGAACCCAGCACTGACACTTTACAACCACTTCCGGAACCGCTCACCGTGGATTTACATTGCCACTTTGACTTTAAATACCATTGTTATGGCACCTGATAGATGCCATAACCCTGGTATTTTCTTCAATGGTGGGCAGTCCGCTTTAGATAAAAGTGGGCTCTGCAGAGCCAACCCCCCGCCCCCGCCCCCCCCCAATCATGTCCCGGACGTCTCCGCCGCTTACCGGATCTGATCTTTTCACCTGATAGGCAGGAAGTCAAGTGAGGGAAGGCTAGCCCCCACTCATTTTTATAAAAAAAAATGTTTTAAATTTAATTACTTTTGCTTGTAAATGTGAGATCGGAGGTCTTTTTGACCCCAGATCTCACATTAAAGAGGTCCTGTCATGTTTGTTTTTTTCCCTATTACAAGAGATGATGTAATAGGAATAAAAGTGATCCATTTTTTTTTAAGGAACAGTAAAAAAAAAAAAAAAAAAAAAGTTTTTTTTTTTTAAAGTGCCCAGTCCCTCCGTGCTTGTGCGCAGAAGCAACCACATTTTTAAGTTGCACCGGTATATGTTCAAGCCACACATGTATCGCCACGATCATAAGAGTGAGAGCAATAATTTTAGCAAAATACGTCCTCTGTAACTCAAAACTGGTAAACTGTAGAAATTTGTTAACGTCGCCTATGGAGATTAAGTGTCAAAGTTTGTCGCCATTCCACGAGCGGGCACAATTTTGAAGCGTGACATGCATAACTTGTAAATACCAAGTGTAAAAAATAGGCTTGGTCCATAAGTGGCTAAAACAGATCAATCCAGCACTGACACACTGCAGTATCACTGCAAATTGTTAACACATATGGGCACATCACTGACACATTACAGGAGAGCTGAACTGTGGGAAGGACAGGTTGTCTACAGGAATCTACAGGAGGGGGCAGAGACCATCACCATGCAAAAGGAGAGAGGGCAGCATTGAACGGTCTTTATTACACAAAAGCTTGTGCAGAGAGGCAAATTTTCACTCTGGATTACTACACAGATCCAGAAGAAATACACAAAGCACACCAAGATTCAATGTTGTTAACCCTTAAGTGACTTCTAGATGCCAAAAAGCCCCCTGCCCACAGACCCCCTGAAGCCACCGGGCCAGGGTTGGGGGAAGAGGCCCTTGTCCTCATTAACATGGTGCGAACCACACCTTTTTTTTTTTAAGCTAAACATTTTGCACATCGGGACAACTTTTTTTAGCTTTACAAACATTTTATAGACAGTCTCGTCCTATTTCTTCATTTTTTTACTGCATCTGTTGACCAGGGATATATAAAACACATAGTCTCCAGCTATTTTGCAGCTACTCCTGTTCTGATACTCTGCCATAAATACATTAGATTCTCACCGTAGCCGGCTCTCTTTCTTCCTGTTCGGTTTGGCACCCCAGGGATCTCAGATCTTATCACAGCGACTTGAATAAGTAAATCTCCCACACAAAAAAAATAAAATAATTTCCATCATCTTTTGTATGGCTACAGAGCCATTTTTTTCTGTAGTGCTTTCTTCTATATTTTTGTTCCGTTCAACCTGTAATTGCCGCCCAACAAAAAGGCTCATAGCTTCGCTCGGCAGGTTAGCCAATTTATGCTGAAAATCTCAACGAGGGTGCATTCACACTGTTAAAACAATACTACAGAACAGAATCAGAGAGTGAAATAAAAGAGGATGATAAAATTCGGTCTTAAGATTTTATTTTGCATACGCGTCGATGGCTCGTCACGTCAACATCATTTTAATGAGGGGAGAAAAGCAATCCTTCAGTTTCATGATGGGGAACAAAGTAAACTAGCGTGCAATTCAAAGCTTCAGCTCATTCCGGATGCTATAATGCAGCCCGTCATATAAAAGCCCGGCTCTTGTGCGGTCAAGAATTGCGCGCTGCTGTCATCCTATTGTGGCGCATGCACTGCGTGTTACAATAAGATAACGTTTGTAAAGGATTCTGCCGAGCGCAGATATCTCATTAATGGTATTGATGGACGGGTTCGAACGTTGGGTAAGCATTCAGAACTTCAATCAACCAGCTAGATACACAGATGAATACATCAGAGGACCGTTTTATCTGACGGCATGTTTGCGTTTCTGGTCTGGTGATTAATACGCCGATAACATAGCGAGGGGGGCGACACCATATTCTCTATAGCAGCTAAAGTGGAACTGTAGCCGCATCAGAGCTACTAGAACCTTCTAGGGCATCCTGATCTTTGCTTAAAGTGACAATAAACTCTGGTTTTAAATAAAAAAAAGACCAATGGGGCCCACTCAAGATCGGTTCGTCTGATGAAAGCTGTCAATCAGTCCGTTTTCATCAGACAAACCGAATGTGTGTAAAGGGCTTTAGACCACATGAACATGTAATTAGGAAATGTGGAATGGTAAAGCTTTAAAAAAAGAGCCAACGTAATTTTAATTCAGGTTGCAAGCCACTTACCAATTGCTTGCTAGGCAGGAGAATCCCCAACAATCATTGTGATTTCAAACTCCCCAGACCCACCCCAGGAGGTACTTAATTCCCACCCTGCAAAGTTAACGTAATCTCACTAAAGAAACTACGATTTTAATACAAATTTACTTCAGATGTCTAAAACAAAATATGTTCCGAATTACATTCACAGCCCCAGCAATTTTTACAAGCTGACAAGAGCCAAATGAAATCTGCATGGTGATTTTATTAAAGACTCTTTGCTATTCATCGCTTAATTCCTAATTACCCACATTACGTTTTAATCAACCCTTCCCCCCTTCTTCCCTTAATTTTTTTCAATATTCTTTTTAGTTTACCGTTAGTGTTTGTTTGCCTCCATTTAATTGTACTTAAAACAGTGTACAAGTCAAAAAACTGCACCTCAGTAAAACAGAAAAATACCAAAACTAGATCATACAAACTTTTCCAGGTATATTAACCGCTTGGGAACCGCATGTCAAATGACAGCGGGCGGAATCCCCTATTGTTCTGACAGGACGTCATATGATGTCCTGTCATTCAAAGCCCCTAGGGGGCGCGCGCACACCGCCAGCGCGTTACTGGGAACTCAGTGCACGTGCCCGGCACCCGTGATGGGGCGTAAACGAGATAGTCTTCCCAAATCAATCACTGCAAAAGGAGTCATTGGTGAGAGAAACATACGTGTATGTCTTAGTACAGAACTTCACCTTTGCCTGGATTGGATTCATGCAGAATTTAACATTCATTTTTTTTAAAGTATTAAATAGGCTTACATGAGTGGAAGAAGATGCTGTCTGAAGTGCCAACTCTTTCAATGGCCTGACCTTATGATGTTATCATGTCTTTATCAGTGCACATATCAGCATCTAATAACATGTCCGGGCATAATAAGCTACAATGCCCCACAAAACAGAGCTAACATTTCTGCACAATAAACCATGCTACTTATGTTGGGGAAAAGGATGGTCATGCAATTTGAAATTTCTTACCTTCCCTGATTGCAGTAAATGGAGTTCCCTCCTCCTCTTGTAATCTTATCACCTTCAGTGCCACAAGCTTTCCATTTACTCTGAAAATAATAAAAAGTAATTTTAGCAACCGGCAGCTGGATAACAGGGGTGGGGCTTATAGTGCTGAAAATTAAAACAATACATTTTTATACCATTGTGTGTGTGAGAGTAATATTATATATATATATATATATATATATATATATATTCGGGCTGTTACTGATCAAAATGTTTGTGTTCGATTAATCGTTTTGTTTTTTAATCGATTAATTTCGATTAATTATAACGCACAGATCCAACTACTTTTAGCTGATCTCCTTGCAGACTGATTCCCAGTGCAGCTACCAACCACTGGAAAAATGGATAGCAGGATACAAAAAACACACAAGGCAGGGCTCAATGGGAATAACATTAAAACTTTTATAGTCTTCGAATAGGTAACAAAACAAATATTGCACTGGAGATAAAATCGATGTAGCTACATAAACTGTAAAAATGGTGCAAGTAATACCAAACGGTAGCAAAAGCAGTCATAAAAACATGTAGCCAAGTATGATACTGGTATAAAAATGTGTACAACGATACCACTGCTGAATCCAGATGAGAAGAGGTTAACATCAATCCGTCAGCATGTAGATGTCCCATGAAGGGAACGATCACAACTCCCATTGGATGGCTGTAGAATCCCAGGGTGATAGAGGGAAGTGTAACAGCCCTTGCGTGTGGCAGATAGTAAGGTCCCGCCGGCATGCAGATATGAAGGCACAGCAAAGGAGCCCTTCAGATGGACACAGCAAGCCCCGCCGGTGTCTGTGACGTCACCGGATCTCCGACGGAACTCCCTGAAGGCCCAGAAGACGGCGGAGAGGTGAGTACCAATCAAAATAATTTTAATCGATCAAAAAGATTTTGATTGATCAAAAAAACTTTATGATTAATTGATTAAAAGTTAATTTGCACAGCCCTAATATACATATATATATATATATATATATATATATATATATATATATATATATATATATATATATATATATACACATATATACACACATATACATACATATATATTATATATATATTTTATACACACACATACATAAAAACACACTATATATACACAGTATCTCACCCAAAAAATTGAAAATATATTTTATTCTATCTTTTCATGTGACAACACTGAAGAAATGACACTATTGCTACAATGTAAAGTAGTGAGTGTACAGCTTGTATAACAGTGTACATTTGCTAATCGCCTTTAAAGTCGTCTCCAGGACGACTTGCAGAGTCGTCCCTGAAGTCGTGCCGCCGCAGTGTGAACCGGCTCTAAGTGTTACAAGTTCTCAGATGTGAATGGGGAGCAGGTGTGTTAAATTTGGTGTTATTGTTCCTTACTCTCTCATACTGGTCACTGGAAGTGCAACATGGTGCCAATTTGCATATACTCTGAATATTTTGAAGAGTAATCAGATGAATTGCAATTAATTGCAAAGTCCCTATTTGCCATGAAAATGAACTTCATCCCATAAAAAAACATTTCCACTGCATTTGTGAAGAAGGCTTCAGGATGCTCAAGAAAAGTTCAGCAAGAGCCAGGACCGTCTTCTACAGTTGATTCAGCTGCGGGGTCAGGGCACCACTAGTGCAGAGCTTGCTCAGGAGTAGCAGGTGTGAGGACACACAGCGAGAAGACATTTGGAGGGTGGC
This sequence comes from Rana kukunoris, assembly GCA_029574335.1. NCBI lineage: Eukaryota > Metazoa > Chordata > Amphibia > Anura > Ranidae > Rana > Rana kukunoris. The sequence continues at coordinate 71,717 of JAJQKJ010001624.1, read as the reverse complement.
CTGGTGTCAAGAAGGGCAGCAAAGAAGCCACATCTCTCCAGGAAAACATCAGAACAGACTGAGCACAGGGGTAAAGTCATTTTCTCTGGTGAATCCCCTTTCCGATGGTTTGAGGCATCCAGTAAAAACCTTATCCAGAGAAGAAAGCCGAGTGCTACCATCAGTCCTTTCGTCATGCCAACATTAAGGCATCCTGAAACCATTCATGTGTGGGGTTGCTTCTCAGCCAAGGGAGTGGGCTAAATACACAATTTTGCTCTAAGAACAACGCCTTGACTAAAGAATGGTACAAAACCATCCCCCGAGAGCAACTTCTCCCAACCATCCAAGAACAGTTTCATGAGGAACAATACCTTTTCCAGCATGATGTAGCACTTTGACAAAAGTGATAACTGTCTTGGGGAACAAAACATAAAAATTTTGGGTCCCAGCCAGGAAACTACACACACCTTAATCCCATTGAGAACTTGTGGTCAATCCTCAAAAGACGGGTGAAAATAAAATAAAATTGTGACAAACTCCAAGCATTGATTATGGAACAATGATCTGACATGTGGCCCAGAAGTTGATTGACAGCATGACAGGGCAAATTGCAGAGGTCTTGAAAAAAAAGAGACAACACTGCAAATATTAACTTTTTGCATAAACTTGATGATGAGAATTGTCATTAACCTCCCTGGCGGTATGATTCTTTAAGATTTTAGGTGCTGAAAGTGGTACCATTATTTGCAAGGAAATTTGGCGTTTTATACTGTAGGCTTGTAATTCTTAGGAATAACTCACTTAAATCTGACCAAACAAGAGTCTAATAGGCTTTCCGGGTATGATTTTTTTTTTTTTAATTAAAAATTATAATATAATAAATAATTATAAAAAATGATAACAAATAATAATATAATTATAGTAAAAATTATTCAATAATGTAATCCATTTAAAATCACTGAAATTTGCTCAGTTGCAGAATTTTTGCTGTCATTTTTTTTTATGACGAATTTCCCCACAAATCGCTATCGCTAAATTCTGCAAGTGATTATAATTTATTATCGCTGTTTTCTAGCTGATCTAACCCCATTTTTGACATAAAGGGACACTTTTGGTTGCTATGGGCAATCTACAGTTTCCAGGCAGAAAGAACAGTTTTTATTATATAAAAGAACATGCAGGGCACTGGACAGACCACTAGGGACATGGGGGGTGTGTATTTTTTACAAACAGTACTGTTTTCCGAAGTAAACTCGATTGCACAGTATGAAAAAGTCCCTTTAAGCCAACCCGGCAATACTGTGAAGCAGATAGGTTAGGATGCGTCCTCCAACTGAGGTGCCAGGCTCCTCTCAAGATACCAGCTTCCAGCTGTGTCCTCTCCAAGACGAGTCCTCCCCCGGTTCCTCAGTTCACCAGCTTCAGACAGCATAGGATCATCCTCGAGCCAGTAGGCCCCCATATAGCTTCTGGACCTACCTCCAGTTGCAAAGCCTCGGGCCAGTCGGCCCCCGAGGCAGAAGAGGAACTGTCACATTCCCCAGGACAAGGCGACCATGAGGCGAGAGAGCAAGGAAAATGGCGTCCACCCCTTAAGTACCCTCCCCCAGCATGCCCAGCGGTAAAGAGACTCCCACTAGGTTGGTTCTGGGAAAGAGCACCCAATACACTCTCTCTGGCTTTAACTTCCAACACGGGACCAGAGGGGACAATGAAACCTACTGGTACCCATGGGAAATACAGCCAACTCAGTCAGAGCAGGAGCAAAGGCCAATTTAGCCATACAGTAGGTGACCGTGATATTGTGTCAATCTCGCTCCCTTTCTCTGCGAGATTGACCACCTACGAACGAGCCCCATCGCAGGAGCCAGCGCCGAGCCAGCTTGCAGCGATTAGGACAATGCCATCATAGAAGCGACGGGGATCCGACTTGGGATTGGACTTGGGCACTGCGCCCCCCTGCCCCAGAGTACCCAACCCCCCATGTTGAGGGCATGCTGCCTGGTACGGCTCAGGAGGGGGGGCGCTCGCTCGCCCCCACACCTTTCCTGACCGGCCGGGCGGCGTGCTTTGGATACGGGTCTGGTATGGATTGTGGGGGAACCCCCACGCTGTTTTCTCGGCGTAGGGGGGGAGGGGTTCTCCTTACAATTCATAGCAGACCTAAGGGCCTGGTATGCCTTCCTGGTGGGGGAACACATGCCGGATTTTTATTTAAAATTTTGGCGTGGAGTTCCCCCTCATGATTCATACCAAACACCGCGTTTAGAATTGGCGGGAACCCAAGCCGGATCCCCGGTCGCTTCTATAACGCGCTCGCTGGAATGTGCTTTTTCTATTCCGGCGAGTGCGAGATGTCGGCACCCTGTCGCCGAGAATCAGCGCGATGCTGTCGTGCTGGAAACGCATTCTCAGTGACACAAATTTGTCACCTGTTGGAACCATAGGCTCTAATAGGCATCCAATAAGGTGAACATTGGGCGCCATGCTGGGCGCTCGCAGTTCACTCAGCATTGGGTTAGGAAAGCGAATGAATATATTTCCAAACACTTAACCGCCACAGTGGCTGCGTTTGATGGGTTTTTTTTTTTTCAGTTTGCACCAGCCGCCACTGATCCACCATCCCTTTGTGATCTCTCTCCATTGCCCTGTGTGTTATGTCTCTCCTATATCCTGCGCCCTCTCTGTACCCTACCATTACTCTGATCCCTCTCCTAAATGATGCCCTCTCTGTACCCCATCAGCCCTCTACGATCCCTCTCCTATATTCTGCCCTCTATGAAGCCAACCATTTGTGATCGCTCTCCCATCTTCTGCCCACTTTCTGCTCTCCCTTTCATATGTAGTTCAATACACATCAAGCATTTTGCAGGTACAACCTTTAATGTCTAAGCTGCCTAAATCACCTCATATCCCTGAACAAATCTACAGATGAACGTAATTTATTATGTAGATTGCTGTTTCTGCAAACTAATTAGCCATATTTCTCTGCAGCAAATAATGTTTAAATATTAATTAACTTTTATTTCTGTGAAAAAAAAAGAAGTTTGGCTAATTGGAGTATATTATTAATATTATTTTAAGAGCTATCCTAGGCAACAAGTAAAGTCAATTAGTGAAATGCTGATGAATTTCCAGAAAACACAGCTGTAAAAAGTCCAAAACAAATTACCTTCATCTAAAATTCAATGTAATAAATTAAAGGCAAGTTCCAGATAGCTTCTTATATGTGACCCGAGTGGGACCCGCTTCATGTTGTACAACTTACTCTTTTGCTTTGTGCATCACCAATCAGATTCAAAATTCCATGGTAGGTTTGGATGTGATTGGCAGTCGTAAGCATACGCTAGTATGAGTGCTGATACTTTGGTATATTTAAAGTCAATTGATTTTTCATTGGGTGTTTGTGAATACCTCCCCTGAATTACAAACAAAAAATGGGTTCCCAGGTTTTCTGATTACTGACAAAAAGTGATAGTTAATTTAAAGAAAAAATATGCGTTTACAAACATGTTAAACCTGTTCTATGCAATGGTTTTGCACAGAGCAGCCCCTATCCTCCTCTTCTGGGGTCCCCACTGGCGCTTCTGGCTCCTCCCCCACCCACCATAGCAAGCTTGGTCCTAAACCCTGCTCTGTGTGTCCATTGACACAGAGGGTAGCTCACCCCCGCTACCTCCTCACTGACTGATTGAAAGTAGAGGTAGCCAATGTTTCCCGCTGCTGTCTCTGAGCCTATAAGGAGGAAGAGCGCTCTTATGCACATCGCTAGATCCAGTTCTGATTAGGTTTGTATGGGGGGGTGGGGGAGGGGTGCTGCATGCATGAGGTTTCTTACTTTAACCACTTAAGGACCGCCGCACGCCTATGTACGTCCACAACATGGCTCGTACAGGTACAAGGGCGTATATTTACGTCCTCGCCTTTGTGCGGTTCGGGGGCCCGATCGGGACCCCCTCCGCGGCGTGCGGCGGTCCCCCTGGCTCTGGGAGCGATCGCCGACGAGCGGGCGGATGTCCGTCTTTTTCGCCCCCCCCCCCCCCGCGAATGTCATGTCATCTCTCATCGCAGCAGTGTTTCCCACCGCTGCTGATGAGAGAAGACATCCACAGTAAGTGTGCACCAACACAACACTGACACACACACACATAGGCACATTAACCCCTTGTGATCAACCCCCCCCCACCCCCCTGTCACAGTGTCACTGGATGCAGTGATCTAATCACTGCATTTAGTGTCAGTGTGACAGGCAGTGTAAAAGTCAGTTAGTGTTAGGTTCAGGATAGCCCCCGTACCCCCCCTAAAAGTTTTAACCCCCTGATCACTGCCCTAGTTAACCCTTTCACTCCCTATTGCCAGCATCACTAAGCGATCATTATTCTGATCGCTGTATTAGTGTCGCTGTTCCCGCTAGGTAGCTATTTTTTTTTTATTGCGATTTTTTTTTTTACTAAAGACATGTGGCTGAATTAATTTTGGCCTAAAATTTAATTTATTTGATTTTTTTTTATAACAAAAAGTAAAAAATAGTGATTTTTTTCAAAAATGTCGCTCTATTTTAGTTTATAGCGCAAAAAATAAAAAAATCGCAGAGGCGATCAAATACCACCAAAAGAAAGCTCTATTTGTGGGAAGAAAAGGACGCAAATTTTGTTTGGGAGCCACGTCGCACGACCGCACAATTGTCTGTTAAAGCGACGCAGCGCCGAATTGTAAAACACCTTGGGTCATTTAGCAGCATATGTGTCCGGGTCTTAAGTGGTTAATGCATAGAATGTAAAAAATTCTACCTTTGAAACCACTTTAAAGTCGAACCTCACTCAAAAAGTGAAGTCACGCTGGTTTGCTCCCTCTCCTGTAACCGAGTTACAAGTTTTTTTTTGTGAGAAGGGAAGCGAGCACTGATTTTTAATTGGTACCACTGCTTTCACAATCTTCACCTAGGTGAGCATGGGCATAGCATAAGGGGTTGCAGGTAAGGTGACCAGATTATTTAACCACTTGCTTACTGGGCACATAAACCCCCTTTGTGCCCAGGCGAAATTTCAGCTTCCGGCACTGCGTCGCTTTAACTGACAATTGCGCAGTCGTGCGACGTGGCACCCAAACAAAATTGGCGTCCTTTTTTTCCCCACAAATAGAGCTTGGTGGTATTTGATCGCCCGTGCGGTTTTTAATTTTTGCGTTATAATGAAAAAAAGAGCGACAAGCGACAATTTAAAAATATATATATATTTTTTACTTGTTGCTATAATAAATATCCCATTTTTTTTTTTTTTATATTTTTTTTTTCTCAGTTAAGGCCGATACGTATTCTTCTACGTATTTTTGTAAAAAAAAAAAAATCACAATAAGTGACTGCTTTGCGCAAAAGTTATAGCACCTACAAAATAGGGGACATAATTATGATTTTTTTTTTTATATTTTTTTTTTACTAGTAATGGCGGCGATCTGCGATTTTTATTGGGACTGCGATATTGCGACGGACACGTCGGACACTTTTGACACATTTTTGGCGCCATTCACATTTATACAGCGACCAGTGCTATAAAAATGCACTAATTACTGTATAAATGTGACTGGCATTGAAGGGGTTAACACTAGGGGGTGAGGAAGGGGTTAAATGTATTGCCTGGGTGTGTTCTAACTGTGTGGGGGGAGGGGGGTGACTGGGGGAGGTGACCGATGCTGTCTCCCTATGTACAAGAGAAACAGCATCAGTCGCCTCACTGACAGGACGTGAAGCTCTGTGTTTACACTCAGAGCTCCACGTCCCTGCTCTCTCACCGACGATCGTGTGTACCTGACGGACATCGCGGCCGCCGGGTACACGCATCGAATCCTCGGTGATGCGTCGGGACTGTTTTTCCCCGCCGCGCGCCACCCTGTGGCGCGCGCGGGGAATTACAAGCAAATCACGTCCAAAGACGTGACCCCGGCGCCTCAGGTCCGCGCTGTTCACGTATTCTGTTAATAGCGCGGACCTGAAGAGGTTAAATGAAATCTGGGGACATCTTTTTTTTTTTTTTTACTAGTAATGGCGGCAATCAACAACTCTCTGCCTGTCGCCACCGCCGCTCGCCTCACAGCCTGTCAAGTCTTACTCTCCGGGCCCCGGCTACTACTGGGTGGGGAGGAAGATCACTCTGCCAGAGAAGGCAAGGAGATAGGCAGGCGGCTGCCGGGGACTTGAGCCAAGGCAGAAGAACATGCGAGCAGAGCTGTATGGGCATGCACCCAAAACTGAAGAAATATTCCCTCTACTTCGACCAGCACATGATCATCAGAAAGGGGCACAGGTAATGGGAAAAATGTACTCCCTAAACTAGTAGGAGCATTCAGATTTTTTTTTTTATTATTCTGCACTGACTGTCTTTGAAATTGCCCCAGTCCCTGTTCAAATCCAATCTGGGGACAAAACCGGGGACAGACTTGGCCTGGGGACAGTGCCCTCAATCAGGGGGGCTGTCCCCTGAAAATGGGGACGTCTGGTAACCCTAGTTGCAGGGGTCCCAATCGCAACCCCACCCCCCCTAGCTCCAGGGGGCCCCTGTAGCCTCCCAGTCATCATATCCTCCACAAAGTCCAGCTCCGATCTGCCCAAGGGCCCCACTGCCATGCTCCAGTACTGGGCTTCTACTTTGCCTTCCACGGTCCATATTCCTCCATTCTCATTGGCTGGGGACAAGCTGTGAGCCATTTCCTGAATGGAGAGGAGCACAGGGTGAAAACAGCCCAGGGGCCAGGTCAACTTTTGCATCAGGGCCCACAGGCTTCAAGCTACGCCTCTGTAGGTTAGGATGGAGTCCCTTGCCCTGCCCCTCCCACTGCAGGACCATCCACAAAGTGCTGACCAAGCTTGCACATGTGCAATAGGAAGTCAACTGTGGTTCCTCAGGAAGCCACAGCCGGCTCTCCCTATCCAAGATGGCTCCCTATCCAAAACTATTAAGCCTATATATGCCAACACTTTTTAAGCATTTACAGCAACTTTTTATTTATTTTTTATGAAAAAAAGTAATATGATAAATTAAATGAACCAGAGGAAATGAAGAGGTGAATGCCGCCAAAAAAATGTTATAGTTTTAAAGGTATGATCATCCTTATGTTTTTACGCTCAAACACAGGACTAAAATATAGCACACAAGATAGATTAATTGCACAAGATTGGTTTATATTTTTAAAAAAATATATATATATAAAAAAAAAATTATAATCATTACAAATTAATAAAACCTAAATTTAGTCAAAATGTTTTTTAAATCAGCACAAGGGATGGTACCTACAGTCATTGGAGGATTGCCCTGGTGCTATTGGCTAAGGTTTTAATCATGTGCATTTGTCAAGAGTGCTGACTGCCCAACCTTTCTGCCCCTCCCCTCCATCAAGAGGAGATTCAGGCAAGTCTAAAACCTCAAACACACGATCGGATTTCCATCGGACAAATCCATGGAATTTTGTGCGATGGGCGTGAACTTGTATTGCATACAAAACGGCAAAACATTGTTGGCCAGCAAACAAAGCTACGTGTTTTTTCAGACCCTTTAGGCAATTTCTGCTAATGTTGTCGTATGGTTAGTATTGATTTGGAGCATGCGTGTTTGTACTTTGGATTTTTTTCCGACGGACTTGTATCAAACATGAATATTGGAACACAGATAATCAGCAAGACTTACTTGCTTTTGCCTTTATACACTGTAGCATAGGAGCCTTCTCCTAGTTTTTCCAGTTTTTCATACGAGTCGGCCTTCCCGAATTTAGGACTCGTTGGCTGAAGAAGAAAAAAAAAGACAAAAGTAATTAAAACAAGAAATATATTTTGCTGGATGTTGAAGATGATTATGTGAAATGGTAAGATGGTTTCCTTAGCAGAGACACGATCATCAAATAAGTTCATACAGCTTTCTACATTCATATCAATACAGACTAGGGTTGGCCGATGCCGAATACCGATACTTTTTTTAAATGTGTCCCCAAATGCAGCCATGTCCCCCCAGCCATGTTCCCCACATATGCAGCCATGTCCCTCCAGCCATGTCCCTCACATATGCAGCCATGTCCCTCCAGCCATGTTCCCCACATATGCAGCCAAGTCCCTCCAGCCATGTCCCTCACATATGCAGCCATGTCCCTCCAGCCATGTTCCCCACATATGCAGCCATGTCCCTTCAGCCATGTCCCTCACATATGCAGCCATGTCCCTTCAGCCATGTTCCCCACATATGCAGCCATGTCCCTTCAGCCATGTCCCTCACATATGCAGCCATGTCCCTTCAGCCATGTCCCTTACCAGAGCTTTTTTTCTCAGAAAATAGGTGCAGGAACTTAACCACGACCCTGTTCAGATTTCACAAACAGTAGAAGGGTCTTAAAAGGGCATTAAATACCAGGATTGCATTACATACAGAGTGTAGAGTTCAGGGGGTTACACACAGAGTGCACAGCTGTGACTTGTACACACAGAAACCAGATGTTTGTGTTTACAAGTGATTGTGGTGAGCAGGCACCATAGGGTCTGAGCCAGAGGTGGTGGAACTCAGTTCCCCCAAGTTCCCCCTGAAAAAAAGCCCTGTCCCTTACATATGCAGCCATGTCCCTTCAGCCATGTCCCTCTAGCCATGTCCCTCACATATGCAGCCATGTCCCTCACATATGCAGCCATGTCCCTCACATATGCAGCCATGTCCCTTCAGCCATATCCCTCACATATGCGGCCATGTCCCTTCAGCCATGTCCCTCTAGCCATGTCCCTCACATATGCAGCCATGTCCCTTCAGCCATGTCCCTCTAGCCACGTCCCTCACATATGCAGCCATGTCCCATGTCCCTTCAGCCATGTCCCTCCAGCCATTTCCCCCATACCTTTGCCGCCGAAAGCCGTTGCGCCGCCGCATGGAGAAAATCACAGCATTCATTTGAAAAGCCCACGCGTATAGACACTCCCCCTTGCTCGGGATTGGACAGATCACGATAACCCATCCAATCCCGAGCAAGGGGGAGTGTCTATACGCGCGGGAACACTACAGCTATTCAAATGAAAGCAGTGATGTTCCCGCACGCCGTTTAACCCATGCGGCGGCTTCCGATGCGGCGGCTTTCGATGCGGCGGCATCGGCGAGTATTCCATTTAGGTATCGGGGGTATTTGCGGAAGGAAGGGTAATGCCAATGGGACTTTTAAGGCAGTGGATGAATGGGTGACCAGAGTATATGTAAAAATGTAAATCATTATTACAAATGGTTGATCAACTATTACCAGGGTTTTACATATACCATGGTAACCCATTCTTCCACTGCCTTAAAAGTCCCATTGGTTACTTTAGAGCAGGGGTCACATCATAAATGTTACAAATTTCCACGGACCAAAAATTAAATGAACAAATCAAATTTAAATGAATAATAGGTTTTATGTGAAGTCCCCATCAAAGTCCCCTTTCACCAGAGCTTCCCTGACATCAGACTCCTCCTTATATGAGAGTCTACATCTGATTGCTCTCTACATTGGCATCCCCATCACAGTCCTGCCTTACATCGGTGTCCTTCTTACATGACAGTTCCCATCAGAGTCCCCCTTACATGAAAGTCCCCATTAGATTCCCCCTTTACATCAGTGTCCCCTCTTACATCTAAGGGCGAGATAAAATGTTGCAGTGGGCCATAGTTTGGAGACCCCTGCTTTAGAGTGTCACTTGAGTGACAGTTCCGAGTCTGCTTGGGCTGCTGACATCATATTCAAGATGGCGGAAGCCCAGGAGCATTCTCTGAGTTTTTGGATGTCTACACTTTTATAGGTAAATAAAATATGTTAAATGCATAGAGAATTTTAAGAGTAGATTGTAGTTGAAAAAATTGTTTATCAACAGGGTCTCCTTAAAGGGGTTGTAAAAGGTAAAACATTTTTCCCTAAATAGCTTCCTTTACCTTAGTGCAGTCCTCCTTCACTTACCTCGATCTTCGATTTTGCTTTTAAATGTCCTAATTTCTTCTGATAAATCCTTACTTCCTGTTCTTCGGTCTGTACACTACACTACACACAGTAAAGCGAGGCTTTCTCCCTGGTGTAGAGAAAGCCTCTTGAGCGGGGAGGGGACGAGCAGGAGAGTCAGGACTCTCTCTACTTTGCAGATAGAGAAAGGAGCTGTGTGTTAGTGGGCATCCCGACACTCCTGCTCGCCCCCTCCCCCCTCAAGAGGCTTTCTCCACACCAGGGAGAAAGCCTTACATTACTGTGTGGAGTTACAGATAGAAGAACAGAAAGTGAGGATTTCTCAGAAGTAACAAGGACATTTAAAAGCAAAATCAAAGAATGAGGAAAAGTGAAGGAGGACTGCACTAAGGTAAAGGAAGCTATTTATGGAAAAAATGTTTTACCTTTACAACCCCTTTAAGATCGGATACTACAAGATGCTGGCTTTTACCTGAGGCTTTCCGAAATATTCACTTTAAACTACTCAGGGATAATGAAGGCCTCTTGAGCCCCCTAGGGAAAGAGAGCCTCGACTGTTGGGGGCATGGCCAGGTACTGTACAAGGTGGCGGTCATTTAAGGATTGGTCAATTTGGGGGATGGGTTGGGCCTGAGCTTGGGTAAAAAGGATTGCCCCAGGGAATTCTGGGTGTTTTTGGAAACGTGCTGGGAAGAGCTGCCCACCCTCCCGCCCCTTTTTTCTTGGTATGTCACAGCTTGTTGCGGTTTTCTTGACCTTGTCAGCAGAAAATGGCTGTAATGGGTCATGCCATTGTTGGAAACAGGAAGTAGGTGGCCTGTCCAGCACTTATGGTAAGGACAGGCCCCTCCCCCCTTTTGGAATTGTGTGCTCTTTATTTAAAAGAGTGAAGGGGCAAGGGGGGGGGGGAATGTTATGTATATATTTATGGCAGTTAAAGCGGAGTTCCACCCAAAAATTGAACTTTCGCTTAATCCCCTCCCCCTTACATGCCACATTTGGCATGTAATTTTTTGGGAGGGGGGAGTGGGGGCTTCAGTAGGAGTGGGACTTCCTGTCCCACTTCCTGCTTCCGCCGAGGGGCTGGTAAGGCGATTAGGCCTAATCGCCTTACTGCAGCCCCTCCCTTTGGCGATCGTCTAGGACACCGACAGGTCCTAGGCGATCGCCCGTCCAATCAGCGGCGACCTGCACCGCGTGCGCAGTGCGGCTCGCGCATGCGCAGTGGGTGCCCGGCCGTGAAGCCGAAGGCTGTCACGGCTGGGTGCCCACAGTCGCAATGAGGATGCCCCGGTCGGCGCATCGCTGGAACGTGGACAAGGTAAGTGTCTGTTTATTAAAAGCCAGCAGCTACACTTTTTGTAGGTGCTGACTTTTAACATTACATTTGGGTGGAACACAACTTTAAGGAGTACCTGGGTTCATTGCGCCTCAGCAGTCAAGAAAACTAGTAAGTGTAAACCAATCACCTGTAATATTAAGACACTAAATTCTGTTTAGTAGATTAGGTGAATTCCCAGTCTTATCAAGTGCATTATATAGAAGAAAGACGCAAAACTCCCTTCAATGCTGTTTAGCATGAAGGTTTTAGAACCCATAATGCTTTAGGAAAACAAGCTGAAAATATCATAGTGTCCCCTTAAATAAGAAAAGGATGACAACGGCATGTATTACATGGTGCAATGATGAATGTGGTAATCAAGGTGCGGAGTGGGATGGTGTCCCGAGAGGTATCCTAGAATGCCCCAGACATGTAGCGCAGGCAATTTTGTAACCGGAGGCAGCACACATTTAGACAGGAAGATGACCTGAATTGTTCCCAGGTTGGTGTCTTATATACATCCATGTATACAAAAAATGGATTGGACAGGAGACACAAATTGTTACAGGCATAATAGATTTCAGATGGTGAAGTTACTTAATGTCTTGCTTATGCATCATGTTGGAGTGCACATATGTTGAACACTTGTTGAGGGACCTACTTTTTATGTATGGTTTTTTCGGGGAAGTTCATTTGTCTTCAGAGTTAGTGAATTTCTGACCTAATTTTTAGCAGATTGAGCCGTCTGTTCACCCTCTGCCCGGTGATACAAATAATCAAGCTTCAGAAAGGGAATGAGAAAATAACATTGGCGATATTTTCAGATACACAAAAATAGATTCCGAGTGATTGACAGTTTTTGGATTCACACCTATGCGAATTGGTTGCGGCTTAAACCGCATCCAATACGCAGAACATTTCTAAATACATTGTTTTCAATGAGGCTGGTTCACATATGTGCGATGCATTCGCACTGCGCATTGCAGAAAAAACGTGTGCGGATTTTGTGCCTTGCGGTGCGGCTCAGGTGCGAATTCAGTCCAATTATCTTCTATGAGTACGCAGCTGATTCGCAGATGTGTTCATTTCACTTCAGGAATTTCTCTCATTCAGCCCAATACACTTCCCCCCCCCCCCCACTCTCCTCTCCCCTGTAACTTCTCCCAGGTCTCCAAATTCGCAGCTAAAACGCAGTGGATCTGCTGAGTTGTGTTGGAAATACCGAATTGCATGATATAAAAGACCTTTTATCTTCCATTTTCTCAAATAGCTTAAAGCGGGAGTTCACCCTAAATATAATCTTTCCCATGTGATCCAGCATACTGGCGTCAGCGCCAGTATGCTGTTTTTTTTTTTTTTAAATGCTCCACTTACTGTCTAATCTTGAATTTTGATTCATCTCGGTGGATGGCGTCTGTATATCCCGTCACGGCTTACGAAAATACCCAATTTAGGACTCGGGTATTTCCGGCGCAATACGGCGCCTGCACACAGACCTAGGAGCTGACTGCGCAGGCGCCGTATTTCTCCGAGTCCTATTTCAGCTTTTTTCGGAGGGCGACTCAGAAATACGGCGCCTGCGCAGTCAGCTCCTACGTCTGTGCGCAGGCGCCGTATTGCGCCAGAAATACCCGAGTCCTAAATCGGGTATTTTCGTAAGCCGTGACGGGATATACAGACGCCATCCACCGAGATGAATCAAAATTCAAGATTAGACAGTAAGTGGAGCATTTAAAAAAAAAAAATCATATGGAAAATTGTATATTTAGGGTGAACCTCCTCTTTAATTTCTTTAAAGCCTAACTCCAGGTTTCAGTTCCCTTTAAATAGTTTGCTTAAGCCAAGCTGGCTTAAAGCGGAGTTCCACAAATTTATATATATTTTTAAAGTCAGCAGCTACAAATACTGCAGATGCGGACTTAAAATAAGGACACTTACCTGTCCAGGGCGCCAGCGATGTAGGCACCTGAAGCCGATCTATGCCTTGGCTCTTGGGTGCTGCCGCCCCCATCTTCAGTAAGGGAATCAGGAAGTGAAATCTTGCAGCTTCATTCCTGGTTCCCTACTGCACGATCCCACTGCTCCTTGCTGTCTTCTGGGACCTGTGTGTATCCCAGGATCAAGCGGGGGGACAGATAAGGCACAGAAGTGGCGTAGATACCCACGGGTGGCAGGGGTATCTATGCCTGGAAGTGGGAGCAAAATGCCTGCATTAGGTATCTGCTCCCCCCTCCATCCTGAAAATGTGCCAAATGTGACACCAGAGGGGGGAGGGTTCTGAAAAGTGGAATTTCCATTTTTGGGTGAAACTACGCTTTTAAAAAAATTATTTCCTTTACTAATGCATGTGGTCACCGTCAATGCTGTATAAACTGTATGCTAGATTAGCCACATACAGTATAAAACTCTGTATTCCAGTAGCAGTACAAGGATTTGCCATCTGTTACTTTAACAAAATTGTGACAAGTTAAATGCTGTTCAGCCATTCACAGGAAGCTTTGTATTTTATGAATGAACACAATGCTTCCTCACATTGCGAGGTAGAGAACATGTCATCATCCAACCACCTCTCCACCTCTGCTAATCAGAAGAAGCCATCTTATTCATTCATAAAATACAAAGCTTCCTGGGAATGGCTGAGCAGTGCTTAGCCCGATCCAATTATCTTTCCGGGAAGGAGAGGGTAGTCCCCATTTAACTGTATATAGTGTAGCACCCTCTAGTGTGCCATTAGGTTAGTGCAGGTAAATTTATTTGTGTGACACATGGTAAAGTGAGTCTAAATTTGGGTTAGGGTTTACTGCAGGTCAGGCAGATGACTCAGAGGCAGGTCTCTCGTGCCTCACCCTGGCTCTGGAAGTACAGAGAAACTTCGTGGGTGGAGGCCAGGAGGTTTGATCTGCATACTTAGGGGAACCTGGCCAATCCCCAGGAAGAGGGCCTGGCAGGGTGACTAAGTAAGCCCTTAAATACAGATGAGTTATGCCAGCAGGGGAGTTGGGTAAACGATGAAGTGCTGAGGAGACAGTCAGTGGTCTAGGAGGGAAAACCCCATGCTGGAGCTAGCGCTGGCTTTGGAGTATCCTGAAAGCAGTGCAGTTTAAAGGAATGTTGCCCAAGGAGCACAGCAAGTGCATCAGTACACCCAGGGGATTCACAAGGGGAGAGACTGCCACATCTAGCAAGCCTTTCAGGAAGACTGCATTGTGCTCAACACTTCCTATCCCTTGCCCTGGGAAATCTTCATAGCAGCCAGATGGGCTGGTGGAGAAACAGCCAGGTGGGCTTCTAGTTCCTGCAGGCAGTAGAGCTGGGATCAGTGTCTACAGTCGAGTGGGAGATGCTCCTGTATGCTGCTTACTACACAATGTGCCACTTTCTAAGGAACTAAGAGATCCTAGTCTTTTGCATTTCATCCTCAGACTGTCAGTGTGCAGGAAGGTGGACAGTTCAAGATCATGTATATAGGGAGGAAGTTGTCCCTGGTTATTGTTTGAGTCAAGCTGGGCTTCCCATAATTCCTATTCCACATCCAAATTATTACCCCTAATAAAACAAAAACAAAGCTCCAAGACTGTCCCATGTGTCTGCATGAGAGTGGAAAATGTGTGTTGTCTGGCAGTGTAGGAGTGGGGAAACCAGTTATTTGCAGCCCCTGCGGGGGTGGTGCTACATTTGTATGTAGCTGATGCTACATGCAGTTTATACAGCACTGACTGCTGGAGTATGTATTAGTGAAGTTAATTTTTTTCTTGGGGTATCCTGACCCAAAAAAACTAAACCAAAACCTGGGTTAGGCTTTTACATAAACATTTGCTTCAAATAGCATCTGTTGCCTTACAATTCTGTGCCACTTCCCCTTTTTATGAACATTTGACCTTTTGATCTTACGCTGGCTACTTGTGACATGACAAGCATGTCTAACTTCTTCAAATTTGCAGACTAAAATTCAGGAACTTAACCAATGTACTGAAGAATTTTGTCCAAGGTCAATGAACCCAACACCAACGTAATGCACTTTGGGTTCTGTGGCCTTGGATAGAACTCCAAAGTATGTTGATTGGTGGGGTTCAGTGACCTTGGAAAAAAATCTTCAATACATTGTTTGGGTTCTGTGGCCTTGGATAGAATTTCTCAGTAAGTTAGTTTGTGGGGTTTGGTGAACTTGGATAAAATTCTTCAATACTTTGATTTTGAATAGAATTCAACACTATTGAAACATTTTATCCAATGTCACTGAACCCCACCAGCCAAGGTACTAAGGAATTCTATCCAAGGCCACAGAACCCATATATAGTATTGAAGAATTGTATCCACAGTCAGTGAACCAGCCCAACCAACACAGAGATGAAACATTTGGTCATCAAGTCAACATTTGGGGGCCCAACATAGGATCAAAAATAAAACATTAGGAACTTTCATGTTTCTTGTCTCAGTGACTACTGTCTCTCAGGCCATGTACACACGGCAGAGAACCTCGATGGGCGGAACACATGGTTCCGCCCGTCGAGGTTCTCTGCCGGCCGTCATTATCGGCGACCCGCCCGTCGGGAAAGGCAACCAGCCATTCATCCCGACGGGCCGTCGAGCAAATAGAGAACCTGTTCGGGTTTCCCGACGGGCAGGGCTCGCCGAGAGCGTACACACGGCCGAGGTTCTCGGCAGAATGTGGCTCCCAGCGAGGTTCTCGCTGGTTTCTGCCGAGAACTTCGGCCGTGTGTACGGGGCTTCAAACGTGAGTATGATCTTCCCAACAGTAATACATACAGCATTATAAACCAAACAAGCTGTAATGCTTCATAATGCCACGTACACACGATCGGAAAATCAAACAAGAAATCCGTGGATTTTTTCCGATGGAATTTCGTCTCAGACTTGTCTTACATACACACGGTCACACCAAATTCCGACCGTCAAGAACGCTGTGACGTACAACACGACGAACCAAGAAAAATGAAGTTCGATGCTTCCGAGCATGTGTCGACATGATTCAGAGCATAAATGTATGGAGAAAAACCGGGAAGGCCGCACTCCAAAAGCTATGAATAAGCACTGTATGATAGTGTGAAACGCGTCAGCTTTTCTCCTGATTTTTTGCTGTGATATGTTCATGTTGTGACCAGTTTTATTAAAAGGAACCATTTTTTTTTTTTGGAGTGCGGCCGTCCCGGTTTTTCTCCATACATTGTTGCATACTATTGCAGTGCCTGCACCCAGGTGTTTGGACTCCACCTTGCAGTTCCCTGGGACCTCTGAGCGGTAAACTTAGTTGATTCAGAGCATGCATGGTTTTTGAAAGTGGAAATTGCATACAAACGACTGGAATTTCCGACAAGAACTTTTCCCATCGGAAAAATTGAGAACCAGCTCTCAAATTTTTCTTGGTGGAAAGTCTGACAGAAAAATTCAGATGGAGCCTACACATTTTCCGACCAGAAGCTCACATCGGACTTTTGTCAGAATTTCCGAACATGCATACGCGGCATTACTCTATTACTCTACTTGTTACCTGCTAAAGAGATTTCTCCTCATTTCCTATCTGACGGACCATGGTCACTGAGACAGGTAGTAAGAGAAAGCCTCTCCAAAAGGTAACACAGACAGCAATAATGGCCTAAAACTAAACAAAGTATACCGCACAGACTTCTTGTGAAAATTGTATAAGGAGAATGCATGGAAAATTGGTGACACGGTGTAAATGCAAAAGTCCAAAGAGATTTACTGAAATCCATTGTAGAAAAACAATTCTTTGGAGACCTGAAAGTCCACTTTATCACGATAAGAGTGAAATGACATCATATATACAATGTATTTTATTCCTAGTCTGTTCGTCTCTCACCTTCGTAAAATGGACCTCCGTCTTGGAAATGTTTGCCTTCTACATGGCACTTCAAAAAACTGTTTTGGACTTTATTTTGGAGTGCTGGCTTCTAAACTATCTCTGCTCTATCCAACCCCCCCCCCCCCCCCCAAAAGGTACATAACTTCCTAATATTTTCTCACAATGTGTATAATACACAAAGGCATCATACAGACACATATAAAACACAGTATAATGCCTTCTATATGGTACGGGTATATGAAGATTTTATCTTTTCTCAACATTAAAATCGGGTATAAAATGATATGGCTTGATCCCTGCGGTGCAATTCATTCTCGCCAGCCATCATAACAACACCTGCTTCTTTTTTCAGGGAACTCCAGCGAGACAATAAAACGGAGTCTTAATGGAAGATTAAACTGAGAATCACCTGACACCTCGTACACAAGCTGTGGGGATTATATGTCTCATGCATTTTTTATGGCAGAAAGCAGCTTGAGAATGTCAGACTTCATCACTACATGAACTTTCTGCAGCAGCCTTTTTTATTGTTATTTTGGTAAGCATGGGCGCAAATAGTATATTATCCGATGGGGGATTGTTAATTAAGAGGAATGTGCTATTAATAGTATATTGAGTATTGCTTGTTTTATAGACGCAGCCGAGTGGGGAGGAAAAACACTTGAGATGAAACAGTGGTTGGGTTCATTCAAGGCTAAATCTTCCAATACACATCCAGATTATCTGCAGAGAAAGGTTCAGAAAGACATTTTCTACTAATGCACTGTACAGCCAAACGTTTGTGATCACCTGACCATAATACCTATACGACAATGTTGGACAAGATCTTCTTAGACCATGGCCGTAAAAGCAGAGTCGGCCTCAACTTTGCAGAGATGAATGAATGAGTAACTTGTATAGCGCTACAAAACGCCAACTAAATCACCTCAAGGCGCTTTTGCAGCCAGGGTCTGCTTGTGTCTTCAGAAGAGATGGGTCTTAAGCGTCTTCCTGAAGGCCAGATGTTTTTCTTCCAAGAGGATGTCCGTGGGTAGAGCGTTGCATAGCCGGGGTCCTTGGACTGCGAGTCTTCGTTCGTCTTTTGATTTGTAGTGTGTCTTGGGAATGTGAAGGAGGTTCTGGTTAGTTGACCGGAGGGGGCGACTTGGGGTGTAGTGCTTTATTTTTTCGCAGAGGAAATAGAGTGAGTACAAAGAAGGGAAACAAAGCTAATAAAGGGTCTGGAGGATATTAGTTATGAGGAAAGGTTGTGAGCACTGAACATATTCTCTCTGGAGACGCTTGAGCGGGGATATGATTTCAATTTACAAATACCGTACTGGTGACCCCACAATAGGGATAAAACATTTTTGCGGAAGGGAGTTTAACAAGACATGTGGCCACTCATCAAAATTAGAAGAAAAGAGGTTTAGCCTTAAACTACTTAGAGGGTTCCTTACTGTAAGGCCCCTTTCACACTGGGGTGGGAGCCGCGGTGGCGGTATAGCGACGCTAAAAATAGCGGCGCTATACCATCGTAATTCCCGCGTGCTTCGGCCGCTAGCGGTGTGATATTAACCCCCGCTAGCGGCCGATAAAGGGTTAATTTTATTTTGTAGAGGTGCATTGCGGGCGGTATTACCGCGGTTTCCCATTGTTTTAAATGGGAAGGAGCGGTGAAGGAGTGGTATACATACCGCTTCTCTCACCGCTCCAAAGATGCTGCTTGCAGGAGATTTTTTTTCTCTCCTGCAGCGCTATTTTTAGCGCTATACCGCCTGAAAAACTCAGTGTGAAAGGGGTCTAAGAGCAGCAAGAATGTGGAATTCCCTTCCACAGGCGGTGGTCTCAGTGATGGTTTCAAGAAACAATTAGATAAGCACCTGAATGACCACAACATACAGGGATATACAAGGTAATACTGACATATAATCACACACATAGGTTGGACTTGACGGACTTGTGTATTTTTTCAACCTCATCTACTATGTAAAGATGTAACCTACCCCCCCCTTCACACAGGAACAGAGCTGAGGCTGTCAATCACAGGCTGTGTGCTGGAATCCCTCCCCTGTCACGATTTTACCTCTTGGTGTCAGGAAGTGACTTGTACAGACCACAAAGGAACAAGGCAGCAGACAGAAATGACACTTGGTGCTTCGGACAGAGGCATGAAATCAGTATATAGGGATATACTTTGTTCATATTTCAAGTCAGCGGTTTGGGCAGAGCCAAGTACACACTGCAGTAGGGATAAGCTTTGCTCATATTTCATGTCAGAGGTTTCTTAACACTTAACTCAGATCTCTTTACTAAATATAACATTTCTAAACATACAGATTTTTCAGTATTTCAGTATCATTAATGCTGTACTGGCAAAAAAAAAGTAGGTTGATTTACTAAAGGCAATTGAGCTATTCACTTACAAAAGTTCCCAATTTACATGCAAGGAAAAAAAAAAAATGTTTTTTGCTTGGACATGATTGGATAATGCAAGTCAGCAGAACTTCTTTCTTTAAGCTCTAGGGCACCTGTCCTCACAAGGGGAAAGGTGTTTTTGCCTTTAGTAAATTAACTAAAGGTTAATTTTTGATCCTACTGTTCTATATTCCTAGGTATAACTGACAGCTCAATCACTGCTTCACAAGGGGAGAAAGTCCCTCCCTCGATTGATAAGGGGAGATTGATTGATAAGGGGAGAAAGTCCCTCCCTCGATTGATAAGGGGAGAAAGTCCCTCCCTCGATTAATAAGGGGAGAAAGTCCCTCGCTCGATTGATAAGGGGAGAAAGTCCCTCGCTCGATTGATAAGGGGAGAAAGTCCCTCGCTCGATTGATAAGGGGAGAAAGTCCCTCGCTCGATTGATAAGGGGAGAAAGTCCCTCGCTCGATTGATAAGGGGAGAAAGTCCCTCGCTCGATTGATAAGGGGAGAAAGTCCCTCGCTCGATTGATAAGGGGAGAAAGTCCCTCGCTCGATTGATAAGGGGAGAAAGTCCCTCGCTCGATTGATAAGGGGAGAAAGTCACTCGCTCGATTGATAAGGGGAGAAAGTCACTCGCTTAATTGATGAGGGGAGAAAGTCCCTCGCTTAATTGATGAGGGGAGAAAGTCCCTCGCTTAATTGATGAGGGGAGAAAGTCCCTCGCTTGAATGATATAGGGAGAAAGTCCCTCGCTTGATTGATAAGGGGAGAAAGTCCCTCGCTTGAATGATATAGGGAGAAAGTCCCTCGCTCGATTGATAAGGGGAGAAAGTTCCTTTGCTCGATTGATAAGGGGAGAAAGTCCCTCGCTCGATTGATAAGGGGAGAAAGTCCCTCGCTCGATTGATAAGGGGAGAAAGTCCCTCGCTCGATTGATAAGGGGAGAAAGTCCCTCGCTCGATTGATAAGGGGAGAAAGTCCCTCGCTCGATTGATAAGGGGAGAAAGTCCCTCGCTCGATTGATAAGGGGAGAAAGTCCCTCGCTCGATTGATAAGGGGAGAAAGTCCCTCGCTTGATTGATAAAGGGGAGAAAGTCCCTCGCTTGAATGATATAGGGAGAAAGTCCCTCGCTTGAATGATATAGGGAGAAAGTCCCTTGCTTGAATGATATAGGGAGAAAGTCTCTCGCTTGATTGATAAGGGGAGAAAGTCCCTCGCTTGAATGATAAGGGGCGCAGGTCCCTCGCTTGAATGATAAGGGGAGAAAGTCCCTCGCTTGAATGCCAAGGGGAGAAAGTCCCTCGCTTGAATGCCAAGGGGAGAAAGTCCCTCGCTTGAATGCCAAGGGGAGAAAGTCCATCGCTTGATAAGGGGAAGAAACCCCACTCCTCCAAAAGAGTGAACTCAGATGACGACACAGAAGGTGCCTCTTCTCAGAGGATAGAGTCTTTCCTTAGATCTGCTTCCAAATACGAAAACAACTTCCATAAAGGGGGCCCAAACCCTCCTAGAAGTTTTCTTTGTGCACAGGGCCACAGTCATACTGGAACAGAAAAAAAAGCCGGGAGGCACTTGCCCGCTCCTCGCCCCCGGATTGCGATCGCTCGTAACACAGCGAGAACCTGGAGCTGTATGTGTGTGTAAACACACAGCTCCCGTTTCTCTTGGGGGAGAAATTACTGATCATCTGTCATTGCCCCTAGTAAGTCCCATTACCCCTTCAGTTAGAACATGCAGAGGGAACAGTTAACCCCTTCCCTGCCCGTGACATTTTTACAGTAATCATTGCATTTTTATAGCACTAATCCCTGTAAAATTGTCAATGGTCCCAAAAATGTGTCAAAAGTGTCCGCTCTGTCCACCATAATATTGCAGCCCCCCCCCCCCCCCCCCCCAAAAAAAAAAAAAACGCAGATCGCCGCCATTACTAGTAAAAAAAAAAAAAATGCCATAATTCTATCAGCTATTTGTGGACGTTATAACTTTTGCGCAAACCAATCAATATACGCTACATTTTACCAAAAATGTGTAGAATACATATCGGCCTTTTTTTAAAAAAAATGGGATATTTATTATAGTAAAAAATTGTGTTTTTTTTTTTTCAAAATTGTCACTGTTCTTTTGTTTATAGCGCAAAAAATAAAATCCACAGAGGTGATCAAATACCACCAAAAGAAAGCTCTATTTGTGGGGAAAAAAGGTCATACATTTTGTTTGGGTACAACGTCGCACGACTGCGCAATTGTCAGTTAAGGCAACGCAGTGCCAAATTGTAAAAAGTTCTGTGTTCAGGAAGGGGGTAAAATCTTCAGAGGCTGAAGCAGTTTTAACAAAATCCTTTCACTGGAAACTGTAAGTTAAAGCATTCTCTGATTTCTCTGAAAGGTATAACTGGTTTGAAACTTGGTTTGCAGGGTTGCTTTTGCAGGGTTAGCTTAGTTGGGTTTGGTTTGTTTGAAGGTATGATATGATGTAATTCGGTTTGAAGTTATGAAGGTATGATGAGTGGTGGAACCAATTTGCCCTGTTGCTTCCATAAAACTCCTCTGTATGTCTGCTCTGCTCTGCATATGGAAAAGAATTTGCAGACCATGTGCTGCAAACTTCCTGACAGCATAGAATGCAAAGCTGGCTGTGATTGGTCAAAACTCTGCTCAATGTGAGATTGGCTGTGATTGGGCCAAGGCTTATGATGAGTCACAAAAGCATAACTATGCTTTCTGGCATGAATTTTACTGTGAATTGCTTACCTACTGCTGCCATACAAACAAATGACTCTTAAAGGCATATTTTTTCTTTTGCTTCTGTGAACACAACATACAACTGTTATACAACATCCAAGCATAAAATCACAATGAATAACTCTGCCTTGGTCTCTCACATATAAACATGTGCACTACATTAGGTTCTTAGCAGGTTTAGATGTATATACATGTAGGTTATATTAGCTAACTAGGACAGGTTCTAGCTGGCCAGCTACATTTACAACTGAGCAGAGTGAACAAGTCCACACCGATAACCACAGTCTGCAAATAGGTACACTGGCGGTGCACTTCCTACCGGCATTCTGCAGCGCACTAATAATATGTAGAGAGATCAATGAAAAAGCAGATGAAAATCACCTTCTCATTTCCATGACATTTCCCAGAACTGCCGCAGACATAAAAAAAAAAAAAAAAAATGTCCTTGTGATGAAACACATTTTGCAGGATTTGAGAAACCAGTATTATCTGGAAGGGTCTTGTCACACTTCTCTTCTACAGAAATAATAATTGCACAGAACAAAACATTATTTCCTCCCTGAAGATATCATCCTTTCATGGCCAGGGGTGACCAATGCCTGGATGTCCAGGTCAGATTTAGCAGGGTCATTTAACTAAACCCATCGATTCAACGGCTTAAAAATGTGAATCAGTACTGCTTGGACCTTGAAGAAGATTTTTTTTTATTATTTTATTTATTTTTAGAATATAAAAGTGTAAGCATCCCTTGTGACAGTAATAGGTTGTGACAGGTACTCTTTATGGAGGGATCGGGGGTCTAAGACCTCCTTTGCACTTCAAAGTATTCAACGGCGATTCTGAATACTGTGTATTTTTTTTTTAATCCGGCACCATTGGCAGCCGAATAACCCGGAAGTGACGTCATGACGTTGCTTCCGTGTTTACATTGAAGAGACTGAATAAAAGCCGTTCGCAGTTTCAATTTAGTCTCTCTGCAGGCGCCATGGTGGCGCGTCGTGGAGGCGGCAGGCGGCAGGAAGGGGGGGGCACTCCTCCGGGATAACAACTGAGCAGCTTTTATTTTATTGGTTGTTATTTCTGGAAAGCCAATTGCCGGCTCTAAAAGATGATACCGGGATGATGACTGCAGCTGCGGGCCCTTAGGTATATTGAAGAGCCAGTTTTTATGGTGGCAACTAGTGATGGGGAGGTAGCTATTGCGGTCTACGTTTTTAAAGAAAGTCCTTGTGTCAAAAGTCCCATTATTCCTAGAAATTTCTAAGTCCAGGAAGGGTATGGTATGTCCTATCTGCCATGTCAAGTAGTTGCCACCATAAAAACTGGCCACTTTGCGGGACCAACTGGTCAAGAATGTGATAGATCCCCCGAAGAAATTGTTTTCTTTCTTTACTGGCAAAGGATTTTACCCTTGTAAAAGATGTTACTCTTGCATACATACTAAACGACCAAATATTAAAGTCATTACATTCAAGTCTAATAGCAATGACACACAATATGAAGTAAGAGACTTTATTGGATGTAACACAGAGGGTGCAGTCTATGCCCTAGAATGCAGCTGTGGCCTTCAATATATTGGCCGTACTAAGCGGCTTCTGCGAATCCGCATTAAAGAACACGTTAAGAATATAGAAAGCGGGTTCACTAACCACAGTGTATCACGTCACTTTGCCAAAGTTCATCGGAAAGATCCATCACAGCTTAAATTTTGGGGGATAGTTCCTTATTCCAGACCATGGCGAGGGGGTCACAAAGTTAGGTCCCTGAGCCAGCTCGAATCCAAATATATCTTTTGTATGGATACTCTCAGGCCCAAAGGACTCAATATTGAGTTCGACCTTAACTGCTTCCTGAGTGACTTCTAGGACCCCTTCCTCTTGACTTTCCAGGTTATATTCCCTAGCTCCATTCATCCCTAGCCATGATCTGTCCTTTACCATTCCATGTAGGTCTTTGTTAGCCGTGTGTCGGGTGCAGCTGTGTACAGTGCTCTGTTCGGTTTTTTTACTCGATACATACTACTTTTCTACATCAATAGAGGACTGTTAGAATTTTCCCTGAGCAGAGGGAGAGTGCTCCCCTCTATGTGTATATATCCATATATATATGTGTATGTCACTTGCATATATGTGTATATTCTTAATCTGATTTCACAGATTTTTTACTTTTTACCTTTTATATTTTATCCCATATTTTACTATTATGTATTATTTTTTGTATCTCCTATCATCCCTGCCATCCATCATTACACCCAATGAGGATGTCCATTGGGGTTTTTTTCCCCCACAACCCTCTATTAGAGGCATTTTTACTATTTTTCAGTTTGGCTCTGTTTACCATTTAGACATGCTGGGATCCCATGGAGGGTGTCTGAGCGTGTTTGTGGTTTAAATCATCCATATTTTATCATTCCGTTTTACACACCTTTTTTTTATATATTATGTTAATTCTGAGTCTGGTTTGTATTCGGGTCTGCCTAGACCAGGACGCCTCCCATTGTGAGACCTAACGACATCTCTGATTAGATGCCACCTGGGTGGGACGGTACGAGGAGGAGTGCTTGCTGTCCTTAGCTGAATTGCATGCTGACTTCGGGAAAATGGCCGCCGGGCGTCCTATTCCGCAGACCCTATTTAAACTCAGACCAGTATCCAAGTGCTATCCCCTGATAAAGTCACGTGGTGTGACGAATACGCGTCGGGATTGGAGCACTGGACCCTTTACACCTGACGGACGGTAGACGAGCTCGCTGCTCGTGGATGTATGACCGCCTCAGCTGACTTTATGTGAGTTTTTATTTTGTGCTTTGTTTATTAAATCTTTATTTTGCGGTATTATGCAATGTGCCCTCCTATTTTTGTTTCAAACACCATCGTTTGAGTATCGGCGGATCAACATCTAGCCAAACAGCGGCAGGAGAGCAGCACCTGACGAGCTCGCTGCTCGTGGAGATAGGCACCCCCTTTCACCACTCTGTGTAAGTGCACATCTTTTGATTGCTAGCAGGAATCCCTCCAGTGGTGACAGGACTACTCTATGTTTGTTTTTTTGTACTTTCCCCTTCCATGCACCATCGGATTTGAGGCTTCCATTCATCAAGAGTTTGATGCCCTATCTTTCTGGCTATATCAGATAGCCTTGAGGTAAGCTGATAGGATCACTAGAGGTGTGGGCTGCACGTTTTGGAATCCTCCATTGCACCTTCACTCATTTGGCTGCTGGAACATCTCCTTTTGACTTCACACCAGATTTCACTTGCTGCACCGAGTTGCATGATTAAGTTGGACTCTCTTCTTTTATTTGGTTTTGTCTGCAGGACTGAGTTTGACCATGCATTCTATTATGTCCACCACACATCTTTATAGATGACACGGTCACTGTTATTTACTGTTACTTTGTTCACATTGTGTTTTATAGAATTTTTTCTATATATTTATACATTTTTGTCACTTATTGTATTCACCTAGTTTACTACTTCACTTCCCCTTTCCCATCACCCTTTAGGCATCACCACCACAGCGCAAACAATATCACTTGTTGTATCTGTGAGACTCTTACTTGTGGCACAGCAATCTAAGCATATTTTTTTAGTACATGTCTTTTTAAGCCCCTCCCACTATTACCACAATTTGGCCACGCCCACTGTTCGCCACTGCATCACATTGCTGCTCTCCCTGCTGTGAACAAAAAGGTGCCCCAAGTCTTTTACAATCCTGGGTACACCCCTGGCAGAAGCAAAACCATTTGCACTGTTCACCTCAATGCACTAAGAACATTTTTAATCAAGCAATGGGGCCTTACACAAAGGCCCACTGATTTCATACATTTTCCCTGCTCACAATGCACAGATAAAACTGGTGTGTGTGTTGCATTAAAGAGGAAGTAACCTTTATTTCCTGACTCGTACCTATAGGTAAGCCTATAATACCTTTAGTCAGTGCTGGGACAAGGTCATCCAGTGCATAAAGCAAAAATGCCAAACTGTACCCCTCCTTCCCTTGGGGTCAAGGTCAGGGCGCCCCCATCCCTGCAATGAACCATTGTGCCCAGGGCAGCTGAACCTCTTGCCCACCCCTTGTCCCGGCCTATAGGTATTGTAAACATCTCCTAAAATGTGCACCGTTTAGGAAATATTAACATTACATACAGCCAGTGACATCACTGGCTCATGCTTTCTGAACCGCCACCCGTGCCATTCCTTCTGAGCCCTGTACGGCGGTTCTTGCACGAAGCAAGACAGGTGAAGATGGCTGCAGCGCTAACATCACAGTGCTGGAACAGCTGCATTCTAAGTCAATTTTCACATAATGTGCTGGTATGCGATGCATACCAGCACATTATGATTATACCTTGCAGAGAAAAAAAAAAGGGCCAGCAGTATGCAACCGCTTTAAAGTGACTCTAAAGCCTAAACATTTTTACCTTAATGCATTTCTTGCATTAGGGTAAAAAACATTTAGGCATCAGCATCCCCCCTCACCCCCCCCCCCCCTATATTCCAACTCCATGCACATCTGCAACTCTCCCCTCACCTCTGTCTCTCACTGGCTTTGCTGTGTTGTCAATTAAAGCCAGTGATGAGGGAGCAGGGCCTAGACCCATTGTCCGCGTCAATTGACACAA
Source organism: Rana kukunoris (assembly GCA_029574335.1). Lineage (NCBI taxonomy): Eukaryota > Metazoa > Chordata > Amphibia > Anura > Ranidae > Rana > Rana kukunoris. Next base: position 44,860 of record JAJQKJ010001624.1, on the reverse strand, counting down.
CAGGGGGGGCTCAGGAGCGAGCACGCACAAGTACCCTCACAGGAAGCAGCTTCCCATGGGGGCACTGGACAAAGAGGAGGGGCCAGAAGCTCCGGTGGGGGACCGAGAAGGGGAGGTTCTCTGCAATTCTAACAGTGACCCATCCCTGCCCAGCACATTTAATCGTCAGCCAGCCCAACTGACAGGTGAATGTAAAGAAACATCAGGAGAAAAAAAAAAGGCATGGGGTTCCCCCAAAAAATCATATCAGACCCTTTAGGTCTTGGATTTGGTATGGATTTTAAGGGGGACCTCCAACAAAAACAAATGTCACAAGGCCTCCCAAATTCCATACCAGAACCTTTGGGGTGTGCAAAATCTGGTGCAGCTGTGCATCGTAGCCAATCAGCTTCTGAAGTCAGCTTGTTCAATTAGGCTGTGATTAAAAAAACAAAACTGGAAGCAAATTGATTTCTATGCGGAGCTGCACCAGATTTTGCACTCCAGTGTTAGTAAATCAACCCCTTTGAGTCTGGTATGGACTTTATGTGAAACTCCTTGTAAAAAAAAAAAAAAAAAAAAAAGGGGGTCCTCCGAAATCCATACCAGGATCTTATCCAAGCATGCAGCCTAGGTAGTTTGGGAAGGGGGGACTGAGCATGAACCCCCCCACCCACCCCAACCATACCAGGCCACATGGGAGGGTATTTTAGAGACAAAACATGGAGAAATATATTGTAGAGATTTATTGCATATATTTTCTTCCCTAAATGGACATACCATGGCCGATTTTATAAACGTAACCTTTTTTCCAAAGAAGTGGACAATGTGTTCAGGCAAGGAGCCATCAGATAAGAGGGACCCTGTCTGACATGGAATAATGGCTTCCTGAAGGCTTTGATTTTACCAAATGCATATTATAATTTTTTCACAGGAAATTAAAAAATATTGTATCAGAGCTCATCAGTCTCTTATGAGGCGCCTACAATTGCTGCAATATTATGAATCCTTTATCATGCAGCTATCCCGCAAATCTTAGCAGTGAAGGATGTGCAATAAAACCAGCTAGTTTTTAGCACCCTTATGAATGGCAAATCTCTACTATAATCATTTCTTGTTATAAGTGTGGATATTTACAAGTCAACTCATCCCCATCCTGATGGACTTTACATCTCCCAACATACTACCAGACTTAGCCCATACAGTTGTGCTTATAAGTTTACACATACCTCCCACCGTCCCGGATTTCACGGGATTGTCCCGCGATTCGCGGTAAATCCCGCGATCACGGTAAAAGTCCCGCAAATCCGTGGCCCCCCCCCCCCCGATTACCGCGATTCGCATTAAATCCCTGCGATTCACGTTAAATCCCCACGATCCGTGGTAAATCCCACGCTCAACAACTCCAATCAGCTGCGGAACCCCCCCCCGCCCAACAACTTCGATCAGCGTAACACCCCCCGCTCAACAACTTTGATCAACTTCCAACAACTTCGTTGGGAGGTATGCTCATTTGTCCCTCATTCTGAAGTTGAAAAGTTGGGGGGGTATAAGTTACATACCCTGGCCAGGCCAAACACTAACCATGAGTGAAAAATGTGTGTGTTATCATTCATAATCTCTAAAAAAAAAAAAAAAAAAGGCCAAGATATTAAATTCTGCCAGGGTATGTAAACTTGTGTTCTATCGGGTTGAGGTCAGGACTCTGCGCAGGCCCGTCAAGTTCCTCCACCCCAAACTCGCTCATCCATGTCTTTATGAACTTTGCTTTGTGCACAGTCATGTGGGAACAGGAAGGAGCCATATGATTTGGAGGTGGCCCAGTACTTTTGGCAATATAGTGTGAATAAGCGAGTTAGGGGGAAAATAACTTGACTGGCCTGCACCCAACACCTTTGGAATGAATAAGGCCTCGTACACACGAGCGGAGATGTCCGCTGAAAACGGTCCGATGGACCGTTTCAGCAGACATCTCCGATCGTGTGTATGGGCTAGCGGACAGATTTGTCCACCCGACAGATTTCAAAGCATGCTTTGAAATCTATCGGGTGGGAATGTGTCCGCCCGACATGTCTGCTGGTTAGTACACTTACCAGCAGACATGTCGTCCCGCACCGCCGCCGCCGAATGGATTCGGCGCATGCGCGGAAGTGTTTTACTTCCTGGTGCGGTGACGTGGCGGCGTCAACGTCACCGCCACGTCACCGCGCCGTCCGCCGGCGGGGAATTTGATCCGATGGTGTGTACACGCCATCGGACCAAACTCCAGATCGGACATATCCGATGGAAACGGTCCGCGGACCGTTTTCATCGGATATGTCCGATCGTGTGTACAAGGCCTTAGAGTAGAGACTGCGAGCCAGCCCTGCCAGTCCAACATCAGTGCCTAAACCTCACAAATGCGCTTCTGGAAGAATGGTCAAACATTCCCATAGACACACTCCTAAACCTTGTGGTGTGGACAGTCTTCCCAGAAGAGTTGAAGTAAAGGGTGGGCCAACTTAATATTGAACCCTATGGACCAAGACTGGGATGCCATTAAAGTTCATGTGCTTGTCCCAATAAATTTGACTATAAAGTGTATATTAAATTTACAAAAATAACAATAATGTTCAAGTCACCTACGGGCGATAGGTACACCTACCATGTTTCTAAGGTGGCTAAACTTCCATTACAATCTATTTTTTTTATTTTATTATTGCAATTGATCCCATAGAATATGGAAACAAGGCTAAAAAACATAGGAACTGGAGTGCAGAAAATTGCAGCAGGTGCTCCGGACTGATCAGTCAAAATTTGTAATATTTGGCTGATTCAGGAGGCAGTTTTTTTTGCCAAAGGGCTGGAGTGCAGTACAATAATAAGTGTCTGCAGGCAACGGTGAAGCATTGTGGAGGGTCCTTGCAAGTTTGAGGCTCCATTTGGAGATTTTGTTAGGATCAATGGTGTCCTCAATGCTGAGAAATACAGGCTGATATTTATTTATTATGCCATTCCATCAGGGAGTGATTGGCCCCAAATTAATTCTTCAGCAGGACAATGACCCCAAAGGTAAAAACCAATTTCATTAAGAACTACAGTATATTCACTGTAAAGAACAAGGAGTCCTGGGAGTGATGGTTTGGCCCCCAAAGAGCCCTGATCATTTGTCATTGTGGAGTCATTCTGGTATTACATGAAGAGACAAAAGAATTTGAGGTAGCCCACATCCACAGAAGATCTGCGTTTTGTTCTCTAAGATGTTTGGAACAAGCAACCTGCCGAGTTCCGTTAAAATCTCTGTGTAAGTGTACCTAGAAGAACTGATGCCGTGTTATAGGCAAAAAGTGGCCACATCAAAAGATTGATTTGCTTTTGATGTGGATTCCTCTTCTGTTCATTTACTTTCCATTTTGTTAATAAAAATAACCTGATCAACCCCCCCCCCCCCCCTACACACACCCCTCCAATTAGCACCCTTCTCTTAAGCCCCTATTCCATTGTCTCAGATACCTACGACCAGGGATTTTTTTCCTCAGACAATAGGAGCAGGAACTCCCCCTTTCCAAGTCACCCCTTTTCTCTGCCCCAACCCTCCTCCCAGTACCGCCCCCTTTAAACAATATAGAACCAAGTATCATTTTGTGGTGCTAAGTAATTTGTATGGAATTTGGCAATGATATCAAGAAAAACAGTAAAATAGATCCCCAGCGGCCAGCAACAATAGATCCCCCGAACAACAATGGACCACCCAAAACAAAATTTCCCCCCAGCAACAATAGACTCGCGGCAGCATCAACAGGTCCCTGAACAGCCAACATTAATAGACTCTCTGGCTGTCATCAACAATAGACCCCTCTCCCAACAGTAGATCTCTTTCAGCAACAACTGACTCCACCAGCAACAATAGACCTCCCCAGCAACAATAGACCCTCCCCCTGCAAAAATAGATTCCCAGCAGTGAGCATCAATACCCTGCAGCACACTCCAGCACCCCTTGCCATTAAATACAGTCAGTCCAGGAGGTGCCAAAACTGCGTTTCCCCCACGTTCCCGCTGAAAAAAAGCCCTGCCTACCACGAATATCCAGATGCAAAATCCACCATAATTTTGACTACATCCCATAACATTTCATAAGCTTTGAATGAGCGAAGTATTGCTGAACCCTAGTTAACCAATGGCTTAATACCATATGTTGCATTTTGCGTTGCATAGTACGTATTTTATCTAGAACAGACATATTGTTACATTTGTTTGTTTATCAGAGCGGCTGCTCCCACATCTATGCTACTTTCTTTTAGGTTAGTGACGTCATTCCCTTAAAGTGGATGTAAAGCCACTCTCATCCTTTCTAAACTACTGCCACGATAGCGCTGATCTATAAGGATATAGATGCCTCCTGCATGTATCCTTACCTGTCAAATGTCTCCCTTCTCTCGGTTAAAAGAACAGAAAAACTGCAGATTCTGTGGGTGGGTTTGTTGTCTGGAGCTCTGTGGGTGGAGTCGTGATGTCAGAAGACTCCCCGCCCTCCTCTACACTCCCCTTTGTCAACATGCATTTTTTCCTGTGTATTCCTTACACTAAATTCTGCTATAATCACTAACATCCAGTCAAAATCTAGAAAAGTAACCACATGACTTCAGAAAAGGAGTGGGGGTGGGAATTGAAAAATAATGCCCGTCTCCAGGCTAGCGCATGAGATATGTAAATAACCTGTCACTCAGAGCAAGGGGGCGGAACGGAATAAGGTTTTTCTCTGTAAGTCCGTTTATTTCACTGAATAAAAGAGGATTGCTCAGAGCTGGATTAATGCTGTGTGGCAAGACTGGGCACAGATAAGAAATCTTATACTGTACATTGTGACATCAAAAAAAAATTATTTGGGTTTACATCCACTTTAATAAAAACCTTACAAAAAAAAACAAAACTAATAACACGTCTTACTAAAAGCATTCCTAATTTACACTAACTTACAGACAACTTTATGCAATTGATGCTTTTTTCTAAAGCTCTCCAGGAGTCCTGAAACTCAGAATGATCTAGTACAGGGGTCTCCAAACTGCGACCCGAGGGCCAGATGCGGCCCTTTGCTAGCCTTTATCCAGCCCTCAGGGCTTTATTCCTCCCATTGATATGAGGCACTATTCTTCCCACCGACTGCAACAAGGGGGCACTTTTTCTTCTAACACTACCAATGATGAGATACAATTACTCCTACCAATAGGGGCAATACTCCTTATCCTACTGATCGCAAACTATGAGGCCATATTTATTCTCACCAATGTTGGGCCCGGGGCTTTTTCTGCCCCCACTGGCCACAATCCGGCCCTCCTAAAGGCTGAAGAACAATAAACTGGCTCTATGATTGAAAAGTTTGGAGACCCCTGATCTAGTATGAAAATGCCGCCTTCAGGTAAGCTGCTCCCGTATCTCGCTATGACCCCAATGTGATGGACAGTCTTACTGACCTTTTATGCTAAAGTATGGAAAGTTTAAGGCCACAGCACAGACCTCCACACTAAAATTGGAATTTGAAATCTATCCCAACAGCAGCCCGGCTTGCCCTAAATGTACCTTGGAGGAGGGATCCTTCTTCCATGTGGTTTGGTCATGCCAGCTTATACAGACTTTCTGAAGGGGAGTAGTCAATGTTATTAATTCCGTTAGCAAACTGAAAGTTTCATGTTACCCGATACCACTGCCGCTTGGGATTATGGATACATTGGAGGCTCCCCAATCCAAGAAATTATTTGTATTCTATGTGGCTTTTTATGGCAGAAAGGCCATTCTGCTACAATGGAAGGGGTGTTTCCTGCCGACCGTACAGCAATGGAGAACCTTCATAAATAAGGCCCTTCCTTTGTACAAATTGACCTACTTAGGTCGTGACTGTCCCAAAAAAATTGCTAAAATATGGGACCCATGGGTTCGAGAGGAGCAGCTCCCCATGGAGTAGGGATTGGAGTCTACAAAAACAACGGCTATAGAACTACTCGACCAGGCACAACGAGTTACCTATATTTAGAATCTGAGTGGTCCTCCCTAGAGGTATAGATTGAGATAAACACCCCCCCCCCCCACAGATCTACGTGTCTGATGTCTCCTTGCCCACTTCTGGGCCACCAATGAACCCCTATCGGAGGAGAGTCCTCATAAACCCACTACCCGATATACGTCCAGATTGTCTTGCATATATGTATGCTTCCTATACGGAGCTGGTGACCACCTTGTATGTATGCAACGAGAGGGGTGCCGACTAGATAACGTGGTATTTACCTTCCCCCTGTCTCCCTTTACTGCTTAGAGGGAATTGCCATTCTCATTGGCATGTACTATTTGCTTTAATTTTTACATATTGTATATGTATCCACTGCTTACAGTTTGTAGTGTTTTGGATCGGAACAAACTGTCCGGCTTTTGGTATCGGCTTCCTGGCCAAAATTTTGTTTTTATGAAAAATAAACTTTTTGTTAAAAAAAAAATAAAAAAAAAAAATGGAATTTGAAATCTAGGAGCACCTAAGGTTTTGGGACTCTCCAGGTATTCTAAAAAAAAACAGCTGGGGCCAACTGCAACTGATATCAGTGTTTGGTCACTCCAACATCACTACACTTTAAAGGGTATTGGCGGACACTTTTTCATTTTAAAACACTAAATATATTTGTCAGGATTTCAGACCCAAATATTATCAGCTTTATAAAAGTAATCTAGATCCTCCATACTTCAGATGCATACAAGAATGCAGCCGAGGACACGGGCCCCTAAGAAAATGACAGCTGGGTTAGGATTTATATATAAATGGGCTTCAACTACAAAGATTTAAAAAAATAATAAAAAAAATCTTGATTTATATCGTTCTCATTACCTTTTAGAAAAGAAAAAAAAGAAAGAAAAAAAACGTTTTTTATCCTATAGTCTTCATCCATCCTTTGATGGTAAGCAATTTAAATGTAAAAATTGTACAATTAAATCATGGATTTTCATTTGACATTCTTTTTACATTTTTCTAAATGAGGTCTAGTTGAGCTTTGCATTGTGTGAAAATTGTCTATAAAATTGCACAGTTTTGTCAGAGTAGCATTGACTATAGAAATATCAGCTTCAAGAAATGTTATCCCCCATTGTGCTATGAACTCTGTTTCACAATCAGTGTCTGAGGTTACCCGATATTGTCTGCGCCCAATTTCCTCTTCTATCACTTACAAACCCAAAGAAATTGCCTTATAGACTCAGTAAATGTACATTTCTTGTGGGTGCGTAAATAGGGAAGTTTGTTAAAACAGATCAGCACCGTAGGATTAATCAAAGAGAGAAAACTAAAATCTTTTGCAATTTATCTAAAGGACAAGAGTTTTTTTTACATTGTAGACAGAGTAGGGAAGAGTTAGCATCCCTGTTGAGATTTTATTGTGGTCTGTGTCCCCAATGGGGAGATTTACCTGCTTGATGTGTCCTTGGACCATGGACATTGTGACTGAAAGTAAGGGAAAGTACACATTTTTAGTTCTCACCAGAACCAATCCATCCAAGGTTCCATCAAATAATCCACCATAAGAGGGATGAAGAGAAAACCTTGCAATGGGGGTGAAGATGTGGTGTCTTTCGCGCTAATGAGTCAATAAGTATAGAAAGAAGCTAGAGCAAAAAAGCTGCTAGATCTAATGGTGTTCACTGTTCACGTAAATAAATAATTCTTAAAAGTGATCTTGCGCTAAAGGAATACATATCCAAAAACGTGCAAACTGCAAAAAAGTGACAAAGTGCTGTACGATGAATTCCAATGGACTCATATATGGTGCAAATGTGCAAACACTTACTAATCTTCAATTGAATAAATACAGCATCAATAAATGATCAATAAAATGGTGTCAATGTGCGAAAATAGCAAAAAGTGCAAAGTGACAAAAAGTGTAAATATACACTTAAAAAGTGCCAAGTGTGAAAATGGTTCAATATTGCAATGAGATAAATAAGTGAGACTAAAGTTCTATAACGTTCCACTTTTTTTTTTTTTTTTTTTTTACAAATGTGAAAAGTGTGGGGTACATTTGTATTTAGCCCCCCTGAGTCAATACTTTGTAGAATCACCTTTCACTGCAATTACAGCTGCAGGTCTTGTTTGGATGTCTCTACCAGCTTTACACATTTACAGAGTGACATTTTTGCCCATTCTTCTTTGCAAAATAGCTCAAGCTTGGATAGAGAACATCTGTGAACATCTTGCCACAGATTCTCAATTGGATTTAGTTCTGTACTTTAACTGGGCCATTCTAAACCCATGAATATGCTTTAATCTAAACCATTCCATTGTAGCTCTGGCTGTATGTTTAGGGTCATGGTCCTGCTGAAAGGTGAACCTCCGCCCCCAGTCTCAAGTCTTTTGCAGACTAACAGGTTTTCTTCTAAGATTGCCCTATATTTGACTCCACCCATCTTCCCATCAACTCTGACCAGATTTCTTGTCGCTGCTGAAGGAAAGCATCCCCAGAACATGATCCTGACACCACCGTGTGTTCAGGGTGATGTGCAGTATAAAGTTATCCACCACACAGCGTTTTGTTTTTCAGCCAAAAAGTCAAAGTTTGGTCTCATCTGACCAGAGCACCTTCTTCCACGTTTGCTTTGACCCCACATGGCTTCTCGCCAGTGGCGTATCTAGGGTATGGCAGCCATGGCAAGTTCCATGGGCGCCATATGAAGGGGGCGCTGTTGAGTGGCTGGGCAGCAAGGCACTTACCAGGATCTCTTCTTCCCTCCTCCCAAGCATAGGCAGGATCTCCTTTTCAGCACCTTTTCTAATGGACAATGGCAGCACTATCCCTGCTGCGTTCAGCCACAGCCCTCCTGTTCTCCCATTCCATCTGGTAGGATTGGCAGCGCACAAAGAAGAAGAAGAAGGAACATCAGTTTCTCAATCTCCTCTGTGAAAACTGAGGCCTTAAGTGATGATGATGTCATCACTTCCAGTATTGGTTCTCCATTTACCTGGCCTTAGAGGGTAGAGGAAGGATCAGGGTTCTAATAAACCCCAGATTTCTCCATAAAGAGGATATGTCACTACCCAAGGTGTCACACGGGATGATAAATATCACTAGTTTTGTTAGCTGTTTTTTTGTTAGGTTATCTGAAAGATGGGTTTCAAATGTCTCAACAGGGGCGCAGTCTCAGTGCTTGCCATAGGTGCTATTTTCGCTAGATACGCCTCTGCTTCTCGCAAACGGGACTTCTTATTGCTTTCTTTTAACTATGGGTTTCTTCTTGCCACACTTCCATAAAGGGCAGATTTGTGGAGAGCATGACTAATAGTTGTCAAGTGGACAGATTCTCCCACCTGAGCTGTGGATCTCTGCAGCCCCTCCAGAGTTACCAAGGGCTGCTTGGCTGATTCTCTGATGAATGCTCTCCTTGCCTGGCCTGTCCGTTTAGGTGGACGACCATGTCTTGGTAGGTTACGGACCTCTGCTGTACTCAGGGTAATTCTTACTACGCTGGGTTTAAATATCTAAAAGCTTATTTTAGTTTTCCAAAAAGTAGAAAATAATTACAGCACACCGAAAGCCGCCTAATTGGGAAATGTGACAGGAAGGCTTCAGCTCCATCTCCTCCTGAACCAACCCTTACGCATATAGAATACTTTATTAATCCCCATTCTACGATTAAGCCCATGACATTAGCAATTGAGTGGCTTTCAGTGTGCACTTCTGCGTATCAGGCAAGACAAGTTATGTGAGAACTGCACCCCACAGTCACCAGATGACTGAATTAGGGGAGCTTGGAGAGGAGATACAGGTTTGATTGGGGTTCAGAATTTTTTTTAAACGTGTGATGTAGCACCCTCCTAGTTTACAGTAGGCTGCAAGGATTATTTAGTTAAACTCCTCTGTAATCAGTGGAGCAGGGTATGATTGCTTTGGGCTGCTCTGAGTTTTACTGGCTGTGGGTTTGACTGCTTCCCCTGCCTTCCAGATAGTTCTAGAATGTAGTGGGCTGGATAAAGCAAATCAGCAGCTAAAAATGTATGTTGTCTCAGCGAATCCCTGGGGAAGAGTGCCCAGATGGTGGCTGGTAGTGAGCATAAATAGTCTGAAGCCTGGAGCTGCCCTGTTCTTGTCCAGGAGGAGAAGTTCCCAGGACAGAGGGCTGCTGCCCCACCAGGCAAGCCAGCTAACACTTGCCAAGAGCTCATCAAGATCCCAGCTAAACTAGAGCTGGGTGCCTAGCTTCTATCTCTGAAGCTAAAGAAAGGGGGGTTTCATCAAGGATCCAGTCTGCGGAGTTCACTATGGAAATGTCTGCCTGGCACAGGAGAGAGGCATCCCATTGCCCAGGAACTTGCGGGTACAGACCTGAGTACAAGATCTGGGTGACTGTTGTCGTTTGCCTGGATGTACCCTAGTTTGGGAAAAGAAATGTAGGACCATTCAGTGGGCCCTTTCAGGCATGGTCCTTCTTGCTTTAGCCCATTTGGTAGGGCTAAATAGGAAATTATAGGAAATTACTCCAAATTGAGTTAATCTCACGCTCTTCTCACTGTACAGGTGCCTCCATTGGAAGATTTACACTCTGTTCCTAGTCTGGTGAAAGCTCAATATTTAGATTTTCCTCCACTTTCCAGTGAAAATCATCAGGACCAACAGAGAGATTAAATCTCCCTAGAAAAGAAAAATGCACTAATAAGACACCAACAGTGGTTCCTACCCTTTTACATTCCATCGAAAGCAAACAAATAAAATGTGGCTTTAGACATACTTTAACACAACTATCAATTATATACTATTTCATTGCGTTGGTTATAAATTGAGAGTGCGTTTTTTTTTTTCGCAGAGACGTCTTACACCGCATGAGCAACAACAGTGCCAGCAGAGCACCTTCACACCCTGATCCCCCTCCACCCACAACATAACTCTTGGTTTTAGGCGGAGCGGGTGTCAGACAGAAGTCGCAGATTGTGTTGCATTGCTGCTCTCTATAAAAGTTGTTTCACAAACACCGGGGGAGTGGATGTCTGCGACGGCATTTCTGCTCCCACCAGATTCCCAACCCTGTGCACCATTCTTACCGAGCTAGGGCTTGAATGTCGTCTGACCTTGGGAGACTCCTTCCCCACGGATGTGCTCTTAAAGTTAATGCATGCATTGTTTTCTGAGTGCACCCTCTTCACCTGGTTTGCTGCTTTTTCGAAGGGGTCGAAACTGCTCTGAGTCCTCTGAACACGCACTTTCTTGTCCTCAGGGATGGTGTCCATTCCCTGGAAGTTGCGTGTAGACATCTTCGTGACACATATCTGCAAGGGGGAGGAGAGGAAAAGATGAGTACACCGAGCGGAGTGAACAATAAACACACGTACGTCTTATCCCAGAGGATAGACAACCTCGATGAACATGGCCCTTTCAGCAGGATGCATTGTTTGCAGAGGACTCGGCAATGACTCCAGTAATCAATCCCTTTCAACAGAAACGTAAGAAGCCTTTATCCACCTGTTGTAACTCAAACATGAAAACACTGCGGTCACCTAATACAATATCTATGTGCCAGAACCGAGAACCCTCTGCCAACCTGCAACTCAGAGGCCAGACAAGGTGCTCCGATGCCCAAGGGGGAAGATGCCAAAACACCCATACAACTCTCCCAAGTTTTATTAATTTAACACTCAAAACTAACTAAAAAAGTTTATTTTTACATTTAAAATATTTTTATTTTCATTATAAGGCATACAGTAAACGAATTGCGTAATACACATGGTAAGAGACATAATATCAATACATCTTTATGGCTACATTTACAGTACTAAGGACAACTTCCTGTAGCCAGACATACCTATACCAAAAAAAGGAAAAAGGGAGGCACAAAACGCAAAAAACATCCAACCAATCCAATTAATCCTTCTTTGTGTAGCACCCTACTAGTTAGCTACTTAGAATCCTAGCACTAAAGTCCTTTTCGGCTCCTCTAATCAGTGGAGCAGTTACTGTAGGTTGTGGACTGATTAGGAACTCATGGGCTGTAGTTTTGATTGTTTCTCCCTGCTTTCTGGAAGGCACCAGAACACAGGAGTGGAGCAGGCAAAATGAGCAGCCTGAATATTTATGGAGTCTCAGCCAATGCCTGGGGAGGTGTGCCCAGTAGGTGGCTGCAGAGCACATAAATAGTTAGGAGCAGCCTGGGTCTTATCCAGGAGGAGAAGTCCGGGGCAGCTCAGCTGAAGGTCTACAAGTGCTCATCGAGGTCCCAGCTTTGCCAAAGACTCCACAATGACTCCAGTAACCAATCCCTTTCAACAGAAACGTAAGACTCCTTTATCCACCTGCTGCAACTCCAACATGAAAACACCACCATCACCCAACACAAGCTCTATGCGCCAGTGCTGCGAATTATCTGCCCAACTGTTATTCAGAGCCGGGACAAGGTGTAGGTGGCCAGCTAGAACCTGTCCTAGGTAGCTAATATAACTTACATGTATATACAGCTAGGCCTGCTAAGAACCTAATGTAGAGCACTTGCTTAAATGTGAGAAACAAAAGCAAAGTTATTCACAGTTTTATTCATACCAGAAAGCATAGAGTTAAGCTTTTGTGACTCACAGGCCTTGGCCCAATCACAGCCAATCTCACATTGAGCAGAGTCTTGACCAGTCACAGCCAGCTTTGCATCCACTCTGTCTGGGAGGTTCCTAGTGCTGTACATGTGCTCTGCTAGATTGTTCCACAGAGACAGAACCACATGGAGACAGAGACACACAGAGAGCAGTTCTTATGGAAGCCAGAGGGCAAAATTAGGTAATTATACAGTTATATATATGTTCTTGTTGTAAATAGTGTGATTAGAACTGTATACTGATTGAGAGAGAGAGAGAGAGAGAGAGAGAGAGAGAGAACTGAAGAAAGAACTATATCCACCATCTTATGTTAAATGACAAGATTGAATATTTGAACCACCATTTTCTGTTATACTTTATTCATCAGTCTTATTGGATTGAAAAGTTAGAGATATCACAATTCTTCTAATGCCACAGCGTATGAGGCACTTCATAGTGCTGCGCCTGCCACACAAGGTGCTATCATACCCATGGGAAAGATGCCAAAATACCCCTCCAAGTTTTTTAATTTAACACTCAAAAACTAACAACATTAAAGAGAGGCTATTTTTACATTTCAAATATTTAAATTTTCATTATAAGGCAATCAGTAAAATATGTTATACACATGGCACAGTATAAAGCCTTATGGTTACATTTACAGTAATATGGATAACTCTTCCTGTAGACAGACATTAAAATATGCAAAAAGATCCAACCATACTTCTTGGTGTGGCACCCTCCTAGTTAGGTGCTAGGATGCTAGGTCAAGTCATTTCCTCCTCTGTAATCAGTGGAACCGTTGCTGATTGCTTTGGACTAATTGGACTCTCACTGGCTGCAGTTTTTATTGCTTTTCCCCGCTTCCTGAAAATCTCCAGAACATAGTGGAGCAGGTCAAATGCGCGTCTGAATATTTATGGGTGGAGTGCCCAGTAGGTGGCTGCAGAGCACATAAATAGTCTGGAGCAGTCTGGGTATTATCCAGCAGAAGAAGTTTCCTAGTCTAAGAAGCAGGGACAAAGTGAACAGTGTCCTGTGGTTACAGTTCCAAGTCCATGGAGTACATGGTCTCCAAGTCTGAGTGCTGCTTCAAAGATGACTGCAAGCGGCTGATACTCGGGAACTTATACTAGCTACATTTAAAAAATACCTCTAATGATTTATGAATGAATACAGAGCTGTGTTTAAGTACAGAAGGTCTTTTTTTTGCTTGGAGTTCAGCTTTAATCTTTCTTAAAGCAATGTCTGAAAATGAAGTGCTGTCTCCAGGCATTATCCCTAGGGGGGTTACTGTGACAATATTGTCCCTGGGGTCCTGATGGAAGTGTATGAATCATCTTCTTAGGGACAAAACAAAGGCCTGGCTGGGGTGGGAGCCATACAAAATCAGAGATATGTCTGTCGAATGTCTGCCATGCAAATGATTTTAATACAATGTTTTTTTATTTTTACAAATACACAGTGAAGAGTCATTGACTTGTATATGGGGAAGTAAGCAATCCTTAAAGCTGACTTGCAATTAAGATACAATTAAAAAATTTCAACCAATTAATTTCATTTTCAAGAAATACCTCATTTAGTCTCAGCGATGCCATCACTGGATCTGTCTTCAGGTATTTACTTCATAGCAAGATAGAGCTTGGGAGTAAGGGTCATCCGACTCCTGTAAAAATCACTGCACCCTGCAGAGGGTACGATATGAAAGAACACATCCCCAGCATCCTTTTAGAAGTGCATTCTGCTGACCATAGGGTGTTACAGACTTTAGCTGTGAAATCTGCTGATCAGTTGCTTGGTTACACTCTTAAGCAGCCTTTTTATCTCAAAGGAACTCTTGGAATCATTTTCAGATAATGAAGTAACCCCTGCTAACATTAGTCCATCAAGGGTCATTAGAGAAATGGCCCTTATATTGGTGGTCAGTGGGAAAATAAAGGCCACCTTCAGCTAAAAAGCTCATTGGCGTCATGCTGCTGACTCTGCAAAATGGAGATGGACCTGGTACTATGAAAGTACCATCAAATGGGAGGTCAATTAGCCACAGCTCAAGGAACCCTCAGCAAACTCTTGAGGAACCCTAGGGTTCCTAATTGAGAATGGCCATACTAAAAAGGGATGTTGGAGATGTGTTCTTTTGTATCATGCTCGGGAAGGGCAGTACAGGGACTAATGAAAGCGCAGAAGATCATGCCAAAACCGGACCAAATTCCAACAGCGTATAGTCCACTTAAAGCGGAGCTCCATCCTAAAGTGAACTTCCGCTGATCGGAACCCTCCCCCCTCCGGTGTCACATTTTACACCTTTCAGGGGGAGGGGGGTGCAGATACCTGTCTAAAGACAGGTATTTGCACCCACTTCCGGCCACACGTCTCGGGCAAAAGACATTTTTTTTCCCACATCCCGTCCGTCCCCCGTTGTGTGCTGGGAACACTCGGCTCCCAGCACACAGCGGCAGCCAATCGGCGGGCGCAGCGCGACTCGCGCATGCGCCGTAGGGAACCGGGCAGTGAAGCCGGAGCGCTTCACTTCCTGGTTCCCTCACCGTGGATGGAGGGGGGAGCAGCAGGGTGACAAGCGATCGCTCGTCCTCTGCTGCGGACGCCACTGGACTCCAGGACAGGTAAGTGTCCTAATATTAAAAGTCAGCAGCTGCATTATTTGCAGCTGCTGGCTTTTAATATATTTTTTTTCAGGGGGACATCCACTTTAAGGCTTTCACCTTGTTGAGCCGAATAATTTTTTTTGTTTCAAAATTGAATAAAGATAAAGGAAATCTTTTTAAAGGGTCACTAAAGTCAGGGATTTTTTTAAAAAAAAATAACAAACATGTGATACTTACCTCCACTGTGCAGTTCGTTTTGCACAGAGTGGCCCGGAAACCTGTCTTCTGGTGTCCCTCGGCGGCTGTCTGGGCTCCTCCTCGCAAAAGCTTTCCTTCTTCATGCGAGGGCGCTCGCATGGAGGAAAGCTTTTGCGAGCGCGCTCCCGTGATACAGCGGCGGCCATAGCCGCCGACTGTATCACTCGGCTCCGCCCCCCAGCGCGCCGCGTCATCCACCCTGATTGACAGCAGCGCTAGCCAATGGCTGCGCTGCTATCAATCCGCCCAGCCTAGCCAATCAACGGCCAGGCTGGGAACCGAAGAGGACGACGTGGACGCGCCCGGGAGATTCGAACGGTCAGGTAAGTACAACGGGGGCTCGGGGGGGGCCGGTGCTGCTAGATGTTTTTTTACCTTCATGCATAGGATGCATGAAGGTAAAAAAACTTGTACCTTTAGAACCCCTTTAAATGATACATTGGAGGCTTTCCAAAAAGGTCTGGAATCCATGGCTAAAAATACATCAACCCCAACATTATACATATGAACCTCCTGCCTCGTGAGAAATATTCTACTTTTATTTTTCCAACAAAGTTTTCTTTTTAGACTCCATAAAAAAAATTACAGACCTTTTAGTAATGTTTAAAGTTATACCAAATGCTCAGTTTTTAAGAACTCTTATGCTGCGTACACACGACGTGATTTTTGTCAAGCCTGCCTTGCATACACACTATCGTGAAAAAAAAATGCTCGAGCAAAGCGTGGTGACGTACAACACGTACGACGGCACTATAAAGGGGAAGTTCCATTCGAATGGCGCCACCCTTTGGGCTTGATCATGCAAATTTTCCTTCTCATAACTTGCTTCTGAGTACGCGCGTTCTTTGCCCGTCGTTAAAGCCTACACACGACCATTTTTCATGACGTGAAAAACGACTAGGTAAAAAACGTTGAGAAAAAAAAAAAAAGTATGTTCTACATTTTTAATGCCCATTTTTCACCTTGTGAAAAATGCTCTGGAGCCCATACACGACTGTTTTTAATGACCAATTAAAAAAATTCAATTTTTCTCATCATGAAAAACGGTCGTGTGTACGCGGTAGGGCCGAAAAACAACTAATCGATTAAATCGACAACTAATCGATTGATTATGAAAATGATAATCGATTAATTTCATAATCAATCAGCCAGTGACATAAGAAAAGATTTTTTTTAAATGGGTAGAGAAAAAAGAGTGATAAACAAATGGTTTTAGACCAAGTGTGAGTTAATGTCTTTATATGGATCCGAAGTCCAGTGTACTCAAGTGGCAAACATAAAACCAATAAAGTGTTGATGGTGAACCAAAAATCATTAGAAACGTCCTTAACGGGCAGTCCTAGGAAAGAAACGTGTGTATATCTAACACCAGAATGATAGTGTGATAAACAGTGGAGGCTTACCAGAAGGCAAGCATAACACGCTTGCGGCTATAACACAGCCAGGGCCTTTGGGAGTCCACAGCAGGTTGATAAAACAGGATACAGATTGTGGGAGGCTCCAGATGCATCAGCAGTTGATTGCCCAAATATTTTTTTTTAAATATACATAGTGAAGTACGCCAAACAGCACATAAAAAACGAAACTTAAATTAGGATGTATGCTGTCCTAGATTGTGACTAGATTAACACCACCACCGTGTCACCAAATAAATTGAAGGCTTACCAGAAGCCAAAATAGGAAACCGCATAAAGAAGGAAAGCCTTGATTCAGGGATTAGTGGAGCAGCTAATGTCGGGGTGTATTGTAGATCCTCTCAGCACTGACAGTCAGATCCCTCCATACTCATTAGCACACCAGAGCAAGCTGCATTTCCTACTCACTCCCCGCCCTGTACTCCTAGTCACACAAGACCAGTGACATAATGGGGTTAAAATTTTTTAAAAAAATAGCCCTTTATAGTACAAAAAGAGCAAATCGCTACTGTAAATATTACTTTCACTGTCCCACGAAAAATGAACCCCTTACAGTAGCGATTATTTGCTCTTTTTGTACTAATTTTAGTTTAACCCCATTATGTTACTAAACATCTGAAGCCTGGGTCACACCTTTGTGCTTTTTGCAGAAACACACTACAGTTCATTTACATGATTTCATATCCATGATTTTTTCAGCTGCTGCGTATTTGGAAGGGGCAAGGACTTTATGTACACAAAACTGTGCCATTTTGTTTTTTTTGGTTCAATATACTTCAATGGAGAAGCTGCAGAATTTTTTTTTATGGCAATTTGTGTTTTCTAATCTGCCCAACAACAAAATTGGCCAAAAAAATAAAAAAAATGCAAATCGCAGCAAAATTTCTATTTTTTTAAGGTTATTAACCGAATATTCGATTAATCAAAACAATAAAAACGAATCGATTATGAAAATAATCGTTAGTTGCAGCCCTAGTACGCGGCTTTAGCAGCCAATTTGATCACCTGCTAAGTATGCAACTTCATCTCTAACCCATGTCCATGTTCCAGTCTAAACTGGTGCCATGACCAATGCCCCAGGTTTCCTGTTTAGGGTGGCTCCTTCCTCTTGCAGCATTCTATGGAGCCACCCTTACATGAAGGTATTAGAATTGTGTCCCCAATACTGTGTGCATCAATAGAAACACACAGCTTTGTAGCCTAGGATCAGGGCCGATCCGCCCTATAAGCTCACTATGCAAGCCGCTTAGGGCCCTGCAAAGCTGTAGAGGGCCCCCAAATTAGGAAGAAATGCCGCCCCCTCTTTCCCGCACCCGTCAATCTTCAATAGATAGATTCATGCATTGCACAAATCCATCTATTGTCGCCGCCCCCTATTCAGGTGTACGGCCCCTTGTCGGGTGCCAGGCATCTAAATTAAAGCGGTGGGGGCGTTTTTGAAAGTGTCTGATTAGAGCCGTCGGCTCTAATAGGCGTCCTGATTAAAGCCTTGGGCTCCATTAGGCTTCCAAATTAGTAAAAAGCGGGCGCAACACTGTGTGTTCGCTGTTTACACAGTGCTGCATTAGGGAAACGAATAAATCGCTTCCCTAACACTGACCCGCCTCTCAGCCAATCAGGTGCACTGGGTCTGGTTAACTGTCACCTGATTGGCTAAAGCCAATCAGGCATCCAATCATAGCAGAAGAGGACAGGAGAAGACACCGAGGAGGGAGCGTGGAGGAATGCGCTGACCCAAGACAGGTAAGTGCCGGGCGGGGTGGGATACTGGTGGCAACTGATGGGGCACAGTGAGGCGGCAACTGATGGGGCACAGTGAAGCGGCAATTGATTTTTTTTCTTTGTTTGCGCCCCCCCCCCCCAAAAAATAAAAGTTTGAGCACCAGCCGCCACTGCAAGTCACTTCCCTGCTCCCTCCCTTCCCTTGTTTAAGTTAACAGACTGGTTGGAGATAGTGTTGAGCAGAATATGCCATATTCGATTTCGCGATATATCTCGAATATATAGTCGAATATTCGCGATATATTCGCTAAATGCGAATATTCGTGATATTTTTTGGAAATGAAATGATTGCGAAATTTCGCTATTGCGAATGCGAAATTTCGAGAAATGCGGAATGGAGCACTCTGATTGGCTCAGAATATTCGTGATATTTCACAATACAAAATAATTGCGAAATTTCGAGAAATGCGGAATGGAGCACTCTGATTGGCTCAGAATATTCGTGATATATTACAATACAAAATAATTGCGAATATTCGGCAATATAAAACGATCGCTTCAGCTACTCGGACCAAGGTCTCTAATCATAACAGCAATGCTTTTAGATGTCGAAGGAGATCACTAGGATGTGATCTGTTTTAAAAATGAAACTGAAATAATCGCTCTGAGGCGGAAGATAGGGCGGAGAAAATAATCGCGCGATATCGCTATTGCCGAATAATCGCATTGCGATTTTTCGGCAATATAAAATGATCGCTGCAGCTACTCGGCCCAAGGTCTCTAATCATACCAGCAATGCTTTTAGACGTCGATGGGGATCTCTAGGATGTGATCTGTTCTAAAAAAAAAATTGAAAAAATACGAATATTCGAAATAGCGAATATTCACCGCGAAATTCGGAATATATCGCGAATACTCAAATATGCCATATTCGAGCCGAATATTCGCAATACGAATATTCGTGAGCAACACTAGTTAGAGATTACACTGTCCATTGTTAAAGGGGTGTTCCAGCCAAAATTGTGTTTATTAAAAGTCAGCAGCTACAAAAAGTGTAGCTGCTGGCTTTTAATAAACACTCACTTACCTGGTCCTGCGTTCCAGCGACGCGCCGACCGGGGCTCCGCTCCTCTCCCCCCCTCCCCAGCCGGCGTCTCCATCTCCACTGTGGGCACCCAGCCGTGACAGCCTTTGGCTTCACGGCCGGGCACCCACTGCGCATGCGCGAGCCGCACTGCGCATGCGCGCGCATGCGCGCGCGGCTCGCCGCTAATTGGAGAGGCGATCGCATGGGACCTGTCAGTGTCCCATGTGATCGCCTACAGGGAGGGGCTGCAATAAGGCGATTAAGCCTAATCGCCTTACCAGCCCCTCGGCGGAAGCAGGAAGTGGGACAGGAAGTCCCACTCCTACTGAAGCCCCCACTCCCCCCCCCAAAAAATTACATGCCAAATGTGGCATGTATGGGGGTGAGGAGTGGAACAAGAGGAAGTTCCAAATTTGGGTGGAACTCCGCTTTAAGCTAGTGTAAAGCTAGTGTAAGCTAGTGTAAAGTAGTGTAAGCTTTCCTGTAAAAAAACAGAAGTTTACAGAAGCAGCACTGAAAGTTGTAAACTGCAAGTCATGGAATAAGATTTTTGACAAATCGATTACTAGAGCATCGTTATTTTCTGTGCTAAATGTGCTAGGCTAAAAACCCTACGACGGTCTTTTCTGTAATATTTCGACTTCATGCGTACAATGTTCCGACTGCTATAAAACAGAATAATTAATTTTAAAAGGAAAAGTGGAATGCTTTACAAACATGTAAGATGCATTTTGGGAATGCAGTTATTGACCTAAATTGAGGCGTTTGGCAAGCTTTGGAAGTTGCCAAGGCCTCTGCCAAAATGCTGCTGGCCACATCTAAAGCAATGCAAGCGCAGTCTGAATCAGATACCTATAATAGACTGTTCACTTCTACAGTACAGAACAGGCATTGGCTTTGCAATGCTTCAGTAACAAAAAAATGTTGTTCTATAATAGTACGTGGAATTGTTCAAGTATAATCCCTACGACCCAGTAGGATAAATCAACCACACAAGAACCCCCTATGCTCAACCCCTGTCTAGCACTAATGCAGCTGTGAAATGCCTAGCTAGTAATGACTAAAAAGTTAGGGAGTGGAGGGCTCCGCCTATGCGAAGACCATCAAGCCTGGTTCATCAGCCTTCTTAAAAGCTGAACTCCAGGTATGTTATTTATTGCAACGTTTAATTGGTTCAGCTTGGTTTCTGAATAGGGACCACAGGGGGTCTCTAACTCCGCACTCCACCATTCACTGAAAGCCTTCAACTTTTTATTTAATAAATACAAGGCATTCTATGATTGGACGAGGTGGAGAACTGGGGTAGTGACATCATAATCAAGGAGTGAGGAATAAAGTAAGTAATACTATATTTTATAGGTATGCTGGACAAGAGCAAGCATTTAAAGCGACACATATTTGCTTCAAGTAAGTATTTTGTATTGCACACAGCCTCTTCCAAATCCTGTTTTGTTTTCCCTGCTGCTCTGATCCAACTTTCTGATAGAGAGTGGCTACGTTTGTTCTCCATGGCCCCATTGTATATAGGAACATAGCCACCTACGCTTTCGTCCCAAAGTTAGGCTATTAATAGTAATGTGCACTGCTCTACGTAAATGACACATCCCATATCTCATCTCAGGAACGAGCACCACATGAAGAGTTCCTAGACCTCCACCCTAGTCATCAGAGGCGCCAAGACCTCCACCCTAGTCATCAGAGGCGCCAAGACCTCCACCCTAGTCATCAGAGGCGCCAAGACCTCCACCCTAGTCATCAGAGGCGCCAAGACCTCCACCCTAGTCATCAGAGGCGCCAAGACCTCCACCCTAGTCATCAGAGGCGCCAAGACCTCCACCCTAGTCATCAGAGGCGCCAAGACCTCCACCCTAGTCATCAGAGACCTCCACCCTAGTCAGAGGCGCCAAGACCTCCACCCTAGTCATCAGCCAAGACCTCCACCCTAGTCATCAGAGGCGCCAAGACCTCCACCCTAGTCATCAGAGGCGCCAAGACCTCCACCCTAGTCATCAGAGGCGCCAAGACCTCCACCCTAGTCATCAGAGGCGCCAAGACCTCCACCCTAGTCATCAGAGGCGCCAAGACCTCCACCCTAGTCATCAGAGGCGCCAAGACCTCCACCCTAGTCATCAGAGGAGCCAAGACCTCCACCCTCGTCATCAGAGGCGCCAAGACCTCCACCCTCGTCATCAGAGGCGCCAAGACCTCCACCCTCAGAGGCGCCGTCATCAGAGGCGCCAAGACCTCCACCCTCGTCATCAGAGGCGCCAAGACCTCCACCCTCGTCATCAGAGGCGCCAAGACCTCCACCCTCGTCATCAGAGGCGCCAAGACCTCCACCCTCGTCATCAGAGGCGCCAAGACCTCCACCCTCGTCATCAGAGGCGCCAAGACCTCCACCCTCGTCATCAGAGGCGCCAAGACCTCCACCCTCGTCATCAGAGGCGCCAAGACCTCCACCCTCGTCATCAGAGGCGCCAAGACCTCCACCCTCGTCATCAGAGGCGCCAAGACCTCCACCCTCGTCTCAGAGGCGCCAAGACCTCCACCCTCGTCATCAGAGGCGCCAAGACCTCCACCCTCGTCATCAGAGGCGCCAAGACCTCCACCCTCGTCATCAGAGGCGCCAAGACCTCCACCCTCGTCATCAGAGGCGCCAAGACCTCCACCCTCGTCATCAGAGGCGCCAAGACCTCCACCCTCGTCATCAGAGGCGCCAAGACCTCCACCCTAGTCATCAGAGGCGCCAAGACCTCCACCCTAGTCATCAGAGGAGCCAAGACCTCCAACCTCGCCATCAGAGGCGCCTAGACCTCCAACCTCGCCATCAGAGGCGCCTAGACCTCCAACCTCGCCATCAGAGGCGCCTAGACCTCCAACCTCGCCATCAGAGGCGCCTAGACCCCCAACCTCGCCATCAGAGGTTCCTAGACCTTCACACCGTCATGATGAGCAGTAGCCTATGCCATCTTAGGACCCTTTCCCCCCCCCCTCTTTATAAAAAAAAGAAAGAAAAAAAAAACCTGACAAGGTTCTCACTGTTCCCCTTCTTTTGGCTGGAGTTCCACTTTAGCTGTATTTCCCTACAGTGACCAATCAGGTTCAAGTCTCCTAATTTTTTTTTTTTTTTTCTAGATAAACCAAAAAATAAAAACAAACAGGTGCATAAGCAATACATGACAAATTGCCCAGGTGTCAGTTACAGGGATCTTCCATATTGATGCTCAGATCAGATGCATTGGTAGAGAAAATTGAAGACGACTTAGTCTGACAGTTGGCACAATAATACGTTTCTCCAAGAAGTCAGAAGCCTCTGAAAGGCTGTTTTGCAGAACAAATGTTTCACGTTACTGGAAATCGATAATCCGAGCAGAGATAAAGCCACAGTCCAGGTGCAAGGAGCAGAATAGCAGCTATTGAGCGGTGAAATGAGTGTTAAGTACAACCTGTGTCTGAGGTTTTTCTATGTCCTCTGATCGTTTGTTAAACATCTGGCGGACTGCTGTCATAGCGTTGCGCACTTCATGATACAAGTGCCAATATATTGCTTTGTTTGACTTTCTCGTATAGGCCGTTTCACTGTAATTACATTTCACCAGCAGCTTCTGTAGATTTAGTCCCACAACAGTCATAGCAAACAAACCTCGGCCCTGGTGTCAGTGCTGCAGCGTCCGCGATCATATCACCGCCAAGCAGAAATCTCACTAAACCACAAAGCAAACAGCAGCAAACAAACATACAGCCGGTCTCCACACCATCCAAGTCAACAATTCATTTTTTTATTATAACATTTTATGCAGGATACAAAATCCTGTTGTGTAGACATCCAAAAGCCCTGCTGCTGGGTGGCGCCATTTTAAATGTGATGCCAGCAGTCCAAGCAGACTCAGAGCCGTCATTTAAATGACACTATAGCAGTGGTCTCCAAACTGAAGCCCGGGGGCCGGATGTGACCCTTTGCCTTTATCTGGCCCATGGGAGGCCAGATTCAAGAAGTTGGGGCATTATTCTCCCCAATGCCAGCAACAGTGATCCATCGTTCCTACCATCCTATTCCTCCAGCCAACACCAATGATGGGGCACTAGTCCTCTCAGTGATACACCAATGATGGGGCACTAGTCCCCCCAGTGATACCAATGAAGGGGCACTGGGGTGGTAATAACTAAGCGCTGACATTCACGGAAAACACATCTACCTTTTTTTCCCCTGCTCCAGCTGTCAACCACTTGTCAAATGAAGCTTCAATAATAAAATAATTTTTGGAAGTGCAAAGGCCCGGAATTATTTCTTCACAATGATGGGGCACGATTCCTCCCAGTGATACACCAATGATGGGGCACTATTTCTTCCCAGTGATACACCAATGATGGGGCACTATTTCTTCCCAGTGATACACCAATGATGGGGCACTATTTCTTCCCAGTGATACACCAATGATGGGGCACTATTTCTTCCCAGTAATACACCAATGATGGGGCACTATTTCTTCCCAGTGATACACCAATGATGGGGCACTATTTCTTCCCAGTGATACACCAATGATGGGGCACTATTTCTTCCCAGTGATACACCAACAACAGGGGACGGTTCTTCCCAGTGACACACCAACAACAGGGGACGGTTCCTCCCAGTGACACACCAACAACAGGGGACGGTTCCTCCCAGTGACACACCAACAACGGGGGACGGTTCCTCCCAGTGACACACCAACAACGGGGGACGGTTCCTCCCACCGACACCTCAACAACGGGGGACGGTTCCTCCCACCGACACCTCAACAACGGGGGACGGTTCCTCCCACCGACACCTCAACAACGGGGGACGGTTCCTCCCACCGACACCTCAACAACGGGGGACGGTTCCTCCCACCGACACCTCAACAACGGGGGACGGTTCCTCCCACCGACACCTCAACAACGGGGGACGGTTCCTCCCACCGACACCTCAACAACGGGGGACGGTTCCTCCCACCGACACCTCAACAACGGGGGACGGTTCCTCCCACCGACACCTCAACAACGGGGGACGGTTCCTCCCACCGACACCTCAACAACGGGGGACGGTTCCTCCCACCGACACCTCAACAACGGGGGACGGTTCCTCCCACCGACACCTCAACAACGGGGGACGGTTCCTCCCACCGACACCTCAACAACGGGGGACGGTTCCTCCCACCGACACCTCAACAACGGGGGACGGTTCCTCCCACCGACACCTCAACAACGGGGGACGGTTCCTCCCACCGACACCAACAACGGGGGACGGTTCCTCCCACCGACACCAACAACGGGGGACGGTTCCTCCCACCGACACCAACAACGGGGGACGGTTCCTCCCACCGACACCAACAACGGGGGACGGTTCCTCCCACCGACACCAACAACGGGGGACGGTTCCTCCCACCGACACCAACAACGGGGGACGGTTCCTCCCACCGACACCAACAACGGGGGACGGTTCCTCCCACCGACACCAACAACGGGGGACGGTTCCTCCCACCGACACCAACAACGGGGGACGGTTCCTCCCACCGACACCAACAACGGGGGACGGTTCCTCCCACCGACACCAACAACGGGGGACGGTTCCTCCCACCGACACCAACAACGGGGGACGGTTCCTCCCACCGACACCAACAACGGGGGACGGTTCCTCCCACCGACACCAACAACGGGGGACGGTTCCTCCCACTGACACCAACGGGGGACGTTCTTCCCACTGATACCAACAACAGGGCACTGTTTCTCCCACCTGCACCAACAATGAGGAACCGTATCTTCCACCGACACCAGTAATGGGGCACTATTCCTTCCACTAACACAAATGATGAGGAACCATTCCTTCCCCTAAAACCAAAGATGGGGGAGGGCGGCAAAAACTCCATCCAGGTTTGCGGTTTCCCCAATTCCCCACCCGGCCAATCCAGTCTTAAGACCCGCCTCCTGTCCTGATTGGCCAGAAGCCAATATTGATTAATGTCACAAGTGGATGGGCTTGTGGCGCAGTAAAATAAAAAAAATCACAGAAACCTATGCGGCGCCCCGCATGCAGATTAGGGGGCGGCATTTGGAGATTAGGAGGGGCAGCACCCCTGCGCCCCTTATGGACTGGCTGCTGCTGCCAACTACATAACATAAGGAGGCAGCATTGCAAAGCTCCTGTCCTGTTTCATGCCTACATTTTTAAATTATACCAACCAATGACACCAGCGTTATGACCGGGTATAGGGAGGCATAAAAATGCCCATCTCAAGAAGTATTCGAGCCAAGCACGGCCCTGCTCATCCTTTACAACACCCTTTTCAAGCATATGTAGCATTTATAGGTGGAAGACATGCCATAATAAATCCCCCGCAATGCCGCAACACCATTTTTCCCTAATTGGTAAAGGTGCCCCTTAAAACTTTTGGCAATCTCGGCACCTATTGAAATACTGCGGCCGGGTGAAATATCCAAAGTGTAATAAAAAAAAACTTCTTTAACATTAAGTGGAGGGAATGGATGTCTAAATCTAATGCTGCTAATCCATTTACCCGTGTTCCAGAAAGCCATCTCAGAAACAGATGGCCCCATTAGTAAATGTTTTCAGCACCAAGCAGAAATGTGAACGAAATTAGAATATGGTAATAAAGTGCATGTACTCACCCTTATGTAATCATTATTATTTTGACAGCAGAAAATTAAAATATTACGCATTTCTGCTGGCGTCCATTCGCTCGGATCTGGCCTAGCGCAGCATCTTACAGCTCGGCGATGAATCATCGGGCTGCTCTGGCACTAAACAAGGGCCCTGCCCTGAGACTCAGGCTTCACTGCGACACCGATCAGTACAGATGCCATACAGAACTATGGAGGGCTCGCAAGGGCCTACAACGTGCTGCGATTAACTTGGGGATTTATATGGATCTGAATGCAGCAGCATTGCATGCTATAGGCCCATTTAGCCATTTAACATTGAGCTCAACTCCCCAAAATATTGAAATCTGTTGAAAGAACAGGTTGTCAATAAACTGACAATACTGTATGCATTAAAGCTATCTATCCAGCAGGTGGCACTGCAGTATTATAGTGTATCTATGGTAATGCAATGAGAGGAAGTGGTTTGTCTTTCCTCACCATGTTCTTGTATGTTCCCTTTTCCTGTTCCACAATAAAGCTATCCTCCATGAAAGTAAAGGTGTTCTGCTAAATACAACAAACTTTTAGCGCATAATTGTTCAATAATCTGCCAATAGAATACACCTTCCATCCCTCGCTAGCCCCTGTCATCTTCTCCCCTGTCGGGGTTTGAACTCCTAATTGGGCAGTGGGGGTTGATGTCATCCTGCACACGAGCATGCGAGACATTATTTGTGGCACCACCGATGTGTGTCCTGAGAATGCACATTGACAGCGCACATTCGCAGAGGAATTGACATACTTCCCAACAGTCCCGGATTTCGCGAGAATGTCTCATTTCGCAGTAAATTCCGCTATCCCTCGATTAGTGCTGGAGTCCCGCTCAACAACTTTGATCTGCCAAACCCCCCCCCCCCCCCCGCCCCGCTCAACAACTCCGATCCACGGGACCCCCACCCCGCTCAACTCCACTCCGCGTAACCCCCCCTCCCGCTCAACTCCGATCCGCGGACCCCCACCCGCTCAACTCGGATCCGCGGAACCCCCCCTGCTCAACAAGGTGTCCCTCATTCCCATCTCAAAATGTTGGGAGGTATGCATTTACACCAGATACATTCGGGCGCGTTAATAAATGTGTAATTTCTATAAACTTGTAAATTTATCATTTCAATCAGCCTAGTTTACACTATTGTATGCATTTAAAAAATAAAAATAAATAAATAAGAGACCTCTTTCCGGTCCTTGCTCTCCATCCTGCTTTTCCATGCCAGATGTACAAACAGAAAGGTGCAGCGCTCTGAACAGGGGAATACCAACAGGCAGGGTGGAGTCCACAGGTGGGTGCTCAGGCAACGGTGTCCTCCAAACACCCAAATAGGTAGATAAAATAGAAAAATAGCTGGCAACTCCAATCCGTAAGAAATATTTATTGGCACAAAAAAGCAGACGCATTTCGGCTGAAGAGCCTTGGTCACTGCATAAAAATAACAGAGCAACACATTCTATAAATAATATATGGGGATCTCCACCCATCCAATCAGTATAAAGCTAATCAAGCAAACTGAAGAATTGTTGGGTAGGTGGGGGAGTATACCACTATGAAGAAACCTCAGGAGCTGATCATACTATTAGTTGATGATCTATGCACATAAGCAGACAAAATTCTGTCCAGCTCCTGAGGTTTCTTCATGGTGATGTACTCCCCCACCAACTCTTCAATTTGCTTGATGCCGATCGGGTGGGTGAAGATCCCCATATATCATTTATAGAATGGGTTTCTCTTATTTGTATGCAGTGACCAAGGCTCTACAGCCGAAACGCGTCTGCTTTTTTGTTTTCCTACAAGTGCCAATAAATATTTAAGGATTGGAGTTGCCGGCTATTTTTCCATTTTACCATGCCAGATGTGACGTCTGCAAGACACTCCCAGAATATATCCACATGAACTGGACATGTCTGCTGATTACATTTTTCCAGTTCTCTTGTTGATCTCGCAGTGCATCCTGGGATATTTCATATCTGCAATACCTCCAAAACAAAGCAAAGCGAATGCCAAATAAAAGCCCCTCAAAAGCTGCAGATGCTGTTAGCCATCTTTGTCAGACTTCTATGGAGGCTTTGGAGATGCTTTGAAGCATCACGACAGCGACATGGGATATAATTTTTGAAGTGGATCAAAGCAAACGCAACGTGTGAACAGAAGTGCTTTGATTGGCATTCAGAATGCTTTAGACACCTTTTAAACTTCAGTGGAATCATACCCCAGACGAAGCAAGTGTTTGTGAAACGCGTCGGGCAACTCCACTGCTGCCACGCACATATTGATCGATATGCTGTTTTATTTC
The DNA here is from genome assembly GCA_029574335.1 of Rana kukunoris. Lineage (NCBI taxonomy): Eukaryota > Metazoa > Chordata > Amphibia > Anura > Ranidae > Rana > Rana kukunoris. The sequence goes on along the minus strand of JAJQKJ010001624.1, from coordinate 16,274 downwards.
CACTTTCATGTAAGTGTTTATAACCATTATTAAACTCAAGTGCCTACGGTATTCTGTTATGTGCCTCTTCTGTTTTCCCTATACAATTGGTGTTACGGTTTGACCGTTCGTGAGTGATTATCTCCGAACATTGAACATCTCCCTCTACATCGGTGGTCTTGCGTGTGAAGATTGAGTCCTATCCTGATACAGCTTTTGTATACATCCAGCTTTGTTGACCCTCTGGGCGTAGGCACATTTGGGTTCTATAAATTTGGGAAGCCTCTGCTTTATTGGTGGCGGGTTCATCACCAGTGTTTATCACGTTCAAGAGAAAATCACCATTGATTTGGAACTATTCACTTTGTTTACACATCAAGTCCCCCCCCCCCCCCCCCAACTATATATATTGGGACTTTTTCCTTCTTTTTTGATTTATATCAGTCATTTGATTCAGGAATTATTCACTTTCTTCACTCATCAATTTAGTTGTCTTCCATTGTATATATTTTATTTATTTTTTATTTATTCATCAGTTATTTGATTTTTCATAATTTTATATCCTTTCAGCGCTATGATTTGTATGTTTTATCTGTTCTCCACTGTTCACTGGTTTTTGTAGCTGCTCACTCATTTGACAGTGCAGATTTATTTAGTTTTTTGTATTTTGACCTTTCACACTAGCGCCATTTGTTTTGGCGGTAGAAATAGAGCTTGTAAAGCACCTGAAAACTGCCTCTCATGCCCTCCAGGGTCACAAAGGTTGCACTTGGGGGGGGGGGTCCCCAAAAAGGCAGGAAGATGGCCCACGGGGGACTGTAATAAAAGGGTCCCACAATGGGAGTACAAAGGGTCCCACAATGGGAGTACAAAGGGTCCCACAATGGGAGTACAAAGGGTCCCACAATGGGAGTACAAAGGGTCCCACAATGGGAGTACAAGGGGCCCTGGGATCAGTGGGAAGGGCCCTGGTCAGGGGCCAGGGGGGCCCTTCATGGTTTCTTGCACCAGAGCCCTAAAGGTTATAGTTCTGCCTCTGGTGGAGAGGACTCTACGTCTGGGCACCTAATGCAAAATCCTACTACAAAGGGACACACATCCACCGCAGTGTTTTGCGATACAGGGAGGCCAATACAGCCACATTACATACTCCCCATTACTTAGACCAATAATAAAAACTTTAATTTCCTCCTCTGCTACCAAAGTCTGGAAAATAAAACATCCAGGCAGGACAAAGCATGTTATAAAGCAATACTACATCAGCAACGCCAAGGCTAAAATGCACTTAATCTAATAGGCTGCACAGATTGAATTATATCATCTCTACAGAGTGCCTGCCTTGCATCAGCACCGAGAGCTTTCCAAAGACGGATGTCCCGTACAATGAGAGCGAGGCGGCTCGGCTTCTGGGAGGTATAATACAATTTGGACAATGTCCAGGCAGTGGAGGCTACAAGGAGCACGCTGTGTGCATATTAATTAAGGGTATGCCTGATATTGCTGGTGGTCGGTCCAAAGATAAAAGCGGGCCACACGCTAGTAGATTCTCAAATGAACGTTCATACGAACAGTCTCAGTACATTTGATGACTCTGAATGTCATTCAAAAGTACTTAAAGTGTTTCTGCACCCAGGACTCTGCATTTACTATATATGGTCTCCCACAGTACACAGAATATGGAAATGCAATTAGTTCAGTAAATATAAACTGCTAAATACCTTTTCTCATCAGCAGTATATAGCAGTCTTGTGACCTTTATCAGTGTCTGATTAAAGCTTGAAGGAGGAGTTTTCATTCTACTCTGACTGTCCTATGAGGCTGAAGAACCCCTGACCTGTGTAGACAGTGCGGATTGTCCCTGTGCTGATCACATGTACCCTCTCAAAAAATAAAAACTCTAGCAATACACACCAGATTGAGCATGTTATCAGATAAATTGAAGACAGTGGAAGAAGGGGAGGATCAGAGAACACAGTATCAAACAGTCTTTTTACACCTTGCAGAGGATTAACCCCTTAGGTTCCACCGTGAGTATAACAAGCATGCTTTACTGCATATACAGACCGATTTTACTGTTGTGGGTTTAGTAACATGAATTCCTATTAACGTTCGATTTTGGGACAAATGGACAGTCACTGTTGGGGCTCTCTCAGTATACACAATAAGGGTAGTAGCGCAATGTTTTCGACAAGAAGACTGATTAAGTGACTATTGTAGGCAGACCCTCCTAGATAGCAATTGTTTTTCTGGGTCTACAGAACAGAAGGTAAGAATCTTCACTGATGATGGATAAAATCCCGGCAATGTGTACAGTTGTAGTCATAGATGTTTAAAGCCAAGTTTCACCTTTTTTTTTTTAAAGTCAGCAGCCATAAATTCTGCAGCGGCTGACTTAAAATAAGGACACTTACCAGAGCACCCGCGATGTTGGCACCCAAAGCCACTTTCTTCGGTAAGGGAATCAGGAAGTGAAGCCTTGTGGCTTCACTTCCTGGTTCCCGCATGCGCGACACACGCTGCGCGATCCCACTGGTCCCTGCTGTCTTCTGGGACCCGTGTGTCTCCCAGAAGACAGCAGGGGGCGAAGGAAGTGGCGTAGATACACACGGGTGGCTAGGGTATCTATGCCCGGAAGTGGGAGCAAAATACCTGTATTACACAGGTATCTGCTCCCCCCTGAAAGGTTCCAAATGTGACACCGGAGTGGGGGGGGGGAGGGGGGAGTATCCCGAAAAGGGAAAGTTCCATTTTTGGGTGGAACTCTGCTTTAATTCCAACAAAACTGGAATTTCGCTTTCAATTGTTTGTCCACCCAAAAGTAACATTTGGCTATTGGAGTGATCGACATCAGCCTCAGGCTTCTTAAAGGTCTTATGCTGGATTCACACCTATGCAATTTTAGTGCTTTTTGCAGCTTTGGATTACAGTCCATTTAACATGGTTATCTATGGAACAATTTCTGTAGTGCAAAGCTGCAAAATGCAAGAATGCACAAAAAATGCATAGGTGCGAATCCAGCCTTAGACCTAGTTCACACCTTTGCAGTTTTTAGTGCATTTTGTGTTTTGCAGAAACGCACTAGAGTCCATTGAACATGGATTTCTATTGGACACGTTCATATCTAAAATGTTTTTCAGCCGCTGCGTTTTTGGAAAGGGTCTTTTTTTTTTGCAACACATTGCATTTCTAGTTCAATAGACTTGGAAATGCAGGCAAGTGCATTTTAAAAAAAAGCATTAAATAAAAACGCATCAAAAATGCTCCGCAAAAAGCACTGCAGACTTGATTTGACTGCATATAAAAGCAATCTTGGAATAGAATGATACATAATAGAAATGAGGAGTAATTGTGCGGGATGAATAGGAATTGACACAACATGGAGTGTAGCGGCTGTGTGTGCGCATTTTCCTGGCCCTTTCATGGGGAAAGCATATTCAATCGAAGCCATTGATTAGCTCCCGGCTCATTTCAATCACTGCTAGCTGGACCTGGAATGGTTCAGCCCCCGTGTTCCATTACTATGCTGGGCACAGCAATTATTAATTACATGAACAGCTACAGCCAATCTATCAACGTCTCCGAGTTTTCCAGTGAAGACAAAATAGGTGCAGAAATCTAGAAGAAAATACTCTATTGCCGCGTACACACGATCAGAAATTCCAACAAGAAAACCGTGTTTTTTTTCTAATGGAATGTTGGCTCAAACTTGTGTTGCATACACACGGTCACACAAATCTTGACGGAAATTCCGACCGTCAAGAACATGGTGACGTACATATGACAAGCCGAGATCAACAAAGTTATATAGACAGTTCGACTGTTCTGCTTGATTCTGAGCATGCGTGTTTTTTTGCTAGTCGGAATTGCATACAGATTTTTCTAGAGGAACCTTTTCTGTTGGAAAAATAGAGAACCAGCTTTTGTTGGCGGAAATTCCGACAGCAAAAGTCCGATGGAGCCTACATACGGAATTTCCGACCAAAAGCTCACATCAGACTTTTATTGGTCAGAATTTCCCATTGTGTGTACGCAGTATCAGGATTTAGATTCACTGCCTCACAATAAAGACTCCGAAATAAAATTTCAGAAACAAAAACATTCATACTACATTTTGAGTATCAGCAGTCAAAATCATCAAACTTGGTACAGTTTTGTTTAAAGTGAAGCTGTGGACCGTTTTCACCAAGACAAGACATGAAAATCAAACACCTAGGGCGGCTTTGGGCTTCGTTTTACAACAAGTTTGCAAGTAGGCATGTGAAATTCAGGAAATCCAAATTCAGACAAAATTTTCATTGTGTTCAAATCTCTGAATCACAGTAGTAACAAATTTCAATGAATCTAGAATAAAATATAACAAAACAATTAAATTTGTTTGTTTTATTTGGACCTTTTGTTAAAGTGATTGTAAAGGCAGAAGGTTTTTTATCTTAATGCATTCTATGTACAGTATTAAGATAAAAAGCCTTCTGTGTGCAGCAGCCTCCCCTAGTACTTACCAGAGCCCCATCTCAATCCAACGATGTCCACAAGTGCCTCGTCCATCCGGGACTCTCCTTCCTGATTGGCTAAGACACCGCAGTGACGCCATTGGCTCCTGCGGATCAAAGTCAGTCGGCCAATAAGGAGAGAGGGAGGGCGGGGGCCGGGCTGCGGCTCCGTGTCTGAAAGCTCAGGTGCCTCCATAGCAAGTTGCTTGCTGTGGGGGCACTCAACAGGAGGGAGGAACCAGGAGCGCCGAAAAGGGACCTAAGAAGAGGAGGATCCGGGCTGCTCTGTACAAAACCACTGCACAGAGCAGGCAAGCATAACATGTTTGTTATATTTATAGAAAAAATAAAGACTTCAGTAGGCCCTGAAATAATATAATGACATGCCGAATGATCCAAATTCATTCAGATCCATTTTGTTTTTATGTTGCATTAACATTTTTCATTATTCTAAAAAATGCCATACATATGAAGTAAAAACATATTACAATAAATACAGTAAGGTATAAAAGTGAAAGACGACAATTCCGATTTATTGCGTTTGCTTTTGGATTGGAGGCGGATCCATCAGAATCTCCAAATCATAACAAAATTCATCCGAAATTAATTTCATTCCATTCGTTATGTTACGATTAAGACCCCTTTCATACTGGGGCATTTTTTTAGATGCTTTAGCACTACAAATAGCCTCTGCTAAGCGCCTGAAAACCGCCCTTCCATTCATTGTAGTGTGTCTTTTCACGAGCTGGGAGCGCTGTATTTAGCGATCCCAAAACGCATCGGAATGAACAGGCCACCCTATCAAGCCACCTTTGAATGCAGGAACTGAAGTGGTCTCTCCCTACACTGTGTGTATCAATAGAAACACAGCCCTTTAAACCTAGAATGACAAAGCACGCCCCTGCTCCTCCTCCGCCCTTCTGCACTTGTTGTCCACTGTTAAGCCTGGTACACAAACGGATTTTCCGCAGACAAAGCGTAGGACTTTTGTTCGAAGGGCATTGGCCGTGAACTTGTATTGCATACAAATAGCAAAGAATTGTCGGCCAACAAACAAAACCACGTGGTTTTTTTTTCAGCTCTTTAGCACCACCCTTTGGGCAACTTTTGCTAATGTTGTCTTATGGTTAGCATTGCTTCTCAGCATGCGCGCTCATACTTGGGAGTTTTGTCCACACGATCGGATAATAATTTGTTCATAAAGATTTGGCACAAATAATTGCAAAAATGGGAAAATAAATAGGCTTGTGCACTTAAAAACATAAAAAAGGTGATATAAAATTACCCAAAAATCAATAATTATCCTTTAAAAAGCCATTGCCTTGCCTTGCTGGTAGACCTTTAACAACTTCATATGCCACAAGGCACAGAAAGTGCTATTTTCAGAAATATTAATTGACTTCACAGCAACATAATCCAGCAGTCAGACGCATTATTGCGATTGCACGTTCCACCAAAATAGCAACAATTTGCATGTATTATAGGCCAATGCTGTATCCTGGCCTAGGCCAACAAGGCCCAGGCCTAGGGCAGCACTTTGCAGGGGGCAGCACAGACAGTGTCTCCGCCGGCTTGCGCTACACTGTTAGGCAAATTCTTTTAGCGCCCCCATAAATCGGCCGCCCTGCTTCCAGTATGTGGGCGGTTGGCATTCTGCAACTGTAGAGGGGGGGGTGGACGGGGCGTTGCTTCAAATTTTTTAACATCCCTGTCCCATTGCAGAGATTTCCCTTCACTATCTGTCCCATAGCCAAACAGAAAGTGAGAGGAAATCTATGCAATTAAGGGAATACATTGCCCCCCCCCCCCCCCCAGGCCATCAGAACTAGTGTCCCCACTTGAAAATTTCAGGGTGGGTTTTAAACCGCAAGGGATGTGGCCTTGACAGGAAAGGGTGGGTCATATTTAAATTGGGGGGTGCACAAGTTTGGTCAGGCCTAGGGCAGCACAAAACCTAAATACATCCCTGTTATAGGCACCAACTGCATTGCCAACTAGAAAGTCGTCTGTACTGTGCGAGCCAATGTATCACACGGACATTATACACATCCTGTATACTTTACATGGCTACAAACAGTACTGGAAGTAGCAGAGTTGACAGATTATTACAGAGGTTTTCAGCCACGTTCAAGCATCGAGGCTGATCCAACATCTAAGGAGAACCCCAGCAGTCATCTACAGCAGGAAACCCACAGCAAACCTCCAACTGTCTACAAACCAGTCAGGCCCCTCCATATCTCTATGGCGCAATCCAGGGCTTACAGAAAATGCAGCCTGAATGAATTTACTGAAATTAATGGGAAGGCATAATTACAGTGAAGCCTCGAATTGCGAGTAACACGGTTAATGAGCATTTCGCAATACAAGCACTTTTTTTTTAAATCCAGACTCGGTTTGCGAGTATTGTCTCGCAAAATGAGCTGGGTTGAAGCCACAGAGGTGTGCAGTACCACATTTGGCCTGAGGTGCGGGGGCGCCAGAGCCGATAGGAGCCGTTCGGAAATACTCAGAAAAAAAAAAAAACTGCAAATACTTTGTTCCCAAGGTTTTCAGAGTTCAGCCAAGCTGTCCCCGAGCCTTTCCGAGTATTTACGAGGCTCTCTGGTGCCCCCCCTCACCTCTGGCCACATGCGGTATTGCATGCCATTGAAGTCAATGTGGAACAAATTATTTTCATTTCCATTGACTTCTATGGGGAAACTCGCTTTGATATGCGAGTGCTTTGGATTAAGAGCATTCTCCTGAAACGGATTATGCTCGTAATCCAAGGTTCCACTGTACAACCAACCAAACCCAGGAAGAAAAAGGTGATAGATTGCAGATTACCAGTCCTTAGATGTGGTGGCTGCATTTGTTTAAAAAGGCAAAGAACATTGTCAGCAAGTATAGAAAAATCTAAATGGATCTTGCCAGAAGTGGATATTCTTTGAGTTGAACTGGAAGCTGAGAACAATGTTGTCTTCCTTCAGTAGACTACAAATCTCCCTACTCCCCGTGTAATGTAGAAGAGAGGAAGATGTGTGAAGTGACAACCATGGCTTCTTCCATGTGTTTGAAGTCCAGCCTGGGTAACAGCCATGGCTCCCTCCATGTTTTCCCTCCAGGACAGCAGCTTATAGAGTTGATCTTTGGCTCCTCAGTGCTCTTGTCCCTGTACTGGTTCTGACCTTGGCTTGCTCTTACAGACTCTGCCTTCTCTGCCAACTCGTGTATGACCTTGGTCTTCTCTTCTGACCACTCGTCTTCCCGTCTGGCTCTTGTACATGACCTCGTCTCTGTCTTGACTACACTCCTGCCACCTTGTTTGCTTGTTCTTTCATGTATGTCCTTGGTTTTGGTCCTGACTACACAGATTTAGTCCTGCTCTACCTTCTACGGGTACTACCTACCTTCTGTTGCTTTTCTCACCACATTCCAGTACTACAGCCGACTACCAGTCAAGCAACTTTCCAGCCAGATGTCACCATGAGCAGTCTCCAACAGGCATTCCGTGCCTCTTGAAATCCTCATCTCCATGGGTGCTCAGGGGTTAGCCGTTCCCTTTGGCCTCCAACCAGGTACGTGACTGATGCATTTTTACCACCCCCTTGACGTTGCAAAAGCAGCTTGACCGGGTGCACATGCCCTTCTTTGTGGTGCAGAAAAAATGATCCACTCTGTTGCATTTGGAAGGCAGTACCATCCCCTATCTTGACTCAAGTAAAGAGAACCATCGCACAACCCTAATGCCGCGTACACACGATCGGATTTTCCGTCGGTTTTTCTGACGGAATTCCGCTCAAGCTTGGCTTGCATACACACGGTCACACAAAAGTTCTCTGAACTTTCGTCCGTCAAGAACGCGGTGACGTACAACACTACGACAAGCCGAGAAAATTAAGTTCAATGCTTCCGAGCATGCGTCAGAATTTTGCACGTCGGAATTGCTACAGACGATCAGATTTTCCAATAGGAATTTTTTTCCGTCTGAAAATTTGGGAACCAGCTCTCAATCTTTTGTTGGCGGAAATTCTGACAGCAAAAGTCCGATGATGCCTACACACGGTCGGAAATTCAGTTGAAAAGCTCACTTCGGATTTTGCGGTCGGACTTTCAGATTGTGTGTACGGGGCATTACAAGGCTGTCCAAAAACCCTATTTGACTGTCAAACAAAAAAAAAAAACGTGCATTCAGAAGGCGACACCGCCGGTGGTCAGCTGCGCTTGCACCACTTTCGTAAAAGAGATCCACTGTGGTTCACTCTTCAAAAACCAACACAACGTGTAATCGCGTGATTCTAATAAAAGGACTGGCGTTTTTTTTATTTTTTAGTATCAGTCTGACGTTCTGCTTTAAGGATATAAATTCATAGCTGAAATTCAAGAAATTATGCTACAGACGTGAACACCCAAATTATCATTAGAGGAAGACTATAGGAGAATGCAATTATATTCTCTGACAACTGAAAACAGATAAAAAAAAAGGAGAGGAAGGGAACGCCGGCACAGAGAAGCAGAGAGGTCACGGCAAATTATGAAGCCGATGTGACACAAGGCATGTCAGTTCCATGGCAGACAGCCTTTCAATCAAAACAGCAATTCTGCGACTTTGTTCTCCGGAAGAATGATTGGCTCATGAAGGGAATACAGGATATGTGAGATGATTAATGGAGACATCTCATCTACCCAGAGCCGACTACGGACTATGGAGACGCTGCAACATAACAAGCACCTCTCATCCCATCTTATCATAGAACTCCCTATAGAGACCCGGGCAACGAAACCAAACAGATCAATGTGGACACTTCAAACAACTATCTGTATTGCATGTGTAAAATTCATAGTAGTACAGTACTGAATAAACAGTCAATTACACTGTTAAAAAAAAAAATGTTCCTTCATACAACATCTGACTGCACTGCGAAATACACATTGACAGGGAGACCAAGAGCAAAACACCAGTGTTAAGGCTTCATTCACACTTGTGTGTCATGCGACTTTGGACGTTAAAGTCGCATGACAAGTCGTTCCCCATATTTTCCACTGATAACCATTCATGTTTGTACAACTTAACCACTTAAGACCCGGAACAATATGCAGGTAAAGGACCAGGCCCCTTTTTGCATTTCGGCACTGCGTCGCTTTAACTGACAATTGCGCGGTCGTGCGACGTGGCTTCCAAACAAAATTGGCGTCCTTTTTTTCCCCACAAATAGAGCTTTTTTTTGGTGGTATTTGATCACCTCTGCGATTCAGTTGTTGCACTACTTTAGTTTGACTTTCATGCAACTTGCAAGCCATAGACTTCAATATTAACCCCTTCTTTACCGGGCCATAGGGATTGCCGTCTGTAGCAACCCCTCGCCGATGAGAGTGGGCGTCCTTTGTTCTCGGCGTTCTAGGGCGCGGGCACCCGCGGCACCACTCGCTATCCCGCACGCGTGCACGACGGCCGCGATTGCCGCCGGGCACCCGCGATTACCGCTCATCATGTGTGTTCCCAGTACAGCGCCCCCTAGTGTTAACCCCTTCCCTGCCAGTCATATTTACACAGTAATCAGTGCAGCTTTATAGCACTAATCGCTGTGTAAATGTGAATGGTCCCAAAAAGTGTCCGATATGTCCGCCGCAATGTCACGGTCACAAAAAAAAAAAAAACGCAGATCGCTGCCATTACTAGTAAAAAAAAAAAAAATGCCATAGATCTATCACCTATTTTGTAGGCGCTATAACTTTTGCGCAAAGCAATCAATATACGATTATTGCGTTTTTTTTTACCAAAAATACGTAGAAGAATACGTATCGGTCTAAACTGAGGAAAAAATAAAAAAAAAATGTAAAAAAAAATTGTGATATTTATTAAATAAAAAATATTGTGTTTTTTTAAAATTGTCGCTATTCTTTTGTTTATAGCGCAAAAAACAAAAACCGCAGAGATGATCAAATACCACTAAAAGAAAGCTCTATTTGTGTGTGGAAAAAAACATAACGATCTAATTTGGGTACAGTGTTGCATGACTGCGCAATTGTCATTCAAAGTGCAACAGCGCTGAAAACTAAAAATTGGTCTGGGCAGGAAGGGGGTGAAAATGCCCTGTATGGAAGGGGTTAAAAGGGGTTGTAAAGGTTCGTGTTTTTTCACCTTAATGCATTGAGGTAAAAAAAAAAAAAAAAAAAAAAAAAAAAAAAAAGACTTGCACTCTACAGATCCCCCCCCCCCGAGCCCCCGTTTTACTGACCTGAGCCCTGAACTTCAGGGGGCACGATCCTGCTTCACTTTCCAAATTACTTGTCGGCTTTTCGTTAGATTGATAGCAGCACAGTCATTGGCTGCCATCAAATCCAATAATGCAGCACGTCGGGGGGCGGGGCTAATTCATACACTCGGCGGCTACGGCTGCCGACTGCTTCACAAGGGAGAGCACCCAAAAGGTAACCCCAGAGAGAGCGAGCTTTCCCAGAGGGGGTTAGCTCTTGCAGGGACCCCAGAAGAGGATGATCTTCTGGGGTACCACTCCAAAACTAACTGCACAGTTTAGGCAAGTATGACATATTTGTATTTAAAAAAATAAAAAATAAAACTAAACATTAACCATCACTTTAACCCTTAAAAGCTTGCACCTGAAATAAAGTCGTACTTGAATGATACAGTGCAACAGTTGTTCACTGATCAAAGTCATATTCAAGCTGCATCCATCCAAAGTTGTTCTCCAAAGTCTGCCTCGGATTGCCTGTCCGTTTAGATCTGACTGTTATCCCTTCCACTGGACAGATGAGGAACGGACCCTTATTTGTCCGTTTTTAGTGGCCCGGATCAGATTGGACAGTGGCAGGTGTCTGCCGACATCCACCGCTCCATAGATAGCTATGGATGGTCTGATCGGGTCCGCCTAAAAAAAAATTGACAGGTGGATCCGATCAGAATCAGAACGCTTGTGTGAAAGGAGCCAAAAACTATTTTCGGTTCATCTGACCCCTAAAATCTACCACCATTTTATTCTCCAGACACTTTAAAGTGATTATAAAAAAGGTAAAATAAACAAAAAAAAAACACGCACACACACAAAACATGTCTGGTACTGGTCTCCGCTTATTCACGATGTTCTCCGGTAGCAAGGTGGATGGTCCGTTTGTGATGTCCCCTCTACCTCCAACCACGACGGTTCCTCGGCTGGCGGAACTGTTACTTGTGGTTGGACTACAAGACCCCAGTCCCAACCCTGCACTACTTCTGGATAGGCTCTTAGATAGCCTAGCAGCCAGGTCCCCCCGGGCTGCTAGGACAGAAACCCAAGGCCTATCTCGGGGACAATACAACACATGCCCATGTAAACAGCCATCTGGGTGGCACAGAATACCATTCACCTGACTCCACCTAAATAATTAGGTTCTCCCAGCAGGCCAAGGGACCCAAGAAAATCCCTGCCCATTGGCTGAGACACCCCGTGCATTCCTAATCTGTCCTTGCAATGCCCTTGTCTTATCTAATGTCATCAGATACCCGGCCACCTAGTGACAGAAGAGAGAAGTGCAGAAATTCCAGAATTAGAGTGCAATCAATTAATCAAGGCAACCATCACTTGGCAAATTAATTTAATAGCAACCATGCCTAAACATCAGGGTGATACAAAAGTAAAAAAAAAAAATACTGATGGCCAAACATTTTGTACCTTAATGCAAGAAATGCATTAAGGTAAAAAAATGTTCAGGCTTTAGAACCGCTTTAAGTACACCCGTATGAACAAAGCCATACCCTCCAAACAACGTAACCTCAGTTGTGGGTGGAATGACCCTTTAAACAGCCCAACTCAGCAGCACAATGCCCCTGAAAATGATTCTGAAAATGTTGGCAGCCAATTGTTCAGTAAACCTTCTCCCTCCACGCCAAAACCAAGGAGAATCCAGAGACAGATACTTCTCATTCTGTTGTCTCGGATTATTCTGGTCACTTCCCCTGAATGGAACATGAACGTTATTAAATCTATCTTTACTTAGGATGAATAGTTAATTATTTCTTACAGCTCCAGGCTTTCGACAGCCCACATACAGCCTTCTCCTCGCTCGGCACATATTCTTTAATTACAAAAACACAATTCTAAAAACTCATATGTGCGTCAGTGCGTCCTCCTCTATATGGATCCTATAACTTGTGATCAATGCGAGCAACAGATGCAACATTCAGAAGATATCACAGCAAGAAGACATTGATTTCATCCATTGTCTATAAATAGCGGGGGGGAAAAAAAAACAGCACAACAATAACTCACAAATTCAATGGTAGATGCGCAAGGCGAGCAACTGGATCTTTACAAGCAATACAAATGAAGAAGTCAACAAAAGTCATTTTATATGGTGGATGCAGCCTGTCCTCGGAGGATTGTGTAATGAGGACATATGTTCTGTAAGGTTGGCCGTGATTATGTGGATCTTTCCTTAAAGTGGACCTTACACTTAATGTAAAAAAAAAAAAAAAAATAGGGGCCCATTTATACTTCTGCACCCAAAAATGTATGCAATAATGCGTGTTGCCACATACATCTGCTCTACGTGCGGCACGTTGCTTTTCCATTTAAATGGCACTCCATTGTGCAGTAGAGGAGTGCACCACAATGCATACATCACATAATGTGGTATACGTTATGTGGTGCAAAACGCAGCCCATTAATATACGTGCTGCCTTAAAGCGAAGTTCCACCCAAAAATAGAACTTCCGCTTTTCGGAACCCTCCCCCCTCCGGTGTCACATTTGGCACCTTTCGGGGGGGGGGAGCAGATACTTGTCTAAAGCCCTGTACACGGGCCAGAATCTGGTCAGGAAAAAACCCTAGTTTTTCCCGACGAGATTCTTGACAAGAATCTCTTGCCACCCGAGTGTACAGACACTCCTTTCAAAGGAACCACGGTTCTCTTGAAAGGCAAGAACGCGGTGACATCATGGCGTACGACGAACATGCGCTTGTCACATTTAATGCCGTCACCGCCATCTTGCTGCACCCTACCTATGCCTAGGAAGCTACCGCACATGCAACAAAGTCATTTCGAGCATATGCGGTTGTCATGGACCATGAGATATTAAAGTGTTTCTATGTGAAATCCTAATTCATGTATTGCAGAAGATGAGACATTGTGGAGTACATATTGCAAGAGATACTGGAAGTGGCTTAATTTGTCCTGACTAGGTCACTAGGACAATGACCCTTCAATGCTTGGTTCCGACTAGTGAAATAAGTGGAGTCGGGCTTGTGAGAGACATTTTATTGTCCAGTGTGTAGAGGTGTTAATTGTTGTTCTGATTGCTTCATTGTAGTAATTACCCCCTGGGGGCTTCTGTCTCAACACACATATTCAGGCTATTCAAGCTTTGGGACCAATCTCTGCTGAGACATTTTGAAGTCCTCATTTGCATGGAAGAGGACCTGAGTGAAACCACAAATGTACTTTACAATTGACCAATAGAAAAGCGGTTGTTGGGGGCGGGATGTTCCAAATTCTGTATAAAAGTAGGCTGTGTACTTTCAATAAAGCGTGTCCTGTTTACATTCAGCATTAAGCCTTGGCTCATGTATGGATTATTCGGCGATTCCAGGGATATTCCTACTCATGGAATATTGGGTGATTTCTTTTATAGGAGAAGGAGGGAATGCTTGACGGGGATATGTTCTACTACCGTCACAGCAGGTTTACACGGCGACAGGCAACTCTCGGGTATGCTTTAAAGTAGGGTGGGTGACCAGACATCCCCGGTTTCAGGGGACAGTCCCCAGAATGAGGACACTGTCCCCGGACCAAGTCTGTCCCCAGTTTTGTCCCTAGATTGGATTTGAAGAGAAGCTGGGGCAATTTCAAAGACAGTCAGTGCAGAATTAAAAAAGAAAAGTCTGAATTACACCCCCCCCCGCTCTGCCGCTCCCACTAGCTATGGGGGTGTATTTTTTTTCCATTATCTGTGCCCCTTTCTGATGATCATGAGCTAGTCGGAGCGGAGGGAATATTTCTTCAGTTTCCGACGCATGTCCATTCAGCTCCGCTCGCATGTTCTTCTGCCTTGGCTCAAATCCCAGCCAGCTGCCTGCCTGCTTATCTCCTTGCCTTCCCCGGCGGAGTGATCTTCCTCCACTCCCCACCCAGTAGTAGCTCCGGGGGCCAGGAGGTTAAGACTTGACAGGCTGAGAGGCAGGGGGCGACGGGCAGAGAGTCACTGTTTGCTGCCATTACTAGTAAAAAAAAAAATATGTCCCCGGATTTCATTTAAAAAATCTGGTCACCTTACTTTAAAGGCCTCATTCAAATTCAGGCAATTCCTCCCATCCTCCGGGCAGAGCCAGATGCAAGTGTATCCACCTCCAAGCTGCGTGCAGGCAGCCCATAGAAGTGGATGCATGGGCACAGACACAAGTCAAAGTTTGACACGTGGGCAGGAACGGGTTGCCTGGACCCAAATGCTGACTCTGCATTTGGATCTATTCACCCCAGCGCTCTTTAAGTTTGGAGGCCCCCATAGAGTAAATAAAGGAGTTGTAAAGTGTAGCAGCAGCCACCCCCAGCACCCCCTAATACTTCCCACAAACCCCATCTCTATCCAGCGATGTTCACAAGTCCCTTCGCCGCCCATACAATGCATTGAGGTGAGCTTCAGCTGCCCACAGTTTAAAATGTTTGCAGCCAGACTCAGTGGAGGGAGATTTCTGCAGCATATTTGGCAAGTACAGAATCACAGTATATATAAAATATGTAAAGTGGTTGGAGGGCCGCTAAAATATGACTAATTAAATAAACAGCAAAAAATTAAAAAAAATAAACACAAGTGATGCGAAACCGAAGAGGAAATATGAAGGGCGGAATAAAAAATGAACTCTTAAACCTCTAATTCTCCGGTCTAGTCTGATGTGTTAAAAAAAAAAAAAAAGTGGTTGGAGGGAAGCTTCAGAATGGCAAAGATGTTTTTATTAAAAATCACGTGTGTAGACTGCAGTTCCTCTTTAGGATCTCTTTACAGCCAGATCTGCTTTAATTTACTTACAATCTTTAGTTCTGTCAAATTAATTCATGTAAAATGACCTTGGCAACCTTCCCTTGAACTGTGATGCTTAACAGTTATGAACACGCTGGTTTCATAGCCAAGAACCCTGAGGGCCCGTTCACAACCAGGGTGGTCCGTTGCAGTTAACATTGTTTTGTGGTGTATTAACATGGGTTGCATCCATTTGAATGAGTTTCCGAATGCACAACGGGCGGAAAATACAACCTGCATAATTTTTTTCTAACGCAGAGCAATAAACAGTAGGAGTGTTATGGAAGTGCTCTGGGATGGAATTTGCAAAAAGACACAGCAGCACATTATTGCATGTAACTTGCATTACCGCAGTGCAGGGGGGGGGGGTGAAAGGGGCCCAAGCCTTTAACCCCAATCTGTTGCCGCCCACATAATTTATATGTACAGTGGCAAAAGGGTGGGCTTTACCAGCCGCAGGTGTTACCGGGCAGCTGATGTTTCTGTACTGAGAGCGTGCACACTGTGAGCTCCCAGCACAGCGACTGACCCATCAAAGACCGCTCTGGATCCCATATCATCAATCAGTAACTGCTGGGACCAGAACCCAATCATTTTATCAGAGAAAATCCGATTGCTTCTTAGGGGATCAGGAAGGATTTTTATTTTCGAAGCGAATTGGATCATGCTTTATTGGAGTTTTTTGCCTTCCTTTGGGTTTTTTGTGTGTTTTTTTTAATCAGGTGGTGTTGATGTGCCACCCAATGGCATAGATTTGTTATATATAATACCGTTTCCCAACCATCTACACAACATGTTTGTATACACTTTGTTTA
>JAJQKJ010002697.1:0-194104 GCA_029574335.1 Rana kukunoris | reverse complement strand
AATAGGCGTGCGCACAGGGTGTGCCTAGGCACCCTAATCACTCTGTGTGTTGCAGATTGCACCAAAATATACTGGTTAAATGTGCACGAACACACAGAAAAATACAGCATTAATCGGCACATAACACACTGAAATATACAACGTTAAACGTGCGCTAATGCACAGAAAAATACTGCATTAAACATGCAGTAATGCACTGGAATAGACCCCTGATATTTCACCAAAGCTCTCTAATGGGGCTCCTAAAATAAAAATAAAATAAAAACTACTGACACTGCCCTACTGACACCAATCTCTGCCCTAGTGACACCGTCCACCACTCTACTGACACCATCAGTATACTGTATATACACATACATGCAAATATGTTTGCGCTTTGGGGTGCACACCCTAATGCTATAGGCTGCGCACACCTATGGTCTTTTATATGTCTAGAGTTCGGCTTTAAAGGAATATAATTTTATTAAACATACACAAGGTGCTAAACTCATAAAAGTGCATTTGTCTAATGTCTTCTGATTGGCCCTACAATGTTGTCACTAAGTTGCAGTTACTTTTTTAACTGACTGTTTTAATACCCTATAAAGACAAAATTAATTAACACATGAAAGGAAAGTAAAGAATGAGAACAAGTCATAAAATACAGAACAAAAACATATAATAAACAGTACTTTCATTTTTCACTAATACCAGGGCTGGATTCCTGATAAGGCCACCGAGGCCAGGCCTCAGGGCGGCAGTGCGTGCAGGGGCGGCGTGCGGGCGGTGTGGTGGTTGTGAGACGGCAGGTGGCTCGGCGTACAAGTGACTATGCGGCTGACGCGGTGGGTGAGCCACTGAGCTGCCCGTGCTCTCGGAGCTCGCACAGTCACACCGAGGCGGCTCGGCAGGCGAGTGAGAGAGACAAGAAGCTTCCAGCTGGGAGGCTCGTGGGTGGACTGGCCAATCAGAGGGTGGCAGAGCAGAGAGATGACATCATCTCCCCCCTGCCCTGGCGCCCCCACTCTGCATCCCGGCAGTTCCGCCCTCACTCACTGTGCAGGCAGCAGAGAGATTACATCATCTCTCTGCTGCCTGACTCCGGATACAGGAAGTGACAATCCCCATTCCCCACCTAAGCAGCAAAGTGACAATCTGCAACATGTGGCAGGTGACGTGGCAAGTAGACAATCCGCAACATGTGGCAGGTGATGTGACAAGTGGCCAATCCGCAACGTGTAGCAGCTGACGTGACAACAATTTAACCACTTCCCTACGGCCGTACGACTATATGCGGCCGCAGGGTGGTTCTAAATCTCTGGGCTGCCGTGTTTTCACGGCAGCCTCTTTCTGTGTTCCCAGCGCGCGCTCCAGAGCGCGCAGCGGGGAACTTGTGTACTGGCCGTGTTCCTTGGACACAGCCAATCACAGATCGCCGCGAACGGCCAATCAGAGTGGCCGTTTGCGATGCGATCTGATGGGCCAATGAGAGATGATCTCATATGTAAACATATGAGATCATTTCTCATTGCCGGCTCTCACAATGACAGCGTCCTGTCACTGGAGAGAGCAGACCGATCTGTGTTCCTTATACATAGGGACACAGATCGGTCACCCCCCCAGTCACCCCCCCTCCCCCACAGTTAGAACACAATGCAGGATACACATTAACCCCTTCCTCACCCCCTAGTGTTAACCCCTTCCCTGCCAGTCATATTTATACAGTAATTAGTGCATATTTATAGCACTGATTGCAGTATAAATGTGAATGGTGCCAAAAATGTGTCAAAAGTGTCCGATGTGTCCGCCATGATGTCGCAGTCGCAATAAAAATGGCAGATCGCCGCCATTACTAGTAAAAAAATAAATAATAAAAAAAAATAATTCTGTCCCTTATTTTGTAGGCGCTATAACTTTTGCGCAAACCAGTCGCTTATTGCGATTTTTTTTTTTTTTTTACCAAAAATATGTAGAAGAATACGTATCGCCCTAAACTGAATATTTTTTTTTAAATTGGGCTATTTTTTTATAGCAACAAGTAAAAAATATTGTATTTTTTTTCAAAATTGTCGTGGTTTTTTGTTTATAGCGCAAAAAATAAAAACCGCAGAGGTGACCAAATACCACCAAAAGAAAGCTCTATTTGTGGGGAAAAAAGGACGCCAATTTTGTTTGGGAGCCATATCGCACGACCGCGCAATTGTCAGTTAAAGCGACGCAGTGCCGCAAGCTGAAATTTCACCTGGTCAGGAAGGGGGTTTACATGCCCAGTAAGGAAGTGGTTAATAATATAAATAAATTACAACCATGGTGCCGTGATTATTAAAGCGCCAACAGCCAGCGGCATTGAAGAACTCAGCCTTGGGGCAGCAAAGGGAGTAAACCCGGCCTGCTAATACTGTACCTGTATTTTTTTAGTTACTCCTGGAATATCTGACATAGAATTCTAAAGGGCTCTTCAGTATCAATATACATTCTAATATGTTTTAACATACACAGCAAACTTCACAGCTCATTTCTCATGTTATAATTTTTTTTCTATGGAATCATATCAAGGAACAAAACATTATCATTCATATTGAAAAGGTGCACACAAAGGTTACTATGGAATAAAGTGTTAGGCATCGAAATTATAACAACACAATAGTAATAAACTTCACTGAGGAATCTTGTTCTTTCATCTAAGCTTTTTTAAAGATACAGACACAAATGGGTTGATTTGTTAAAGGCAAATAGGCTATTACACTTTGCATGGGAATATGCAGAAGGAAGTTTTCCCTCAGCTTAGTGAATGTGTTGAAAATTCACTCTTCAAAGAAAACTCTTTGCATAATTCGCAGAAATCAAATAGCAGAAATACCTTTTTTTTCAGGTTATTTTCCAGGTTACATGATTGATTAACTTATTTTCCGCAGTGCATAGTTCCAGTCTGTGGACAGTGCATGCTAAGCCACAGCATGTCACATATCCTGATGGTATCGCTATGTTCAAATATTTAGTTGTCAATGATAACAGTGATATTTTGATGCATTTAGTTTCTTCATTGACAACAAGGTGATCTTGTAAAGCAAGTTGCTGCTTTTTCTTCTGCGCTATTATGACAGCAAGACTCCCTGAAGGACAGGGTCAGATCTATCCTGTCTGATTTTGGGGGGGGGGCTAGGCTTCAGTGCTAGTGGTCCTGGGGGGAGAGCAAAATCTGCGAGAGCAAAGCCCACCACAGAACCCCCCTAGATCTGTCCCTGCTGGAGGAGCTAATGTCAGTCAACAAGCTGGACTTGCCACCAGCAGGTGTTGCAGCCTTTATTGTTGGTAGATGAGAGGAGAGCACAGTCTGCAGATCAAAAAATGGGTGGCAACATTGCAGAGGGAAGATCAGTCTGCAAAGCTTTGCCACTAGAAGTAAGGAAATATTACTAACCAGGTATTTTCTATTTACTGCAATGATTTTTATAGAAAAAATATGATCATACATTAACAATTTTGTTTGCCAGCTTGTTATAAAGAATTAACTTTTGGGTTTACTAAAACTTTAAGGTATAACAAATTTTAGAGGTGAGAAAATTGAAAGAAACAGAGAGAGAAATGGGGCAAGTGTGAACAGAGTGGAGAAATGTTAAAGCCTCGTAAACACAATCCATTTGTTGGCCAACCGAGCGTCAGATTTTCGCTTTCAGGGCGTGTGCCTGGATCTTGTCTTTGCATACTATTAGCACAATTGTCGGCAAACAAACGCGAACGTAATGACATACTATGAGGAATTTCAGCTCTTGAGCGCCACCCCCTGGGCCCCTTCTGCTAATTTCGTGAGCACTAATTCCGAGCATCATGTCGTTGTTTGTACTTTAAACTTTTGTGTACTGACCATCAGAAAATCTGACAACCAACTGTTCTCCAACGAAAATTTTATGTGTCATCCAATATTTGTTGGCCGAAAGATGAACAACAATTGTCAAAAGGAGCATTCTAACGGTCAGATTTTAGGACAACAGTAGGTAAACAGACAATCCCCTGCCAACAATCGGATCATGTGTACATGGCTTAAAGGGGAGAATTCACCTAAAAATAAACTTTTATTGCTTTATGATATTAATGACAATTAGAATCTTTTTTTTTTTTTTTATAAATACGTCCGTACATACCGTTTCCTATATGTATTCTCATCGCCGCTTCCGGGTATGATCGTCGAGGCTGGGCGTTTCTTATTGATTGACAGGCATCCGACGACGCATACAGCGCGTCACGAGATGCCGAAAGAAGCCGAACGCCGGTGCGGCTCTATACGGCCCTGCGCACCGACGTTCGTCTTCTTTTCGGCATCTCGTGATGCGCAGTATGCGTCGGTCGGATGCCTGTCAATCATAAGGAACGCCCATCCCCGACCATCATACCCAGAAGCCGCGCGATGAGAATACATATGTAAAAACGGTATGTCCGGACGTATTTAAAAAAAAACAGCCGATTCTAATTATCATTAATATCATAAATGCAATGTTAAAAGTTTTTTCTAGAGATAAACATCCCGTTTAAGTGTTGTTTAAAAAGATTGCAGCTCCTATGATGACTTTTAAAAGCAAACAGGACCACATACAGATATTTAACTTATGCTTCCACAACAGCAGTCACTGAAGTATTTTTTCCTCTTTTCCCTGCTGCTCCATTCAGCCACCGAAGTAAAGGTAAGTCTTGGGTTAGCTCCGAGTTGATGATTTTTTAGTTTCCTACGTGTCACAGTGAGTGAGTGCCATTTTTTTCATACCAGGGACTACCAGATATTTCCTTCATATGCCGGTGGTGAATAGAGCATGAAAGGAGCAAAGGAAATTGTGTATGTTGGGGAGAGTGTGTGAGGATTAAAGGCACAAGTTTGATTTAAGTAAGCTGCATTTTCTTTACTGACATAAAATCTATTAATACAAGTTTTTTCATAACATAAGATTTACTCCAAGTTCATGGTCTCTTTGACTTTTGGAAAGAATCGTCCCATGCCAGCAATACTGTACATAGTAGAGTGAAAAATGAAAATATGGATACTATCTTTTGCTGGCTAAAGCCTCATACACACAATCGGATTTTCTGACGGAATTGTGTGATGGCACGCTGTTGTCGGAAAATCCGACCGTTTGTATGCTCCATCGGACAATTGTTGTTGTCAGATTTTCCACCAACGAATGTTGGATAGCATGCTTTAAAATTTTCCACAACAAATGTGTGTTGTGTCCGATCGTGTGTACAGAACTCTATCAGACAAAAACTCCAAAGAACAAACACGCACGCTCAGAAGCAATTCTAACCATAACACAACATTAGCAGAAGTGGCCCAAAGGGCGGCGCTAAAGAGCTGAAAAAACATGTAGTTTTGTGTTTGCTGGGCCGAGAATTGTGTGCCGTTTGTATGCAAGACAATGGCCAATATCCATCGGACAAAAGTCCTATGCTTGGTCCGTGGAAAATCCGATCGGGTGGTACCAGGCTTAACTGAATATTACTTTGTTGTGCAGGCGGTGAGAATATGTGGTTTACTATAAATCTGGTGGTGGTTGTATTGTATCTGGGCTAATGGAGATCGGTTGGACAACACCTCTCAGTAAAATATCACTTGAAAAAAGCAGCATGTCAAGCTTGCTAATATTTTAAGTAGCAACCAAGGAATATTAAGAATGACTAGGTGTAAGGGGTGGAAAAAGTAACAGTTTTTCTTTATGTTAAATTGTCATAACTTACATTTTCTTTTAATTTTCCTGTAACAGCGGGCCTCTTAAGGTCTCCCAGTGGGCTGCTTTTAGTACTATGACATTGAAAGGCTTAGTTAACATTTTTCTTCCATCTGCAGCACAAAATGTAGTCTGAAATCATATCTGACACTTATATAAACTCCCCCCTGATTTAATTTCAAAGTGTTTGCAGGATTTCTATGCTTTCCTGCTAGTATTGTGTAATGTGTTTAATCAAAGTTTGTATTTTTCCTTTTTACAAAGTATATTTTTACATTAGTACCCACCTTTCCCACATCAAATTATACTGTGCAGAACTCACTTGCTCAGGAAAAATCAAAACCCAAGCACCATATACCCTGTAGAAAAGTAACACTGAAACCATAAGTGTGATGAAATATTACAGAACTTTGGAAAACTATAGGCATGCTGTATGTTTGTGGCAGAAACCCAATATCTTTTAGGGGGGGGGGGGGGGGGGGGGGCAATAAAGGGAAAAGTCAAAGTATTCCTTCAACCTGTTACCTCTTGCTAACACTTAAGCCTCGTACACAGGATCGGATATCTGATGGAATCTAATCAAATAGATGTTTTTGTCGGATATCCGATGAAGCTGACTTTCATCAGTCTTGTCTACACACCATCAGTCAAAAATCCGACCGTGCCAAAACACGGTGACGTAAAACACTACGACGTGCTAAAAAAAAATGAAGTTCAATGCCTCTGAGCATGCGTCGACTTGACTCTGAGCATGCATGGATTTTCTCCTGTGTTTGCTCTCCGCTGCGCGGATCCAACCCATACCTTTTTTTATGCGTGGATTTTTGATCGATGGACTTCCACACAGACGATCATTTTTTTCTATCTTTTTTTATCCATAGGAAACATGTAAAACATGTTCTATTTTTTTTCACCAATGGAAAACAACCCGATGGGGCCCACACACAATCGGTTTGTCCGATGAAAACAGTCCATCGGTCTGTTTTCATCGGACAAACTGATCGTGTGTACAAGGCTTTAGCCTTAGAGGCCAGAGAGGTGGGAGAAATATGCAACTTCCATGAAGTGTTGGAGCTTTGTTCCAACACTTTGCCAGGCATTCAGGGCAGAGTCCATTTAACAGCTAATATTTTGGTGCAAGCTTTCCAGAATCTCAGGCTCTGTGTACCATATACATAAATAATGATAAATGACAATAAGTATTGCAAAAAATGAGATTGCGCTAATAATAAAACATATAATGATGTGAAATAACAATGATTGATGTGTTATATGGAACAAAATAAATTAAATTAAATTGTATTAAAGTTCATAGGTGAAAATCGCATCAATAGTAAATCCACCACCATGGGAAAAAGTTCAAATTCTCCACATGTGCCAACGAATCCACATAAGGAAGGTGCTGGAATAGACGAAACCTCCACCAAGATCACATAAAGCCTCTTACCGAATGGAAATGATCTCTGATTAAGGAGATCTAAACAGCCTGATAAGATCTGATGTGAGCCGTGGATCAGTAAAATCCAGTGCAAATACCCAAAGGAAACAGCCTGGTTCTTAGATGGTTCATTAATCACTCCCAGTATGCCATCCGAGGATATGTATAAAACACAAAGGCCTCATATAGTGTAAAACCTTCATTTAATCCAATAAAAAAATAGACTTGCACTTACATAACAGTAGATGAACAGCGCGTATAAAAACAAACAGCCGGCCGGCAGAGAACACACAGCCCGTACTCCGGGTAGAGAGAATGAATGCGCAGTGACGTCAGAACGCCGCCTCCCTACGTTTCGTCACGACAGGACTTGGTCACGGGATACAGGGGGCGTTCTGAATCACCGCATAAATACATGAGACATCACGTGCAGCCTCGATGTGGAGACAACATCCAGCCGCACCTCCGCCGTCTTGGTTAATGGAAAGTGTCTATGTAAAGCAGCGGTATGCACGGCGCTATACCAGAACTTAAAACTTAACAGCAACAAACAAATAAAAAATACAGAAAGGCACATGGATATATTAGTGCATAACCTGTGCAGCATCATCAGAGCTGTACCAAGGGCATATTAATTGCTTAAGGCGGTAGTGATAACCATACAGAAAAAGGATAATATTCAAATACTTAAAAAACATGAAAGTGGAAACATGTAATAGATCCATACTGAATGTGATCTCATAAATGCTTACATGAAATGGGATAGATAAAATGTTACATAGCTGGGCCCATAATATGACTCAAAACTCCACCTTACTATATAAACATCAGAAGGAATAATCCCCCCAATGAAAAAACATGCAGCTCTATGGTGCATATTGACCTAAAAGGAAAGCCTAAAAAAAGCAGCAAAAACGTCTGATTGAACCCCGCATCGAGCTATACATATACATATATACATACATATCCTCGGATGGCATACTGGGAGTGATTCATGAATCATCTAAGAACCAGGCTGTTTACTTTGGGTATTTGCACTGGATGTCACTGATCCACGGCTCACATCAGATCTTATCAGGCTGTTTAGATCTCCTTAATCAGAGATCATTTCCATTCGGTAAGAGGCTTTATGTGATCTTGGTGGAGGTTTCGTCTATTCCAGCACCTTTCTTATGTGGATTTGTTGGCACATGTGGAGAATTTGTTTATATGAACTTTTTCCTATGGTGGTGGATTTACTATTGATGCGATTTTCACCTATGAACTTTAATACAATTTAATTTAATTTATTTTGTTCCATATAACACATCAATCATTGTTATTTCACATCATTATATGTTTTATTATTAGCGCGATCTCATTTTTTGCATTATTGATTCTGTGTAGTACAACACTTTTTGATCGCTGCTTTTTTTGTTTATTTATTTTCAACAAGCGCAATATTTTTCCTTTTGATTACCAATAAGTATTACCTGTATTTAAGAGCAGAGAGAGCATTGGCTCTCTGGTATAGCACTGACTTGGACTCAGGTATGTATTGCAAGGAACTGCATGCAGAAGTTTTTTTTTTACTTTAATGCAGGGGGTCTCCAAACTTTCTAAACAAAGGGCCAGTTTACTGTCCTTCAGACTTTACGAGGGCCAGACAGTTGTCAGTGAAAAGGTCCCAAAATTGGGAAAAAATAATGCCACGCTGTTTGTATCAAAGGGGGTAACTGTGCCTCATCATTGGTGTCATTGGGCTCCATTGTTGGTGTCATTGTGAGGAATTGTCCCCCCGTCATTGGTGTCGTTGGGAGGAATTGAGACCCATTGTTGGTGTCGTTGCGAGGAATTGTGCTCCATCGTTGCTGCCATTGCAAGGAATTTTCCCCCATCATTGGTTAAATTGAGAGGAATTGTGTCCCATCTTTACTGTAAAGAGAGCTCCTGCGCTACCGAGAGGGGTGGGATTGGGACACTGCTGCAAACACCTAACACTCTGTCCTGGGCAGAGAGAAATGCAAAATAGGAAAAATAGGGGGTGGTATCTGTGCTGTGAGGGGTGTAAAGGTATCACAGGGATGGGTGGTTAGGCATGTGGACGTGTGTAAGAGGGGGTGAGAACAGATTCAGAACAAAACAATAACACACATGGATATTGTTACCAATGTAGGGCATAAATCATCTAAATCACCATAAAGCAATGGAGTGAATTATAAAAGTGACAGGCATACTAAAAAAAAAAAAAAACACACAAAAAGTCCATGTGACAAAAATCTATAAATATATGGATATGCACAGAGTGTGGAAAAAACTTGCAAAAGTAAGTGTTAGACCAGAGGAGACATCCCACAGGGAATGCCTCTGGATGGGGTGAAAAAAAAACTCTAATAAAAAAACATAAAAAACATAAAAAAAAGTCTCTCAAATGCTTCCCCAATGTCCAGAAAGAGGATCCAGAGATGAAGATGTGGTGCCAGGAAGGAAGTATGCAGTGAACACCTCTAGTGGTCCCTAGCTGCTCACCTCACGGCTATTGCACGGATAGCCACAAACAACCTCCAAGGGGGGGGGGTAATGCTCCAATAGAGAAGGCTGCAGCACTCCTCAGCAGTATGGCATGAAAAAAGACACGGAACGAGTCTTGGTACAATGTAAAGGGAACATCTACTCAAACTAAATGAATCACACATGCATCCACTCACATGGAGGTGATGGATGGTGGGCCTATCTCCCACGAACTGCAAATTCGTCCTCGGTCCTGGATATGCACCTGGCTGATCCTCTTCTGTGGATGGGCTGGATGGCACTCGGAACCAATCGAAGGAAGCCTCAGACAGCGTGCATGCCAGGAGAGAAACAAACCATAGCACAGCCCCGCAAAATTGAACACGTTTATTAAAACACACTAAATGCACTCACATTTAAAAAGTGGGTACTGGACATAAAGATCCCAGGCGGACGGCAGATATGTCTTGCTGCGTCAGGCGTGTGGACTCTAATGCTCCTCGATCCCTACTCGTCTCAAGGAATCCATCCTCAGTGTGATATCCTACTACTTGCAATTTTCATTTTATATCTGGTAATGTCTACAGTGCAACATGTTGGGGGCTGACTTGTGGAAAAGAAAATGGTTGGTTAAAAATCTAAGTCCAGCAGGAAACCAGGCAATTATATAGCATCATTTATATTTTCAACTTACTTTTTTGGATGGGTATTCTAATAATGAATTTAATAATAAACATAAGTGGAATTAACTTTAAGCTAACTGTCACATCGGCTAATCTTTATGAGATAATTGAGTAGATTTGGGGCTATTTCTCACATACCTTTCTCATATTCTGAATCCTTCAGGTTCAAACTAAAGTCACTACTTCAAATTATGAAAATATATTGCTTGACTTTCTAGTCCAAACTTTTTCTTTAAATCACCCATTCCTGCTCTACTGTCAGTAAATCAGTATTTGTTTCCGTGTCTGATGAATTGGTTGTTGACCCCTAAGTAATTAAGTTATGGACAGTCATAAGAATCCTCTAACATAATGTTTCTGCAGAATTTAGTAAAATTTGAGACAGCAAGTATTTAAGGCATTAACTTAGAAACTTAATAATGTGAATTATATTAAATAAATTAAGGAAAATGTTTTGCTATGCAGTAAATATGTTAGTAGTAGCAAAAGCAAATATTTCTTTAAAGTAGCAAATATTTATTAAATATTTCTTAATGTAGCGCTTACCCCCTTATCACCTGTTTTTGTGCTCACAACTCTGTGAACAGTGCCACACACTATGACAAACCTGACTGTGCCAGTGTTCTGGTGAGCTGGTTCCTATCATCGATATGGTTCCCGAGCCGATGGAAACCTCAGAGTGGAAACAGCTGTTCATCACCTGTAGACGCGCTCACTCCCGATGGCTGATTATTCACTCTATACATGCATTTTTCGGGTTTGCTGAGTCCAATAGCTCAGGTAAGCCTTTCTTAAGTTGGTGGTGGCTAGGGATGCACCCGATGTTCGACTCGAACATCGGGTGTCCACCTATTCGCCAAATAGCGAACAATTTGGGGTGTTCGCGGCAAATTCGAAAGCCGCGGAACACCCTTTAAAAGTCTATGGGAGAAATCAAAAGTGCTAATTTTTAAAAGTTAATATGCAAGTTATTGTCATACCGACCGATTTGAACAATTTGCTCGTGTGTACGGGGCCTTAAAACTAACCAGGCGCTACACTTGCTTAGCATAAGGACACATTTTACCACTGACTGTAAGAACTTGTTCACACCTATAAATTTTTTAGTGTATTTTCAGTTTTTTAGAAACACACTGCAGTCCATTTAACATGTTTCCTATGGGTCATGTTCACATCTGTACATTTAAAGGAAAGGGCTAGGGACTTTTTTTTGTTTTTTGGCTCTAAAGACATTGAAAAATGCCAAAATGCACCTGGATTATGCAACCTGCAACCTGCATAGGTGCGAACCAGGCCCAAGTTATGTCCCTTGTGCTGATTTTTCTGTTATTTATTTTGGCTGCACTTTAACAACAGCAAACAATCTTGAATATATATACTCATCTGAAATATCAGACCAGCTATACTAAAGTTTTGAGATACAAATATTATTTTGTGCACTTGTTTTTGTACCCTTTTTTTCCCAGTCTATAGCCAGTTACCTCTATCTATAGCATTAAAATAATTCCTTACTAATGTGTAAATGTTAGTAGGAAGAAAGGACAAAGAAGTCCTGAAAGCTTGCTCTAAAGCCTCGTACACACGATCGGTCAAAACCGATGAAAATGGACTGAAGGTCCATTTCATCGGTCAAAACCGATCGCGTGTGGGCGCCATCGGTCAGTTATCCTTCGGTCAAAAAAAAGAGAACTTGCTTTAAAATTTAACCGATGGATGCCTAACCGATAGGTCAAAACCGATCGTTAATAGGCACGACCATCGGTTAAAAATCTATGCATGCTCAGAATCAAGTCGATGCATGCTTGGAAGCATTGAACATTTTTTTTCAGCATGTCCTTGTGTTAAAACACGTAAACGTCACCGCGTTCTAACATGATCGTTTTTTTAACCGATGGTGTGTAGATACATCAGACCATCAGTCAGCTTCATCGGTTAACTGATGAGAACGGTCCTTCGAACCATTCTCATCGGATGGACTGATCGTGTGGACGCGGCCTTAGCCATTCCAATGTTAATTTTGCCTGTATTATGTAAATTATATAACATTGTGCGCATTGATGTATTGCATTGGCATATATTTTAAATGCCACCCAAACACACCTTTTGATCTGTTGTAGTGTTCTGCACACCACGTAAATTAATTAGCCACTTCACCACAACGGGCATTAATGTGCAACATAATGTGATAATGTGCATTAGCCGCACCCCAATGTATTGTCTTGGGGTGAACAGGCACTCATGAGCAAAACTTATGTTACTTGATGATTAGAGAGTTCTAGCTCTGACTCAGCAGGAGGTGTATCAGAGGCTGCAGAGAGACCACTGCTTCTACAGAGGGTAAGGGTTCTTCTCTGCAACATGCTGGAAGGAAAGAAGTCTTTTATCTGTAGATGCTTTCTATTGGAAATTAGCTGTAATGCTGCGTACACATGATCGGAATTTCCAACAGTAAAAGTTCGATGTGAGCTTTTGGTTGGAAATTCCGACCGTGTGTAGGCCCCATCTGACTTTTTCTGTCTGAATTTCTGACAGCAAAAATTTGAAAGCTGGTTCTCAAATTTTCCAACGGGAAATTCCGATTGTCTGTATGCAATTCCTCGGAATAATTGAACTACATTTTTCTTGGCTTGTTTTAGTGATGTACGTCACCGCGTTCTTGACAGTCAGAATTTTTTGTGACCATGTGTATGCAACACAAGTTTGAGCCAAAATTCCGTCAGACAAAAATCCACGGTTTTCTTGTCAGAATTTCCGATCGTGTGTACGCGGCATAAGTCTTTGCACACCTGTTGTTTTGATGCACCTGGAATGTTTTTAGATTATTTTAAAACGGAAGGTTCAGTTGGACATTAAAATATCTGTTTTGATTTCTCCAATTTTGTTACCTCATAACAGATCTTAAACTGTAAACTCTACAGGGAGTGCAGAATTATTAGGCAAGTTGTATTTTTGAGGATTAATTTTATTATTGAACAACAACCATGTTCTCAATGAACCCAAAAAACTCATTAATATCAAAGCTGAATATTTTTGGAAGTAGTTTTTAGTTTGTTTTTAGTTTTAGCTATTTTAGGGGGATATCTGTGTGTGCAGGTGACTATTACTGTGCATAATTATTAGGCAACTTAACAAAAACCAAATATATACCCATTTCAATTATTTATTTTTACCAGTGAAACCAATATAACATCTCAACATTCACAAATATACATTTCTGACATTCCAAAACAAAACAAAAACAAACCCGTGACCAATATAGCCACCTTTCTTTGCAAGGACACTCATGCAGCCTGCCATCCATGGATTCTGTCAGTGTTTTGATCCGTTAACCATCAACATTGCGTGCAGCAGCAACCACAGCCCCCCAGACACTGTTCAGAGAGGTGTACTGTTTTCCCTCCTTGTAAATCTCACATTTGATGATGGGCCACAGGTTCTCAATGGGGTTCAGATCAGGTGAACAAGGAGGCCATGTCATTAGTTTTTCTTCTTTTATACCCTTTCTTGCCAGCCACGCTGTGGAGTACTTGGACGCGTGTAATGGAGCATTGTCCTGCATGAAAATCATGTTTTTCATGAAGGATGCAGACTTCTTCCTGTACCACTGCTTGAAGAAGGTGTCTTCCAGAAACTGGCAGTAGGACTGGGAGTTGAGCTTGACTCCATCCTCAACCCGAAAAGGCCCCACAAGCTCATCTTTGATGATACCAGCCCAAACCAGTACTCCACCTCCACCTTGCTGGCGTCTGAGTCGGACTGGAGCTCTCTGCCCTTTACCAATCCAGCCACGGGCCCATCCATCTGGCCCATCAAGACTCACTCTCATTTCATCAGTCCATAAAACCTTAGAAAAATCAGTCTTGAGATATTTCTTGGCCCAGTCTTGACGTTTCAGCTTGTGTGTCTTGTTCAGTGGTGGTCGTCTTTCAGCCTTTCTTGCCTTGGCCATGTCTCTGAGTATTGCACACCTTGTGCTTTTGGGCACTCCAGTGATGTTGCAGCTCTGAAATATGGCCAAACTGGTGGCAAGTGGCATCTTGGCAGCTGCACGCTTGACTTTTCTCAGTTCATGGGCAGTTATTTTGCGCCTTGGTTTTTCCACACGCTTCTTGCGACCCTGTTGACTATTTTGAATGAAACGCTTGATTGTTCGATGATCACGCTTCAGAAGCTTTGCAATTTTAAGAGTGCTGCATACCTCTGCAAGATATCTCACTATTTTTGACTTTTCTGAGCCTGTCAAGTCCTTCTTTTGACCCATTTTGCCAAAGCAAAGGAAGTTGCCTAATAATTATGCACACCTGATATAGGGTGTTGATGTCATTAGACCACACCCCTTCTCATTACAGAGATGCACATCACCTAATATGCTTAATTGGTAGTAGGCTTTCGAGCCTATACAGCTTGGAGTAAGACAACATGCATAAAGAGGATGATGTGGTCAAAATACAAATTTGCCTAATAATTCTGCACTCCCTGTAATATTAAATGAGAGCTATGGGCAATTATTATACAGGATCTTATTACAACAGTTCCTACACTTTCCATTTGCTTTATTAGTAGATTATCAGCACGTACCAAGATTAATTTTTGGATAATAGAGTACCTGTCAAAGTTCCCTTAACAAAATGCTTTAAATTCCATTATACACACTGAGAAAAAAGAGTTAATATGACTAGAGATTACACATCTGTTTCATGCAATACAAATTGAAATTCATTTTCTGGGAAAATATATTATTCTTCTACCAGTTATACATTTCTGAGTTTATAAATCCCTAGATAAAATTATGTCTAGTGTTACATGATAACTCTGCCATTACATCCATTTATGTCTTAATGCAATTTCTCTCCTTTCTGTAATACTCTTTCAACATTTTCAACATTGTTACTGCCAAGATTTATCAGACTTTGTATCATCCACTCCCTTGTAAAATTGTACACATTACATCATTTTCAGCGTCAACTTTTTTTTCCCATTCTAAATACAAATAACTGGCTAAAACTATAATATAATTTAGTGATTGTCATAATAATTAATTTTATCTAATGATGCCTATAATGTCTATAGAATGCATTACTGTAGGCACATGTTCCCCAAGGAGCAGAATAAAAAGAAACATCACATGTTTATCAGGAACAAATACAAGACGTTATGGGCTATGCTGTGCAACACTTCTATGGTGAAGCCCTCAGGTTTTACTATTGGCAACAACTGACATGCAAAAAAAAAAAAAAAGGCCACAGTGATGCACTGGTGTCGGTAGGCCAAAGCTAGCCAGAAACTTGTAAAAAAAATGTGGTTTTCAAGACCAACCATGTTCAGACAACAGTTGTATCACAGGTAAACCTAGGTCCACTTCATCTTACACTACATCCTCCACCCAGGTCCCAATTGCTTATTTTTATTTCAATTCACTCACACACCTCTTACTGTATTTCTGCATCTTTTTTTACCCTTTACTTCCACTTCACTTTTACTTATGGGTCACTTTTTTCCCGTAGACTATCCTTCTTTGGTTTACATTTTTTGATTATTAATATATTTTCTACAGGGCCAGTGATTCTTCTGGTGGTATGCCTTTTTTCTCAGCCAATACGGCTTCCTCCCGCCTCTCTCGGCCCTGCCCACCTTTGGTGGGCCTTTTGCCTCCTTTCCCCCCTGCGGGGTCGTAGGCCTAGGGGTGGCCCCTTTTGCTCCGCAACTTGGTCCATTATTTCACCTGACCCACTCTCTCTCCTGTCTGGACCCATGGGAAGGTTTTCCTCATGACAGCGTGGTTCACAGGCTGACCACTGGTCCTGGCTCCCGACATCCACCTTGGTATGTATTCTACTACCATTACCAATGATGACTATATGTATGTGTGAGGATCATGCACACGTATGTGCAGTATACATGCATGTGGGTGTGTATGTTCCTCCCTTTGTTGATTGTTTTGTAACAATTTTCACTGATACACATATGTTTTATTATAGAATCTATGTTTGCAGACCTTTTTTTTTCCCCTGAAGAAGACCGCTATTACTACAAAGGTCGAAATGTGTTTAAGTTTTGCGCCCCTAGTAAATGTTTACAGTATTGTACAATTTTACATTGGCTGCCTTTATACACATGTACTAGTTTCTATTGATGTTCTTTGGAGCTCATGTCCTTTTAGATGGTGCTTTTTACCTTACATTATTGTTTATTTTAATAAAATGTATACTTTTTTACAAATTCCATCTTTATTTTTATTTTCACCCATTGCTGCAACTCAAAGCTCCTAGGGGTATTTTTTCCTTCTTCCAAGTTATATCAGCGGTGTGCAGCACCCTTATCCACAGCAGGTTTCGCTTTTCCTTTGCAGAAGCGGACATCTTAAGGCCCATACACACGATCTGACTTTTCGACAACAATGGTCCGACGGACCTGTTTTATCAGACAATCTGACCGTCTGTATACTCCATCAGACAATTGTTGTTGCTTTTTCAAATGTTTGCTGCGACCGCTCTCAAACTTTTCGACAACAAATTTCCTATGGAAGATAATTTGATCGTCTGTACACAAGTCCATCTGACTAAAGTCCAAAGTACAAGCACGCCTGCTCAAAACCAATGCTAAACATCAGCCAACAATAACAGAAGTTGCCCAAAGGGTGGCGGTAAAGTGCTGAAAAACCATGTGATTTGGTAAAAGTTGGCTGAAAATGTTCTGTCGTGTGTATGCAGAACAAGTTCACGGCCAACGCCCTTTCAGACCAAAATCCATGGAAAAGTCAGATGAAAGTCTGATCGTGTGTATGAGGCTTTATTTAGACCTTGTGCAGCAACATAAAGCAATCATAACATCCATATATTAAAAGGATGTTTACCTTTACAATTAAAATACATTTAATTATACATCTCCTTGTAACTTAATTTACCATCTGGTTTGAAACAGTAACCCACTGTAATTAAATGTTACAAAGTTGCATTGGCTCCCAGAGAAAAACTTTGGAATCTTGCTGAAAGAACATTAGACAATGTGGTGCCAAGTTATGTTTGCTTTCCTTTGATTTCATCCAGTCATGCATCACTAGATATCGTGCACACCTATTCTTCAGGCTCTTTGGACTAATATCTTATATTTAAATGGCATGTTTGACAGGAACATACACCATTTAATGCACACTAAAGTTTGCAAAACACATCCTGCTGACAGATTATAAATTGCTTTGTGTCTGCTTTTAATTAAGCAAGCCTTTCCAGTAGCTTATATATACTTTTACACGTTCATGTTAACATGCGTAATTATTTAAAAACGATATACAAGCCAAGTGATAATAATATTGTTATTTTGTATTGAGCCAGCTATTTTTAATTATTTGGTCAGTAAATTACAGAAGCATTTGGAACCAGCAGAACCTGTAAAACAATTATTGAATTAAAGCAGTTACCACTTTTATCAAGTTTCACAGTGTATTAAAAACAAACAAAAAGTTGATAGTTACAGTAGTAATTTGCCTACTGGGCACTTTTACCCCCTACCTCCCCAGGCCAATTTTCAGCTTTCAGCGCCGTCGCACTTTGAATGACAATTGTGCGGTCATGCAGCAGTATACCCATATGTTTTTTTTTATTGTTTCACACAAATAGAGCTTTATTTTGGTGGTATTTAATCACCACTGTTTTTTTTTTTTTTTTATGCTGAACAAACAAATTTTTGAAAATAAAAATTAGCAAACAGGTAATTTTTCTTTTTGCGCTGATAAGGCTGCACTGATGAGGCGCCACTGATGAGGCAGCACTGATGGGCACTGATAGGCAGTCACTGAAAGCTGATCACATGGTAAAGATGTCTGGCTTTTTAGCCCAATCTCTGATCAGCTGTGTCCAGGGGACACCATAGCAGCGGCCACATAGCAGGCACGATCACAGGAGGAAGTCATATGATGCCCTCTCAGAACTGGCCGACTGTTCTGTATCCATCATTTTGCTATAGCGCAGTCAGCAAGTGGTTAAACCAGACCTAAAAGTGATTTTTACCATTGGGGAGATTTCCATTAATTTTCTGTCCTAAAGTTCAAATTGAGAAAATTCCTGGTTGTCACCGTAGTCACCAGAACTAGTGTCCGCATTGGAAGATTTTCCTTTAGGATTTACAGCAACGGCACATACAGCAACAAAAACATGACAGGTGTTCTAAACTCTCTCCACTTTTGATTTTAGTTATTTTTTAAAGAGGAGGTCCAGCCCCCCCCCCCCCCCCCACACAAAAAAAATTAAAGTCAGCAGCTACAAATACTGCGGCTGGTGACCTTTAACATATTGACACTTATCTGATCTTTGGATCGGCTGT
Organism: Rana kukunoris; assembly: GCA_029574335.1. NCBI lineage: Eukaryota > Metazoa > Chordata > Amphibia > Anura > Ranidae > Rana > Rana kukunoris. Next base: position 175,481 of record JAJQKJ010002697.1, on the reverse strand, counting down.
TAGGTCCAGAGGAACATGCAAGTGAAGCCTTTCTAATTGATCCAGTGGACGAAGGAGGAGCGGGCTAAACTTCAGAGAGACCGGGCCGCTGCCCCATCTTCCAAAAGTGGGGAATGGTACCTGTCAAAAACAGGTACTCGTCCCTCCACCCTCCTGAAAGGTGCCACATGTGGCACTGGAGGGAGGGGAATACAGATAAGCAGAACTTCCACTTTTGAGTAGATCTCTGCTTTAATAATTACACTTTACATGTTCATGTTTAATCATGGTTGCTTAGTGGTTAGCTTGGAAGCCTTGCAGCCTTGGTTTTCTGGCTTTGATTACCAGTAGGGTCCTATGTATTTGAAGTTTTTATGTCGACATTAACAGAAGTCAATGCAAGTCGAAATGAAGTCATCCTAAAGAAGTACAAGAACCTTTTTCTAAGTTGCTGCGACTTGAGTCACACCGATTGGAACAGTTCAATTGCCGTTAATGGGGTGTGACTTGTCATGTGACTTTGAACTCTCATGTCACATGACAAGTCGCTGCAGTGTGAACCAAGCCTAAGTATTCCTGTTTTCCCCAACACGCCATATTCCTAGGCCAATGAGCCCTAACATATTACAAACATTATCAAGACATTATCAGCATTAAATTAATTCCATATTTATGTCCCCGTGCTAGATAACAATAATTCCAAACAATGGTGAAGGACCCCCTAAATTGCGCCAGTTATCAGCAAATATTGCTACTTTATGAAGACTTAGGCCCCTTTCGCACTGCCGAACCGTTCAGGTCCGCCTGTACATTTTTTCACGGGACCTGAATGGCCACTCCATTCTTCTCTATGGAGCGTCGGATGTCAGCGGTGACATGTCCGCTGACATCCAATCTGTTAAAATCAAACGGATGGTAAAACGTCACCATCCGTCCATGGCGGATCGAATTGGGTGAGATCCGTAGGAGACAGCAGCACTGGACAAGCTCCTCCCCGCTCAGTGAGCGGAGAGGGACCTGTCATCCGCCGGCTCAGCGGAGATCCACCGAGAGATCTTCCGCTGAGCTGGCGGACCGCTGCAAGTGGATCTGCCCCATGTGGAAGAGGCCTTAAATTATTCACTAAAGTTTTGGATAGTCAATTGCTGCCTCCCATTCAAAAAAGTGTCAGTCTTGATGAAGTGAAAAAGCAAAAGACAACACAAAGAGAGCATTGAATGTCATTCATTATGCTCATTACTCATTGATCTCCCTTCTTATTCTGTCAACAGGTACGAATAAGGCATTTGATATGGTGAACTATTAGTTACTCTGGGAAACCCCCACATTGCTTAAAGCTAGGCAAGCATACAAGACAATGGATCGGGCGTTTTTTTTTGGAAAAATTAAGAAGATAGTCAGGGCCAGCCTTTGCGGTGTGCGGGATGTGCGGTCGCACAGGGCGCCATAGCAACATGGGCGCCTGGCGATCGACACAAATTCTCTAATATCGCCCGTGTACTAACTAAGTAGTGGGCGGGGGGCGTGCCGGTGCCCCGACCCCCCCCCCCCCGCGCGCGACCAAAGAGGACTTTGGGCGGCATTCCATGGTGACAGGCGCCTGGCTTTGCGGGGGTGCAATCATCCCCCTTCCTTGTGCAGCGCCGCAGGTCTGAGTCTCGGCTGCCTGTCTCACAGTCACAGGCAGCCGAGCAGTGAAGCCGCCTCCCCCTTGTCTGTACTGTGCTGTGCTGTGTGTGTGCAGCACGCGGCAAGCACATTAGCTGAGCCTGCTATACAGGTCTGAAGGGGGGTGGGGGGTTCTGTATTGTAGGGAGGGTCGGCACTGTAGAGGGGGTTCGGTATTGTAGGAGGGGGTTCTGTGTTGTGGGAGGGTTCTGTGTTGTGGGGGGGTTCTGTATTGTAGGAGGGGGGTTCTGTATTGTAGGGGGAGGCGGTAAGGTGGGGGGGTTCGGTATTGTAGGAGGGGGGTTCTGTATTGTAGGAGGGGGTTTTGTATTGTAGGGGGGGTCTGTATTGTAGGAGGGGGGGTTTTGTATTGTAGGGGGGGTCTGTATTGTAAGAGGGGGGATTGTGTATTGTAGGGGGGTCTGTATTGTAGGGAGGGGGGTCTGTATTGTAGGGAGGGGGGGTTCGGTATTGTAGGGGGGTTCTGTATTGTAGGAGGGGGGGTTCTGTATTGTAGGAGGGGGGGTTCTGTATTGTAGGGGGGGTCGGCACTGTAGGGGGGTTCAGTATTGTAGGGGGGGTCTGTATTGTAGGGGGAGTTCTGTATTGTAGGAGGAGGGGCTGTATTGTAGGGGGGTCTGTATTGAAGGAGGGGGGATTGTGTATTGTAGGGGGTCTATATTGTAGGGAGGGGGTTCTGTATTGTAGGGAGGGGGTTCTGTATTGTAGGGGGGTCTGTATTGTAGGGGGGTCTGTATTGTAGGGAGAGGGGGGTTCAGTATTGTAGGGAGAGGGGTCTGTATTGTAGGGGGGTTCAGTATTGTAGGGAGAGGGGTCTGTATTGTAGCGGGGGTTCTGTATTGTAGGAGGGGGGGTATGTATTGTAGGTGGGTTTGTATTGTAGAGGGGTCTGCTCTTTAGGGGTGAATCTGTATTGTAGAGGGGGTTCTGTATTATAAGAAACGGTCTGTGTTGTAAGGGGGGTCTGCACTGTAGGGGGGGTCTGTGTAACATACAGGTGTCTAGAGCTGTAGGGTGCTGTGTAATGTAAAGGGGTGCTGTGTAATGTAAAGTGGCCCAGAGGTGCAGGGTGCTGTGTAATGTAAAGGGGCCCAGAGGTGCAGGGTGCTGTGTAATGTAAAGGGGTGCTGTGTAATGTAAAGGGGCCCAGAGGTGCAGGGTGCTGTGTAATGTAAAGTGGCCCAGAGGTGCAGGGTGCTGTGTAATGTAAAGGGGCCCAGAGGTGCAGGGTGCTGTGTAATGTAAAGTGGCCCAGAGGTGCAGGGTGCTGTGTAATGTAAAGGGGCCCAGAGGTGCAGGGTGCTGTGTAATGTAAAGGGGTGCTGTGTAATGTAAAGGGGCCCAGAGGTGCAGGGTGCTGTGAAATGTAAAAGGGTCTAGTGATGCAGGGTGCTGTGTAATGAAAAGGGGCCCAGAGGTGCAGGGTGCTGTGTAATGTAAAGGGGCCCAGAGGTGCAGGGTGCTGTGTAATGTAAAGGGGCCCATAGGTGCAGGGTGCTGTGTAATGTAAAGGGGCCCAGAGGTGCAGGGTGCTGTGTAATGTAAAGGGGCCCAGAGGTGCAGGGTGCTGTGTAATGTAAAGTGGCCCAGAGGTGCAGGGTGCTGTGTAATGTAAAGGGGCCCAGAGGTGCAGGGTGCTGTGTAATGTAAAGGGGTGCTGTGTAATGTAAAGGGGCCCAGAGGTGCAGGGTGCTGTGTAATGTAAAGGGGCCCAGAGGTGCAGGGTGCTGTGAAATGTAAAAGGGTCTAGTGATGCAGGGTGCTGTGTAATGAAAAGGGGCCCAGAGGTGCAGGGTGCTGTGAAATGTAAAAGGGTCTAGTGATGCAGGGTGCTGTGTAATGAAAAGGGGCCCAGAGGTGCAGGGTGCTGTGTAATGTAAAGGGGCCCAGAGGTGCAGGGTGCTGTGTAATGTAAAGGGGCCCAGAGGTGCAGGGTGCTGTGTAATGTAAAGGGGCCCAGAGGTGCAGGGTGCTGTGAAATGTAAAAGGGTCTAGTGATGCAGGGTGCTGTGTAATGAAAAGGGGCCCAGAGGTGCAGGGTGCTGTGTAATGTAAAGGGGCCCAGAGGTGCAGGGTGCTGTGTAATGTAAAGGGGCCCAGAGGTGCAGGGTGCTGTGTAATGTAATGGGGTGCTGTGTAATGTAAAGTGGCCCAGAGGTGCAGGGTGCTGTGTAATGTAAAGGGGCCCAGAGGTGCAGGGTGCTGTGTAATGTAAAGGGGGCCAGAGGTGCAGGGTGCTGGGTAATGTAAAGGGGTTCAGAGGTGCAGGCTGCTGTGTAATGTAAAGGGGTCCAGAGGTGCAGGGTGCTGTGTAATGTAAAGGGGTCCAGAGGTGCAGGGTGCTCTGTAATGTAAAGGGGTCCAGGGGTGCAGGGGGCTGTGTAATGTAAAGGGGTCCAGAGGTGCAGTTGTGGAGGTACACAGTAGTGACAGAGATATTGAAGAATGCAGGGGGCACAGTGGGGTGTTTTTTACATTTTACTGTGGGGGGGGCAGATATAGGATCCGTTGCCGGGTGCCAAATGCTCTAGGTACGCCTGGCAGGCCACAGGTGGATTCTGCCGGAAAGACGGCATGGCGGCTGTCCTTGCCTTGCTATGAGAGGCTCATATGCCACACGCACTGAGAAGACAAAGGAGGGCAAGAATCTACAGACGCAGGCAGACGCAGGCAGCAGATGTAAAAACTTTTTTCTGTAAGTAATTTTTTTTTTTATAAGTGCAGTGTACTGCTTAATGTCCGTTTTTGTATTTTTTATTATTTAAATAGGGTGTTTCTTAAAGGAACAGTAAATACAAAAGTTAAAAAATACTTTATTGTAATTATGTTTGATATTTGATTGTAAATTTACAGGTAGTGTTATTATAGCGTATGATTTGCAGTATAGGTGACGTTATTATACCGTGTGATTTGCAGTATAGGTGGCGTTATTATAGCGTGTGATTTGCAGTATAGGTGGTGTTATTATAGCGTGTGATTTGCAGTATAGGTGGCGTTATTATACCGTGTGATTTGCAGTATAGGTGATGTTATTATAGCGTGTGATTTGCAGTATAGGTGGCGTTATTATACCGTGTGATTTGCAGTATAGGTGATGTTATTATAGCGTGTAAAATGCAGTATAGGTGGTGTTATTATAGCGTGTGATTTGCAGTATAGGTGGTGTTATTATAGCGTGTGATTTGCAGTATAGGTGGCGTTATTATACCGTGTGATTTGCAGTATAGGTGGCGTTATTATAGCGTGTGATTTGCAGTATAGGTGGTGTTATTATAGCGTGTGATTTGCAGTATAGGTGGCGTTATTATACCGTGTGATTTGCAGTATAGGTGATGTTATTATAGCGTGTGATTTGCAGTATAGGTGGCGTTATTATACCGTGTGATTTGCAGTATAGGTGATGTTATTATAGCGTGTGATTTGCAGTATAGGTGGTGTTATTATAGCGTGTGATTTGCAGTATAGGTGGTGTTATTATAGCGTGTGATTTGCAGTATAGGTGATGTTATTATAGCGTGTGATTTGCAGTATAGGTGATGTTATTATAGCGTGTGATTTGCAGTATAGGTGGCGTTATTATAGCGTGTAATTTGCAGTATAGGTGGCGTTATTATAGCGTGTGATTTGCAGTATAGGTGGTGTTATTATAGCGTGTGATTTGCAGTATAGGTGGCGTTATTATAGCGTGTAATTTGCAATATAGGTGGCGTTATTATACCGTGTGATTTGCAGTATAGGTGGCGTTATTATAGCGTGTGATTTTCAGTATAGATGGTGTTATTATAGCGTGTGAATGTATTTTTATCATAGCTTGTAATCAGTTTTTTGGAAACTTAACAGAATGTAAGGCTTTAAATGGAGCCGGTATTGGAGAAATGGGTGTGGACACTGAAAGGGTGTGGTTACTGAGGGGCGTGGCCACTAGGGGGCGCTGTAAAGCTTTCTCGCACAGGGCGCCTAAAGGCCTAAGGCCGGCCCTGAAGATAGTGTCCAACCATTTCCCTATATCAAATAACAGAGCTGCCCCTTGTCACCCTTAGTTTTCATCTTGACCCTGGAGCATGCCAGGCATCCCCTATCGTTACTGGGATCATAATTCTCTATGGTCACCACAAAACTGCAGCCTATGCAGATGACCTTTTATTCAACGTTATCCAAACCAAAACATCATTATCAAATCTCCTGCCAGAATTAGATAAATGCAGCTTTCTCCAACTTTAAAATAATTTCTCATAATGAGAAGATTTGAATGTTTCTGTACCAGATTACATAATATGAGCCTAACTTCTGATTCAAATGAATCAAATCACATATATAAATATCTAGTCACCCAGATCCTGGAGATTCTAATATTGTATTTCCTTTAAATTTCTTTGCACTACACAAGGTCATGGAGGACCAACAAACCTGGGACTGTGGAGTTTTCACATGGTTTGGGTATAATAACTCACAAACATATTTCCCAGATTGCTGTATTTCCTGCAGACTTTGCCAACACAGCGTTCGTCAAAAATTGTACTCAATGTTAATTTTAATAAAATGGCCGAACAAGGGGGCCCATATTGAGACTGCCTAACCAGATCAAATGAAGTCAAAGATGTTAGAATCACAGACCACAAGGTGTTTGCGCCCTCCTGTGTGTTTTTTGCAGTTTGTTGAGGATTACCCAGTCTGAGTAGGGCTGCACCCCAAAAAGACATTACGCATTGAAAGTCTTTGAACAGTTTTTGTATTAATCACATACTACCCAGGGTCTCCTCATGTTTCCAATATTAGCTTGCCCATGCAACAATCTATAAACTGTAACATAAAATTAGCCCACCCAAAAGTAATATTTAGATACACTGTAAGCAAATAAACCTAAGAGACATAAAAAGTTAGATAGTTTCATTCTTAATCTTCATCCAAAAACTGAAATATAAGTTTAGGGTGGACTGACACAAATAGGCACTTATTGTATTTAGGGACCAATAGTGAAGTACACGGGTAAGAAGAGGAATTCTAAAGCTCTAGACAGAGCATAGACAGATCGAAATGTGTTCTGTTCAGGAGGAACAGGCCTAAATTCAATCTATTTATGGGTAAGCTGGTTATCGATCACTTCATTCCAACCAGTCTGTCAGGTTTTTATTTCATCTGATCAATGCTGGCAGCTATAACTGGCAGCATTGATTATTGTAATTTTCCAGCGGGGAAGGATTCCCATGCTCCCCACTGGCAGAACACAATGGCACTGGAGGAGGGAATCCCCCACCAACACCTACTGTGTTGCTTGAGGAATTGAGCAATTTTCTTTCCTTCAAACCTTGTATAACCTCCCTTACTTTGTAGAAGAAATTGCAATTTTAACAACTCAGGGTCCTGGTTTACCATTAATCAGATTTCCTTACCTTATGCATGGTGCAGCTCCTTTCTCTTTCAAAAATATAAATAAAGTTAAATTACAAAAGCAATAACTTCCACACAGTGGACAATGTTGGACAACAAGGACCTGGGCACAATATACAGTATATTTACACTAATATCAATTCTATTTTCATTTGATTCACCCAAAATACTTGGATTGATTGCTCCTTTAAGGTGCTTTCCTATAGGTGCTTGTTGAAACAATTTTTTCAATCATTATCATTTGCACAGCTCTGTAAACATAGACATATAAAATGATAATGAGAAATTTCTTAATACCATCAATCCACCATACTTGTAATCAAGGAACTAATTTATAAAATGTACTTCAAGAGCATTGGAATTACAGTGACTGCTTGATATGAAAGAAGTAGCTTTTAAAATTCTGTACTAATTGATGTTTAAAAGAAATTTGCATTTGCTTGAGCAACTATGTCATTATAGCTGATAAATTGATAAGTAGTTGATAAGTAACCAAAAACACTTTGCAGATGGTGTTCAGTTATAGGTTAATGCAAACCTTTCACTAATGGCAGGTTGAAATAAGCACATATATAAAAAGTATTCACCTCCAGGTGTCCATTCTTATAAATCGATAGCTGAGATAAACAAGTGGTAAAAAATTACCTAAAATCCTCCCACTGTGGGCTCTCCCTGCAAATCTGCATAATGAGTTAGAACCTTTTTACAAACATGCATATGTATTTAAGAGTATGTTACCATATGCATTATCACTTTTTTGTATATTTTAACTTCAATTTTGTGTGTATTTTAAAGATGTATTTTTTTTTTTGTTCATCCATTTTGCAAAATGATAGAGAAATATGCCATCAGAAAGTGTGGCCTATAAGGGCCTTAATTACTTTTTTAAAGGATAAGTTCACCTTTGGTAATATGTTATACCCTTATGCCGCGTACACACGATCAGTTTATCTGATGAAAACGGTCTAATGGACTGTTTTCATCAGACTAAACCGATCGTGTGTGGGCCCCATCAGTTAAAAAATTAGGAACTTGTTTTAAAATGATCTGATGGATAAAAAACCTATAGAAAAAAACGATCGTCTGTAGGCACGTCCATCGGTTAAAAATCTATGCATGCTCAGAATCAAGTCGACGCATGCTTGGAAGCATTGAACTTCATTTTTTTTTAGCACGTTGTTGTGTTTTACATCACCGCGTTCTGACACAATCTTTTTTTTAACTGATGGTGTGTAGGCACGACTGATCATCAGTCAGTTTCATTGGATAACTGATGAAAAAATCCATCAGACCGTTTTCATCGGATGGACCGATCGTGTGTACAGGGCATTAGGGTGCAACATGTTACATGTTACCAAAGAGCACCCACCTGCGCCCCTCTGATCCCCTGTTGTGACAGCGGGGGGAGGAGCTTCTCTCTTTACTCGTTGTCACATTTTAAAAATGCAGCCATGCAGGGTTCTGCAACATGGCCATGTCATTCATTCAACTACAATTTTCCAGTGCGGCAGACATTTTGTAGTTCTCAATTAAATGTTAGGGTGCTGATGAACGCTCTCATTGTTCATTGATCTTCCTGCTCTCCAGTAACTGTCTGCTCGTACTTCCCATATGGGCAGACAGCTATACAGAGATTCTGCAGGAGCCTGACATCGCACCTGCAATCTGCTGATCGCCAGTGCTATGCTCTGTAGGTGCCAGAAAAAATTGTAAATTGTTTACCTGTAAAAATATGTGCATTTATTATTTTTTTAAAGTTTAGGTTAGCTTTTAAAGCCAACAATTTGAAGTCCAGCCTGCTGGCTACAGTCTTTGCAGGCTGCAATGATCAGTGTTGGTAGCAGTACTCAGGGTCCCTGTTAGAAATTATGGGGCCCTGTGCAGCCTACCTGACAGGGGCCCCCTCGATCCCGCACTCGACTTCACCCCTGACCCAATACTGTCACGGGGATGGGGGACTGGTAGCAGGAGCATTTTACACATTCCACCCTAAAAACAGGTGAAAATGTAACATGTTCCAAACGGTCAACTTATCCTTTACTAACAATTAATATTCTAAACGTATTACACATAGTTTAAAGCAGCACAGACGTCTTATTTTAGAACTTTTTTTCACAACTATTTAGATGTGATGAGCTTAGGTGTGTTCGAACCCTAGTCTGAAACCACCTTAGCTATCCTGCCAGTAAATTAACTTGGGTCCATTTACATCAAGCTAACTCTTATCTGCCACATTTAGGACGCAGTCCTTTTCAAAAAAAAAATTGGACTTGAATGGACATGGAGGTAGGTAGGTGTAAACGGACACAAGCCCATTTTATATCTGCACTCCTAGACCTACTTGGAGCTTTCAATCAGGTCCACAGGAAAAACTAACAGGCTTTCACTAGGGTGAAAGATTCTGAAAGCTTTTACTGACCCCCCCCAAACACAAGTGAAAAGTAGCATCTAACTCTGTGTGCTTATGATGATGATCATCATCATTATAGAGATCACAGCACAGCAGGTTCTCTATTGCTCTCTCAGTGTCACATGGCTGTTGGGTGCTGACTTTGTTAACTTATGGCTGTACGGTGTTTATAACAGCCGTACAGCCATAGCAAAGTCAACATCCAATAGCCATGTGACACTGAGAGAGCCATAGAGAACCTGCTGTGCTGTGATCTCTATAATGATAATGATCATCATCATCATAAGCATACAGCAGGGAGTCTGAGGACTGCACTTTCCTGAGTAGTCTATGTGACTTGTTAGTGTGTCATCTGCAGGGAACTGCATGCCTGTGTACTGCCGCCAGAAGTACTCCTGCTGATCTCTGAGCCTCATCAGTGATCGCTCTCTCCCTCGGGCTGCAGCACCGGGACTCTGATGCAGGAGAGACGTTCCACAATCCATCCGCCAGGGAAGTCACACAGTGGGCAGCCGGAATTATAATCCGTGTAGGTGCACAGGTGAAGAACAGCAAGCAGCAAGGGATTGTGTGCCTGCGCCCGAACTTGGCAAAAAAGTCCCTTCTCTGCTCTCACCTTTTGGGCCCCTCTGTTGACCTGAGGGAGCCCAGGAAATTTCTATTTTCGCTGGCAATCAAGTGAGTGTGGGGCTGTGGGTTATAAAATCCTATTTTTTTTTTAACTGGAAATTAACTGTAGAGCTAACCGAGCCCCCTGTGAAATTTACGTGGCCCAGGCCCGGTACAACAGGGCTGGCTGTACTGCCTTATCAGTGGCCCTGGTGGTGCTACTGCTGATGTTAACAGCAGTTGTAAAGGAATAAGAATTGGCTAGGAATAGGGTAGTCGAGAGACATCTCCTTGTAAGTGAAGGCAGCAGAAATCTGGTCAGGATCGGGAAACACTTTGGTAAGTTGAGCAAAGAGAATGTTCTTGATGTATATCCAGGTCTCCTGACAGTCTGTTAGGGGTTTTAATGTCTGTACATGTGTCCAGGGTTATGAAAGGACTGGTATGCATACCCACATACAGCTTATTCATATCTATGAGGCCATTGTATGCAGCACCTGTGGCTCTTGGGAAGGGAAACTCGCCTGAACTTTACGCTGCATAGTCCTAAACAGCCGTGTGCAAAAGTCCTTGCTACACTATGTTCAGAAAAAGATTTCTCAGACCTTGCAATTAAAATGGCAAGTTACTTTGTGGGGGAAAAAAATGTTTTTCTGAATAGGTGAGAATTTTAGCACTCTAAAGAATGTATTTTCTTACTTTTCATTGAGTAAGCAATGCTGTGAAGAAAATTGCAGTGTTTTATTGCACAAGTATAACTACAAGGAATTGTAAAGAAAATATCCAGCTCTAAAGTAGCAAGACCTTTTGTAAACCTGGGCCTCAATATTTTGTCCCAAGAATGCAAGAGCATTTGATAATACAGGCTTTAAAGAAAACAGGTGCTTTGCCTTAAGCAGATACACTTTACTGTGCCTCTCTCCACCACCACATACTCACTTTTATAAAGAAAAAAAAAAGCAGAAAAGAAAGCCCTGGGTAAGCACTGATTTGCTTTAGTTACATAGTTGTTCAGGTTGAAAAAAGGCACAAGTCCATCTAGTCCACCCAAAAAAAAAAAAAAAAAACAATCCTATATACACAATCCTTCACCCTCAAAGGAAAGCGAAAACCCCAAGCAAAGCATGCTCCAATTTGCTAGAGCAAATTTCTGGGGAAAAAATCCTGGATCAGTACCCAGTTATATTATGTACATTTAGGAAAACATCCAGGCCTTTTTTTAAAGCAATCTATTGGGGCTTGCCAGAACTCTAGTCTATTCCACATTTTCACAGCACTTACTGTGAAGAAACCGTGCGTTCCGTATTTGAAGATTAAATATTTTTTCTTCTAGACATCAAGAGTGCCCCTTAGTCCTTACTATATGGACCACTAGTCCTTAGTCTTCACTATATGGACCACTTATGTATTTGTACATGTTGATCTTATCCCCACTTAATCTCCCCTTATAAAGAAGGAATAGATTCAGTTCCTCTAATATTTCCTCATACCTGAGCTCCTCCATGCCTCTTATCAGTTTGGTTGCCAATGTTAGTGATGTCGCTCATAGTACAGCAGTAACATAGTAACACCTCATTGGCTGGTTACCTCTTCACAGATTGGCTGAATTTTGCAGGAGACGGCTTTATCCCCAGCTAACATCATCCAATCTTGCAGTGGTATGCGGTAAGTCAGCGCAGCGTGTGGGCAGGACGGACTTGTGGGGAAGCAAGCGGAATGTTAGGAAGTAGGGATGAGCTTCATATTCTAGTCGAACCCATGTTTGACTCGAACATCGGCTGTTCAACTGTTCGTCCAAAATCGAACAAAACGGGTCGTTCGCGCCAAATTCGAGTGACGTGCCGCGGCCCATAATTCACTGCGGCATTGCACGCTGATGATTGGCCAAGCATGCACTATGACCCTCATGGTTGGCCTATCACAGCGCGCAAAAAACGGAGAGCCATAATTGGCGAAAGCCAGGGTGGCTTTGGCCAATTATGGCTCAGGGCTTTAGCACATGCTCAAAACTATAAAAGGCTGCCTGCAGTGCAGCACGTGTAGTGTGTTTCGGGCTTGTTACAGATCAGACAGAGAGAGAGAGAGATTGTCTTTTTTTCTAGCTAGATAGAGCAGGCAGGCTAGTCAGTTAAATTTACAGTGTGTAGAGGATATATATACATCTCAGGAGTTGTACATATATTTATACACTGTATAGTTTAGTTAGATTAGTTCTTCCTAATCTGCCAGGCAGTTTATTGTGCTAGCTGCAGTGTTCTCACGTGTTGTATTGCCCGTGTGCTCAGTGCACTTAAACCAACTTATATGTATACTGCAAGTGTGCTCCTTACTTTGGAACTAAACCCACTTGGTGGTGCATAGTGCAAGTGTGCTCATTACTTACTTTGCAACTAAACCCACTTGGTGGTGCATAGTGCAAGTGTGCTCATTACTTACTTTGAAACTAAACCCACCTGGTGGTGCATAGTGCAAATGTGCTCATTGCTTTGCAACTAAACCCACTTGGTGGTGCATAGTGCAAGTGTGCTCATTGCTTTGCAACTAAACCCACTTGGTGGTGCATAGTGCAAGTGTGCTCATTGCTTTGCAACTAAACCCACTTGGTGGTGCGTAGTGGAAGTGTGATCATTGCTTTGCAACTAAACCCACTTGGTGGTGCGTTGTGCAAGTGTGCTCATTACTTTTCAACTAAACCCACTTGGTGGTGCGTAGTGCAAGTGTGCTCATTTCTTTGCAACTAAACCCACATGGTGGTGCATAGTGCAAGTGTGCTTATTGCTTTGCAACTAAACCCACTTGGTGGTGCATAGTGCAAGTGTGCTCATTACTTTGCAACTAAACCCACTTGGTGGTGCATAGTGCAAGTGTGCTCATTACTTACTTTGCAACTAAACCCACTTGGTGGTGCATAGTGCAAGTGTGCTCATTGCTTTACAACTAAACCCACTTGGTGGTGCATAGTGCAAGTGTGCTCATTACTTACTTTTCAACTAAACCCACTTGGCGGTGCATAGTGCAAGTGTGCTCATTACTTTGCACATAAAGCTACTTGTTATGTACTGCACGTGTCCTCTGCAGTTTGCACCAAAAGCTACGAGGTGTGTGTACTACCTTTGACATTATAATGTCTGGAAGGGCAACAAGGAGAGGCAGAGAGTCACGAGGGCAAGCAGGCTCTGCATCTACAGGCAACATTCCTGGTCGTGGACACGATGCATCCTCATCAGCAAGTGGCCGTGTGACACGCTCGTCCTTGTTTGTTCAAAGAGGCAGGATGCCCTCCAGGGGACAGATTAAGGGCAGCACACCAACTGCATTACATCACAGAGCTACGCCTGTGCAGGGCGCTGCTGTGTCTCAGCATTACTGCAAAAGTTCTTTGGTGTGGGCCTTTTTTGAGACATGTGCATCAGATCGCACCGTTGCTTTTTGCAACATATGTCTCAATCGTATCTCACATGGCCAAAACATCAACCGTTTGGGCACCACATGCTTGACCAGACATATGTCGACCTGCCATGCAGTTCGTTGGCAAGCATACCTGAAAGACCCACACCAAAGAACAAAGAGAACATCCCCTTGCCCCTCATCAGCTGGGATCCCCAACCCCACTATACAATCAGTCCTCTCTGAAGCCTGCACTGATAGGCCTGAAGGTGAAAATGTAGGTGTGTCACAACCTAGTAGTACATGCGGGCAATCTACTATCGGTACACCGATGGCAGATTGTACCAGACAAATTTCCCTGCCCAAGCTGCTGCAGCGCAGAAAGAAGTACTCTCCCAGCCATCCACATGCCCAGCGATTGAATGCTAGCTTAGCGAAATTGCTAGCACATCAACTGCTGCCTTTTCAGTTGGTAGATTCTGCCCCCTTCTGTGAGTTTGTGGAATGTGCGGTACCTCAGTGGCAAGTTCCCAAACGCCACTTTTTCTCACGGAAGGTGATTCCGGCTCTCTACTGGCATGTGGAAGGCAATGTCCATGCCTCGCTGGACAGGGCGGTCAGTGGTAAGGTGCATTTTACCGCTGACTCATGGTCCAGCAGGCATGGACAGGGACATTACCTCTCTTTCACGGCTCATTGGGTGACTCTGCTGGCAGCTGGGAAGGGCGCAGGGCAAGGTACAGTAGTGTTGGAGGTTGTTCCACCACCACGCCTCCAAAACACTACTACTAGTTGTGACACACCTCTTTCCTCCACCCCCTCCTTTTCTTCTTCCTCTGTGGCCTCTTCCTGTGCTGATGTGTCCTCTGAACCAGCCGTGCTCTGTAGGCGTACGAGGGGCTATGCAGGAATGCAGGCAAAGAGATGCCATGCGGTGCTAGATCTGGTGTGCTTGGGAGACAGGAGCCACACTGGGGCAGACCTCCTCTCTGCCCTGTGACAGGGACAACTGACCCATGTGCCCTCTTTTGCTCATGTTCTGAATTTGGTGGTGCAGCGGTTCTTGGGCAGGTATCCGGGCTTACAGGATGTCCTGAAGCAGGCCAGGAAAGTCTGTGTGCATTTCCGAAGGTCATATAATGCCACTGCTCGGCTGACAGACCTCCAAAGGGAATACAACCTGCCCAAGAACCGTCTAATCTGTGACATGCCCACCAGATGGAACTCTACATTGGCCATGCTGCAGCGGCTGCACACGCAGCAGAGGGCCATCAATGAGTACCTGTGCCAATATGGCAGCAGAACTGGGTCAGGGGAGCTTGGTTTTTTTTCCCCACGCCAGTGGGCCTTGATCATGCACTGTCCTGTCTCATTATTTGAGGAGGCTACGAGGATGGTGAGCAGTGACAGTGCATGCATCAGTGAGACTATCCCTCTTATTCACATGTTGGAGCACACGCTACGTGGAATAATGGACAGGGCCCTTGAGGCAGAACAGAGGGAGGAAGAGGAGGACTTCCTTACCTCTCAAGGCCCCCTTTATCCAGACAGTTGTCCTGCTTGCCCGCATAGCACACAGGAAGAGGACGAGGAGGAGGCGAAGGAGGAAGATTGTATCAGCAGCATGGAGGTGGAGCTTTTGACTCAGCATCAGCAGCAGTCTTCAAGGGATCAATTACAGTCCCAAGGAACCCATGGACTTTTACGTGGCTGGGATGAGGTGGCTGCGGATACTGTTGTCCTCAGTGACCCAGAGGACTGTGCCCTGAATGCCTCAGCAAACCTACGCTGCATGGCATCTCTGATCCTGCAAAGCCTGCGTAAGGATGCTCGTATTCGTGCTATCAAGGAGAGGGATCATTACTGGCTGGCAACTCTCCTTGATCTACATTACAAGGGTAAGGGTGCGGACCTTATCTTGCCGTCGCAGAGGGAGCAGAAGATGAAACTTCTTTGGGAGGCCTTGCAGAAAGGTCTGTGCAACGCATTCCCAGAGACTGGGATGTTACCAAATCCTGGTCCTGGACAACGTGTTGCTGAGGCTTCGGTGAGTCACAGAAGGAGCAGTGGAGAAGGTGGCCGCCTGACTGATGCGTTCAGACAATTTTTTAGTCCGCAGCCCCAAGGTATGATCGGTTCCAGCAACCATCGCCAGCGTCTGTTTTACATGGTGCGGGAATACCTAGGGGCAAGAGCAGACTTGGACACCTTTCCCACCGAAAATCCTCTGGCTTACTGGGTCTTGAGGATGGATCACTGGCCAGACCTTGCACAGTACACAATTGAGCTACTGGCAGCTACCGTCCTGCATCCAGCGTTCTTTCAGAACACACATTTAGTGCTGCTGGAGGCTTTGTGACCGATCACAGGGTACGCCTCTTCACTGACTCCGTGGATCGACTGACCTTCATAAAAATGAATCAGACTTGGATCACCAAGAGCTACCAAGCACCTGATGCTGATGTAAGTGAATAATTTTTTTGAAATGTCAGATCCCTTGGAGACTGCCTATGCTGATGCTGAGTGACTATCCTGTTCTGCTGACTAAATATCCTTCTTCTTCTCAATGATCTTGCTGATAGCTTGTAAGAACATTGTCGGTTCTGGGCACCGCCACCAGTGGCTAAGGCCCAATTTTTCTGCTCCTGTTTAACAGGGGCATGTAATTTACCATTTTTGATGCAATAGTTTGCAGCAGGCAATTTGCTGCGCTACAACTAGAGTATTTGTGGGGGTTGCAGTGTTGTGGCACCAGCACCAGTGCCTAAGGCCTAATTTTTGTGCCCCTGTTCAACAGGGGCGTGTAATTACAATTCTTCATCATATATTTCACAGCAGGGCGTTCCAGCGGCCACCAAGACTAATTTCTGCAGAGTATATACTGCAGGCCTCTACTTTAAAACATCCAACTTACAAACGACTCCTACTTGCAAACGGAAGAGGACAACAGGAAGTGAGAGGAAATCTACCCCTAGGAAGGGAAATTCTCTTCTGTAAAAGGTGTCTCCTGTCCACTGATGCTTTATCACAATCCTTGTTTCACAAAAAAAAAAATCATTTGTCTTTGGGACAGAAAGTGAGGTGCAATCTTCTGAACAGATGCACACAGACAGCAAAACAAATGTTACAGGGGTGATAACCCACTATGTTTTCAGACAAGCTTAAAAAAAGATTCTATGGCTGAAGCTACACTTTAAAGAAGTACCAGTTGAAAATTACAAACAGATTCTACTTAACAACAAACCTACAGTCTCTGTCTTGTTTTCACCACCTGTATACTGCTGTTCAAAGTATATAGGGCCAAAGGGGTTTGTAATGACCTGGGGGGAGGGAGGCGGGGAAACCCATGCTATTTTTCTCAGTGATTTTCATCCATATTGCAGGGACCAGACATTACATTAAAGCCGCAAGCAGATTTACATTACCTTTTTCTTATAGTAATCTCATTTTTTGCAGGGACAGTTCTAAACACGTGCCACTACTATAAACACCCAGCAGGTACGATATTTAAAGGAACTTTTCATTATTTTTTTTCACTTTAAGCATCATTAAAATCGCTGCTCCAGAAAAAAATACAGCTTTTAAAACTTTTTTCCCATTGATACATGTTCCCTGGGGCAAGACCCAGGTTCTCAAAGAAGTTTTCCGACAAAAACTTGCATATGGGGCATTAAAATGAGCACTTTTGAATTCGAATGCTCAAGTCCCATTGAGGTCAATGGGGTTCTAAATGTTCGCGCGAACGGTCAGTTCGTTCGAAGGTTCTGGTGCGAACCTATTGCCAGAGTAGAGCAGTTTTTCACCTTACTAAGTTCCACTCCAGATAGAGTTTCCATCTAATTACTAGTACCTTAGTTGAATAATTGCATGATTCTGTCATGAGTGCATCTACTTCACAGTACTGGAGAATACTGAAAAATAATATAACTTAATCTCTCAGATTAATCAGCTGTTTTGTTTACAAGTCTGAGGCGCTATCAGGAAACTACATGTACATAATCGAAATTGAAGAATTTATCCCGATGGCAACACTCACAATGAATTTGTCAGTGAATTGGTGATCATAAAGTGATACTAAACATATCATGTTGAATTGCCATTATCCTTTCTTTTTATGAAAAAAGATTATGCCCCTGTATTTAATTTATAATGAAAAAAACATCTGAGTACTTTATTTAAAGTGTAAGTTCAACTTTACAGAAAATCTGTGAGGTGAACTTATACTGAACCCCTTGCCCCCCCCCCCCCCCCCCCCCGGTCCCGCTTATCTGGTGAACCCCCGCACTGACAGATCGTATTGAGACAGATGCTTGTCCAGGCTTCTGGGTGGATCTCGATCATATGGTCAGGAACTTTTCAGAGCCTTGACTGGCTCTGTGAAAATGGGTCACAGGAGTGCAGAATGAACTGCACTCCTGTGATCCATACAATTATAGCCAAAAAGGCTTTGGCCATACTTCTCCTTTAACCACTTAAGACCCGGACCATTATGCAGGTAAAGGACCTGGCCAGGTTTTGCTATACGGCACTGCGTCGCTTTAACTGACAATTGCGTGGTCATGCAACGTGGCTCCCAAACAAAATTGGCGTCCTTTGTTTTCCACAAATAGAGCTTTCTTTTGGTGGTATTTGATCACCCCGCGGTTTTAATTTTTTGCGCTATAAACAAAAATAGAGTGACAATTCTGAAAAAAATGCTATATTTTTTACTTTTTGCTATAATAAATATCCACAAAAAAGGTATAAAAAAACATAATTTTTTTTCTCAGTTTAGGCAGATACATATTTTTCTACCTATTTTTGGTAAAACAAATCACAATAATCTTTTATCAATTGGTTTGCGCAAAATGTATAGCATTTACAAAATAGGGGATAGTTTTATGCCATTCTTATTAATATTTTTTTTTTACAAATAATGGCGGCGATCAGCGATTTTTTTCATGACTGCGACATTATGGCGGACACATCGGACAATTTTGACACATTTTTGGGACCACTGTCATTTTCACAGCGAACAGTGCTATAAAAATGCATTGATTACTGTGAAAATGACAATTGCAGTTTAGGAGTTAACCACCAGGGGGCACTGAAGGGGTTGAGTGTGACCTTATATGTGTTTCTAACTGAAGGGGGGTGGGGCGGGGCTGGACGTGTGATGTCAGTGATCGTCGTTCCCTATATCAGGGAACAGACGATCACTGACATTGCCACAGAGAAGCTCCTGTGACCGATCGCGGGACACTGGCGGGGATCGGGTCAGCGGGTCCCACAGGCGCGGTCACAGAGCATTGGACCGGGTCGTGTGCACGCATCGGACCGGGTCGCGTGCGCACGCGCGACCCACAGCTGGGCTCTTAATGGTGCCTGTGCCTAGCCGTGCCATCTCTGCCAACGTATATCGACATTAGGCGGTCCTTAAGCGGTTAAAGAGGAAGTAAACCCTGATGCATTATTTATCGCAAATATGTCCTAAACCGTGTAGGTCTAGGAGATATTGCAAGCACCTACAGGTGAGCCTTAATCTAAGCTTACCTGTAGGTGAATGTTCTCAGAGAGGGTTTACAACCACTTTAAGAGCTTTTAACAATATCATTATCATGCACATATACCCAATCCATAGTCTTCAGGCCACTGTAACTTTTATTTACTGTTGCCATGCATTTTTTTATTTTACTTCTTATATTTGTCTCCTCTTTCTGAACCTAAACCTGGCGTTTTGTTTGTTTTTCCTTAACAAAAAAAAAAAAAAAAAACAAGAAATAGAACTTCAAAAAATAAATACAGTTCCTGTCTTGTAAAACCGCAATGCATCCATGGAACAGCCTAATCCTACACAAACAAATTCTATCGACACTTCTAACAAAGTAAAATAAGGTGCTGGGAGGTCACAGAAAAGGCAAATCTGTTTAGCAGGATTGAACTTTGAAGTGTTAAATCCTAGAATATTTATTTTTTAGAGTTGGGATATAATTAGACACATGCCCTAGAGGTCTCTAGCAAATTTAGGTCAGTATAGATAGAAAGGTTGTTAACTTTCTCTGCACTTTCCCCAAAGTGCCTCAAATCATTGCCTACTGGGTGAAAAGCTAATTAATTTTGTATGTTTCATCTGGACAAAAGCATATGAAAAACTGGACCAAAATGTGTTTTTGACTTCAGTTCAGCAGAAACCAGTCATTACTCATCACACTGTTACTGGACTATTACTAATCTATCATTGACAAAGAAAAAATAAAGCTTGTTTTAGTAAATGATTTCCTCCAGAATGTAAAATATTACATATTTTTTGCTTATATAACTGTGCTGCAAATGGATGGGGATTAGATAGGAAGGGGAGCGACATCTCTCAAAAGAGAAGTACGGAATCCTAAAAAAATAAACATACATGCTCACCTAGATGGCTGCAGATGTCACCGGCCGACTCTACACAGAGAACTGAGTGATCAAAGACAAAAGATCGACCCACTCTGAGCACAGAGCAGGGACTCTCAGTCGCTGCTCTGTGCTTTTCCCCTCCAGTGCTCACTGGAGCTCCAGACTGTAGAGGGAGCAGAAGCAGCTGGTTCAGGCTCTCAGTGGCGTGTGGGTGAACATTATTGTCGAGCTTTGGCCATACAGAATGGCCTATTAATTGATTACAGGAAGGAGCAAAGTTGATTTTTCACACAGGTCATATATATATATATATATATATGAACTCAGTCAAAAAAAATCACCTGCTCATCCAAGCCAGTAACTAAACTCAGTCTCTGACAAACAGGAACCCTAATGAGCTCTCCCAAGTAAACACGCAGCTCTTGTACCTTTTTAGCATTGTGTTAGCACTAAGCCTTTTCACCCAGCAGCAGGTTCTCACAGCAGAGAGAGAGAAACTCTATTAACAGTCATTTCACTCATACCAGGTAATATTTAGACCTAAGAGTGGAGGCTTTTTCCCACTTAAAGCTTTACAGAGCCTCCAGGCCCCAAACCGGACTTATTATGATCTGAGATTTAAAAAAAAAAATGTTTTCTCCAAATAAGTTATAAACCCTGGAAGATGAGAAATCCAGGTGACACATATACACTGTTCACAATCCTGACAGCATCAGTCAGTCTGTATTTCTCTTGGTTTAAACAGCACTAGTCCTCCTATAAACCCCAACACTGCAACAGTAATCTCTTCTGAACTCATAACCCTCATGTCAGGCTTTCCCCAAACACAGGTGGTCAAATACTATAGCTGGATTCTGTGTTCTTTACCTATAACAGCCCCCTTTCCCATAAGGCTAGCAGGTCTCCAGGACTTATAAACAATGTTATAGTGCCCGGCCACCACCCCAGGGAAGACGCAAACTGGCTTGCGGTTGGCAGAAAGGCAGAGTGGTTCAATGACAGTCCAGGTACAAGGCAGGTAAGGTTCCCAATAGTTAGGGTCAATCCATAGTAAAAAGGCAGGCAGAGTTCAGAGAGTAATCAATATCCGATCTGAGACTGTCAACGAGGGAATCCAATTTAGCAGAGAGGGCAAACAAACAGGGAGCTTGGAGCACGTGTAACAAATGCAATATCACAAGCATGAGACTGCAGGCTTGGCTGGCTTTAATCAGGTTTGGTCTCCAACCAAAGACTGACCACATCCATTACCTTTGTCAGGGTATCAGTGGCTCCAGCGGCCGATCCGCGCCACGACGCATGCCCGTGCCCGTGCGCGGCGCGCGCATGCGCGCCTCTGCGTTCCAGCATGGTTCTGCGTCATGGCGCGTACGTGGGCGCGCACCTGCGCGCACACGCGCGCGTACGTCTGCGCGTGCATCCACGCGCACGTCCACCAATCAAGTTCCAGCCCGGCCTATTTAAACCAGCCCCAGACGCATGGCGGGTTGCTGGTTTGTTGTCAGCTATCCTGCTTAGTGCCTTGTTTACCTGAAAGCTTGTGACCTATTGACCCGGATCGGACCTGACTTCTCTACGCCTTCTCCTGCACTTGACCCTCGGCTCGTCTCATCGTTTCTGCTGCTGTCTGTACCCCCTTGACCTCCGGCTTGCACCTCGGACCTCCTGCCTTCTCCAATCCCTGAACCATTGGCCTGCATCTCGGACCTGCTTACCGTCTTGACCTGAACTGACTCTCTGCCTGACAAACTTTATTGCTCCTAGAATTACTATCCACACCCGCTGTGATCCTGTCCTGTGATCGGAAGCCAAGCCTTCAGAGATCTCCTATCAGCACAACACCTTCCGCTGGTAGCCGGTGCCCCTTTGTGCCCTTCCCCGCTGTCTCCACCTCCAGGGGGTGAAGTGCACAGAGCCGCAAAGGCAGCCGCCCTCGGCATCTCGGCCTCGGTGAGTACTTATCCTAATAGTTCCTGACAGTACAAACCAGCCAGATGTCAGAGGCCGACAGGGTGCGCTCGCCTTTTGAGACCTTATGTCAGCAGGTCTCGGCTCTTACGGACGCCGTGCAGAAGTTGCAGGATGGGTACCTCCAAATTGACGGCCGTCTTCAGCAGCTTACCGGACAACCTGGCCCCTCGGCTCCAACCACAGCGCCTCCTACAGAGACTATAGCCCCACAGGCTTCGGCTAACCCAGCTGTGGTAGTGACTCACCCTGAGCCCAGAGTCCCGACTCCCGAGCGATTCACAGGCGATCGCAGGAAGTATCGTGCATTCAAAAACGCCTGTTCTCTATACCTCGCGCTGCAGCCCAGAACATTCTTTTCAGAAGCAGTAAAAGTTGGCTTCGTTATCTCCCTCCTCTCTGAAGAACCCCAGGCATGGGCACATGGTCTCATGGAACAGAGAAGTCCGGTGCTGGACACACTTGACACTTTCTTTGAGCAAATGGCCAGACTTTACGATGATCCACAACGTACAGCGACAGCTGAGACCATCCCACAGACCTCCTCACAGCCTCAGCCAGGGTAGGAGACCAGTGGAGGACTACACAGCCGAGTTTCAGAAATGGTCAGCCGACACCGGCTGGAATGAAGCAGCTCTTAAGTATCAGTTCCGGCAGGGACTTTCAGAAGCGCTCAAAGACGAGCTAGCCAGAACTGAACCTTCTGCTACCCTGGAGGACTTAATTCAGGCCGCAACCCAATTGGACAGACGGCTACGAGAACGGCGCTCCGAGCGCCTCCACACGCTTCGTCCAACCTGGCTTCCTCCGAGACCAGCTCCTACGTACTCATTACCTCCAGTGTCCTCCAACCCGGTTCCCGACCCAGAACCCATGCAGCTTGGGCTGGTCCGCTCTCCTCTCACTCCAGAAGAAAGACACTTTCTTCGCACCTGTCCGGTGAGACCCAGTAAGTGCGCACCCAGACCCACCTCAGATTGCCGTGTCGTCAGCGCTCCACAGTCTTACCTTACTCTTTTTCTCTCTCTACAGCTACCGGAAGGGGTGACTCGCTTACCAGCAATCATTGACTCTGGTGCCTGCAGTAGCTTCGTGGACTCTGCCCTAGCCCTGAAACTACATTTTCCCCTTCACCCGAAGAATCCTCATCTACAAGTACGCCTGGCGGACGGCTCTCTCCCTCGTTCAGGACTAGTCACACAGCAGACTGACCCTGTCGTGGCCATTACAGATTCTGGACACCAGGAGCTCCTACAGTTGGACTTAATTTCATCTCCGATGTTCCCTATTATTTTGGGCCTTCCCTGGCTGTACACACACCAACCACATATTGACTGGGGAAGCAAAGAAGTCAGCTTTATCTCTTCCCATTGCTCTGTACATTGCCTTGCACCGGCTACCACCGTCTGTTCCACCGTTACCACCACAGCAGAGAATCTTCAAAATGTCCCTCCAGCATACCGGGAATTCACAGACGTCTTTGACAAACAACAGGCCAACCGCCTGCCACCTCACAGGCCTTATGATTGTCCTATAGACCTGCTCCCCGGTGCAGAAATCCCGTTTGGCCGTATTTTTCCCCTATCAGAGACTGAACTGAAGGCCCTCAAGGCCTACATCGACGAGAACCTTGAAAAACAATTTATTCGCCCTTCCTCCTCCCCTGCGGGAGCGGGGATCTTCTTCGTGGGAAAAAAAGACGGCTCCCTCAGACCCTGCATAGACTACAGGGAATTAAACAAAATTACGGTCAAAAATAGATACCCACTACCTCTCATTCCCGAGCTCTTCCAACGTTTCCGGTCTGCTAAAATCTTCTCCAAATTAGATCTCCGGGGAGCCTACAACCTTGTCCGAATTAGAGCAGGGGATGAGTGGAAGACAGCATTTAGATCCAGGTTTGGACACTTTGAGTATCTCGTAATGCCGTTCGGTCTGTGCAACGCCCCAGCCACTTTCCAACATTTTGTCAATGACATCTTTTGGAAGTACTTGGATGACTTTTTGGTGGTCTATTTGGACGATATTCTTATTTTTTCCACTTCTATTGAGCTTCATCAGGAACATGTCAAGATAGTTCTCACTACCCTCAGGCTCCATAAGTTATATCTGAAAGCCGAGAAGTGTGAGTTTGAAAAAAGTACAGTACAATTCCTCGGGTTCATCATTTCCACGTCTGGAGTCGCCATGGACCCACAAAAAGTCCAAGCCATTCAAGACTGGCCAGCTCCCCGAGACAGGAAGGCAGTACAACGTTTTATTGGTTTCGCTAACTTTTATAGACGCTTTATCATTGGGTTTTCCGCCATCGTTGCACCCATTACCAAGCTCACTCGTCAAGGCAACCGTTTTGTGTGGTCTCAGGAGGCCCAAGAAGCCTTCCTTAAGCTCAAGTCAGTGTTTACCTCAGCACCCATTCTACGCCACCCCGACCCGGCACTACCTTACATGCTCGAGGTGGATGCCTCCGAGACAGCTGTGGGAGCAATCCTATCCCAAAGATATGGACTAAAGGCCCTGTTGCATCCAGTGTCTTTTGCCTCTCGAAAATTAAATCCGCCAGAAAGGAATTACGATGTCGGTGACAGAGAGTTGTTAGCGATTAAGTTCGCCCTAGAAGAATGGAGATATTTGTTGGAAGGGGCAGTCCACCCTATTATGATCTTCACGGATCACAAAAACCTAGAATATCTGCGATCTGCAAAACGGCTAAGACCCAGACAAGCCCGTTGGGCTCTTTTCTTCACCCGATTCAATTTTCTCATATCCTATAGGCCCGGTTCCAAGAATGGGAAGGCAGATGCCCTTTCCAGAATGTTTTTTGGAGTCCCCGAAGCATCTGAACCTGGCACCATCCTATCTTCACAGAACTTCCTGTTACTCCCGCAACTGGATCTCCTAACCTCTATTAAGACCGCATCCAGGCACTGTCCCAACCAAAGCTCTCTCTCTCTTGAAAGACGGGACGAGCTGCTCTGGTCTCGAGACAAGATTTTCGTACCTGTGGAAACCCGGCACCTAGTTCTGAGTACCTTCCACGATCACAAGCTGGCGGGCCATTTTGGAGCCCGAAAGACCGCGGAATTGATCTCCCGCACCTTCTGGTGGCCAAACTGGAGGCAGGATTGTAAAGCATATGTGTCTGCATGTATTCGTTGTCAACGCAACAAAGGACCTAGTACAAGGGGTTGGGGGTTGCTCAAGCCTCTGCCCATTCCCGAACGACCATGGTCGGAAGTCTCCATGGACTTTATTGTAGATCTTCCCCCTTCTGGGGGTTTTACCTCAATTTTTGTAGTCATTGACCGCCTTTCCAAGATGGCGCACTTCTTACCTATGGTGGGCACCCCCACCGCTACAGAGACAGCTAAAGTTTTCCTCAAGGAGATAGTCCGGCTTCACGGGACCCCCAAAAAAAGTATCGTCTCTGACAGAGGCGCGCAATTTACTTCCAAATTCTGGAAAGAGCTTTGCAAATCTCTCAATATCAAAATTTGTCTTTCATCAGCCTATCACCCACGGAGTAATGGTCAAACCGAAAGGACGAACCAGACCCTGGAGCAATACCTCCGCTGCTTCTGTTCAGCCTCCCAGGACGACTGGTCTTCACTTCTTCCGTCCGCGGAATTTGCATACAACAATTCCATTCATTCCACAACCAACCAAACCCCCTTCTGGTCAAACTTCGGGTTTCACCCCTCATTTCTGCCTAGCTCTATTCCGGAGACGTCGGTTCCAGCCGTTCAGGAGCACGTAACCTTTATTCAACTGAACTTTAAGAAACTCCAGGAAATGATGCGACAAAGCCCAGAAGGATCACAAATTTTTGGGGGGGGGCACTGTCAGGGTATCAGTGGCTCCAGCGGCCGATCCTCGCCACGACGCATGCCCGTGCGGCGCGCCTCTGCGTTCCAGCATGGTTCTGCATCCCGGCGCGTGCGTGGGCGGGCACACGTCTGCGCGCGCATCCACCGCAAGTCACGATCAAGTCAGCCCGGCCTTTTAAACCGCTCCAGACCATGGCGGGTTGCGTTTGTTGTCAGCTTCTCTCTTAGTGCTTGTTTACCTGAAAGCTTGTGTTTCGGATCGGCTGACTCTGTAGCTTCTCCTGGACCCTCTTGTCTCATCGTTTCTGTGCTGTCTGTACCCCTTGACCTCTGGCTTGCACCTGGACCTTCTCTCCAATCCCTGAACCATTGGTTTGCATCTCGGATCTGCTTACCGTCCTGACCTGAATTGACTCTCTGCTGATAAACTTTATTGCTTCTAGGATCACTATCCACGCCTGCTGCGATCCTGTCCCTGTGATCAGAAGCCAGGTCTTCAGAGATCTCCTATCAGCACAACACCTTCCGCTGTAGCGGTGCCCCTTTGTGCCCTTCCCCGCTGTCTCCACCTCCAGGGGGTGAAGTGCACAGAGCCGCAAAGGCAGCCGCCCTCGGCATCGGTGAGTACTTATCCTGACCCGATAGATAGCTACACAGATAGCTACACAGATAGCTACACAGATAGCTACAGAGATAGATAGATACACAGATAGATAGATAGATAGATAGATAGATAGATAGATAGATAGATAGATAGATAGATAGATAGATAGATAAGAGATACAGAGATAGATAGATAGATATAGATAGATAGATAGATAGATAGATAGATAGATAGATAGATAGATAGATAGATAGATAGATAGATAGATAGAGAGAAGGGCCTGGTATGGATATTTGGGGAGAACCCCACGTCATTTTTTTATTTGATGGTGGGGTTCCCCTTAATATCCATACCAGACCTGAAGGGCCTGGTAATTGAATATGGGGGACCCCACGTTTTTTTTTTTATGAGCAATGACTGTATTCTTTATAGCAATGAGTACTTTTAAAGAACTTTTTTTTTCCCTTCAGAAATTACATCTTGTACAGGGACAGTTCTAAGCATGGGAAACATCCTCAACTTCACAGTTGCTATACCCCCTTTCCCCCTATGAAATGTAAAGCAATATTTCACTTTTATTGTTTCACTTTAACCATTTCAATACCGCGCCTATTCTGGCACTTCTCTCCTTTATGTAAAAATTATATTTTGTTACTGGAAAATTACTCAGGACCCCCAAACATTATGGGCCAGATTCAGGTAGATGAGAGTATCTTTCCTCTGGAGTAACGCTTCTCACTTACGTTACTCTGAAGACCCTTTCAGCGCAAAGTCCTGTAATTCACATAGCAGTTGCGCGTAAACTTGCGCCAGAGTAACGATAATGCGCTGGCGTAACCCGACGCAAGTGGAAGTGGGTGTGATCATATGTAAATGATGGGCGGAGCCCAGCGCAGAGGCTTACGTTCAGCGCATCATCCACGGAGCATGCGCAGTGAGTGCGGCTCCACTCGCCCCCTTGTGCGCATGCTCACAACTTCCGTCGGCACCACTTCCTGGGAAACGTCAGCGCAATGCGTTCCACTGGGCGCTTAAAAGGCGCTGGCGGAAACGCCATTCCGGCGCAAAAGTATTTCCGCTTCCCCCCACCCCAGGGAAGATACTTTTGTTTGGTGATGGCTGCTCCCGCTACCCCAGAGAGAGGAGGAACCTGAATTTTAATGCCCAGGAGGTCTCGCTCATCAATTTCGGCAATGGAGACGGATAATGCTTTTCTCCATGGCAAAAAACGCCGGAAGACCAGCCGGGAGAGGAAGCAGGGCATCCTGGAGTCCATTGCTGCCAGGGTCAATGTCTTGGGCTACTCCACCCGGACTGCTGGGGACATACAAAAAAAAATTAATGATCTGCGGGAAGGTGAGGGACAAGGTGGCCTCCATCAGGAGGTATGAGAGGGGCACAGGTGGTGGTCCCCCATGTCCTGTCACCCTGACCGCAGAGGAGGAGGTGGTCGCACGCTGCCTGGAGAGGGAGCAGGTGGAGGGGGTCGCAGGCTATGACTCCGTGGAGGAAGGCACAAGGACAGGTAAGTGTTTTATAATCCCCTATTTGTTGTTTTGCATTTGGGGGGGGGGAGGGTACATGTGCCAAGTGTGTGGGACCACCAACATGTGTCTGCTTTGTGTCATCACAGATGACGGAGCTGGGCCATCATCTGTCAGCGTGCATTCCACCCCATCCCCCCCACGCCATCGTGTGCCCGAGCCACTGGGTGGTGAAGAGGTTGTGGAGGAGAGTGGCCACACCACACCTGCCGAGGTGGTTGTAGAGGATCCTGCTGTGGCAGAGCAGGACTTTACCTTAGTTTTGTCTGTCTCCTCCCCTTCTCCTGGGCCGTCTGTCGTCCCCTCCCCCATCCTTGGAAGCCCCTCAAGGGCGACTCCCTCCCCCGAGGACAACCATCTTCTGGCCCCAGGAAGGCGACCCAGAAGACCAGGGGGGTGTCTGATGGTGTCCAGGACCAGTTGGCAAGGGATCACGCCAGGCAGACGGAACAGATGGGGGCCATAGTTGGGCACTTACAGAAAGTGTCTGACAGCCTGGCTCCGTTGCCATCCTCAGCAACGCAGTGCAGGATGTAAGCTGCAACTGCGCTGCAGTGGTCACCACTTTGGGGGAGGTGCAGGGGGATATTCGGCACCTTACTGCAGCCGTCCAGGCCAACAGTGCTGCCATCCGGGACCAGGGGAGGCTGAGTCGGCGGGCCAGCATTATCAGGTCACCCGTCAGCTCCGGATGCAGGCCCAGACGAACTCCTACCTTGGACGGATAGCCAGGGCCTTGGAGGGCATGCAGGCCACACCTGCCAGGAGTGGCCCACCTGGGGATCAGCCACCTCCAGATGCCCCCCCACCCCCACCCACTCCATCCAGGCAGCTGAGGAGCCAGAGAGGGGCCCCCAGAAGAAGCCCTGGCATCCCCGATGAGGCCTTTTTTTTTTTTCTTGTTTTATATTTTTGGTTTGGACATACTCAGGTCATGAGTTTTTTTTTCTTTTTCTCAGGTTATGAGATTTTGTTTATTTTATTTATCAGGATATGATATTTTTAATTTCTTTTTGTACTGCACACGGTCAGGAGTGCAGGGGACAGTGTGAATGGTGTGTGAATGTGAGGGGGTGGCACTCCTGAAAGTAAGGGGTGTCACCCTCGGCCATGGTGGTGAAGTTAACCCCACGGCTGTATGAATGACGTGTGAAAGGTGTGTGAATGGACAGTGACATCATTGGGGCCTTGACGCGGCGTTACTGCTCCCAACTCCTACATGCTGGACTTGGGCTAATCCAATGCGATGTGGATGTGGTGTGTGTGATCTAGTGACATCAGTGGTGTACATGCATGCATTGTCTGTGTTATTAATGTTTTGGTTTAGTGTCCAAAGATGCCTACGGCGAGGACCCTCCTGACTGCTCTTCCATCAGCAGACTGGTTCTCCTCTGGCAGATGGGGACTGTGTGGGTCGGGGGTCAGGTCATCACGTATGTCAATCTGCAAGCCTTTTTTCATAGCAAAGTTATGTAGTATGCAACATGCACCGATGATCTGACACACAAAGGTAGGTGAATACAATAGGGCCCCCCCAGACTTATCCAGGCATCGGAAACGGGACTTCAGGAGCCCGAATGTTTGCTCCACCACTGCACGGGTTTTGATGTGTGCTTCATTGTATTTTCTCTCTCCTCTGGTTTGGGGGTTCCGGAAAGGAGTCATTAGATGGGGTCCCAGTGCATATGCAGAGTCACCTGGAAGGGAAAAGACAGGAGAATGTTAGTCATGCATGTGCGACTTCTGTTGTGCATCACGGGAGGGGATAGTCATGCCTGACTCCCATGTCACTCACCAACCAGCCAGCTGTCCCCATACATGTTCTGGTTAAATTCTGCTGGGATGGGGCTCTGATTGTATATGAAGCTGTCATGGCTGGACCCGGGGTGTTTGGCACGGACGTGCCATATGAGGCGTTGGGCATCAGCTATCACCTGTACGTTGATGGAATGCCAATGCTTCCGATTGCGGTATATGTGCTCTGTGGCACTGGGGGGCTGTAGGGCCACATGTGTGCAATCAATGGCCCCCACAGTGCGAGGGAATCTGGCAATGTTGTAGAAATCTGTCATTGCCTTCTGCCGCAGCTCCTCAGTGGTGGGTCTGATGAACTGGTTGGACATGCGTCTGAGGATTGCCGGGACAACATCTGCTCATGGAGGATTGTGACATCCCAGCCACCACTCCACTTGTACGCTGGAATGATCCACTTGCAAGGAAATGGAGTGTTGCCAGGACCTTCACCAGTGGCTGCACTGCTTGTGAGCGGTGTGTTGGGCTGGTGATGTCATCCTGCAGGGTTGTGGTTAGTTCAAGTATTGCATCTGGGCTGAATCTGAAGAGGCGATACACCTCCTCATCCCCCATGCCAAAGAGGTTCATACGAGTGCGGTATATCCTCTCACGTGGCCGCCTTCTTGGTTCCAGGGGACCCATCAGTAGTTCTAGGACCACAATTGCCCCTGGCATGTTGGCACACAGAGGTGTTGTCCTTGCAAGTGTTGTTGTTCAGCAAGCTCCTATCGTCGGTAACGCTGCTGTAGCTGCTCTCCTGCTGACCTGTGACCGTCTGGAGTAAAGATAAAGCAGCCTTTTGTAGAAATAACTTTGCGCCGGACGGACCAGATACGCGCGGCGCATGTAGCCAGCGTATGGTGCTAATCCGTTCGCGAATTGGGAAATCTCCCTCATTTGCATATTTGCAGGGGAAATCAATGGGCGCGACTGATGCGCCCAGCGAAAATAAGCGCTGACGATACTCTGGCGTCGGAACGTTCCGCCGGTCGCAAATGACCCGTTATTGGGCGCATCTAGTTTGGTGGGTACGGGCACATAGAAACGACGGCGCATCATCACAGTTACGCGGCGCATATCCAAATACTCCAGCGCAAGTGTTCGTGAATCTGGCCCTATATATATATTTTTTAGCAGACACCCTAGGGAATAAAGTCATTACATTTTTTTATTTGTGCAATCATTTTTCAAACACCTTTTTTTTGCCAAATAAAACGATTTATGATTTACGATTATGTTACACCGAGTAAATAGATACCTAACTTGTCACACTTTAATATTGCACACACTCATGGAATGGCGCCAAACTTCATAGGCAACGCTTGATTTTTTTTACAGGTAACCAGTTTACAGTTACAGAGGAGGTCTAGTGCTAAAATTATTGCTCTCGCTCTATTGACACGTGTGACTCACATGTGTGGTTTGAACGGCGTTTACATATGTGGACAGGACTTCCATGCGTGTTCAGGGGTGTTTTAATTTTAACATTTTTTGTTCTTTTTTTTAAGTAATATTTTTTCTTTACGCACTTTTTTTGTCCCTTTTTTTTTGTAAACACTTTTATTCCAAGGGGGAGAATGTTCAATATGCGAAGGGCCTGGATAGGCCCCTATAATTAGTATTTAAAATCCCAAGTGGTTTTTTTTCCCGTATCACTTGGGATTTTACGCCCTAATTTATAGGGGACTATTCAGCCCCTTTGCACATTGAACACTTTTTTTTTCTATCACTTGGGATTTTAGGTATTAATTATAGGGGACTACCCAGCCCCTTTGCATATTGAACACATCATTATCCCCCTTCTTTTTTTTCCCCCTATCACTTAGGATTTTATGCCCTAATTTATAGGGGATTTTCCATCCCCTTCGTACATTGAACAGATCATTATCCCTTTTTTTTTTTCCCTATCACTTGGGATTTTACGCCCTAATTTATAGGGGACTATTTAGCCCCTTTACACATTGAACACATTTTTTTGATTGCCCCCTAGTTAACCCTTTCACCAGTGATCACCGTATAAGTGTTACGGTTGATGCAGGTTAGTTAGTTTGCTGTTTATAGCATCAGGGCACCCGCCGTATATAGCCCACTAAAGGTAAACCCCCTGATTGCCCGGCGGGTGATATAAATTAAATTTTTGCGTCAGTCAGGGTCTGCGTCGCCCCAGGCAGCGTTAAGTTAGTGCCAGTAATGCTTACACCCACTCGCAAAGCATACACCCCCCTTAGTGGTATAGCATCTGAACAGATCGATACCTGATCTGATCAGATCTATACTAGCGTACCCAGCAGTTTAGGGTACCCAAAAACGCATTTTTAGCAGAATCAGCCCAGATACCTGCTAGCACTTGCGTTTTGCCCCTCCGCCCAGCCCAACCCACCCAAGTGCATTATCGATCACTGTCACTTCAAAAACACATCACACACAACTGCAGCATTTTTTAAGCATTTTCTACATTTGCCTTTCTATAGCCAGGTGCTTTTTTTACCCGTGAATCATCACCTCTTCCTGTGCTAACTGTAAACACAGGAAGAGGGAAGTGCTGTGTTCCTCCCCGTGTCGGGCTTTTCGTCCCACGCTGAGGAGAGAACACATCACCAAGTAAGTTGCACCCAGTACACTGACACAGGTACACATAGGCACACTTAACCCCTTCCTGTCACCGCCGATCACCCCCCCAGTCCACTGTCACATTGTGTCTCTGAATGTAGTAATCATTTATTTCTGATAACTGCATTTAGTCTTAGCCCCCTTTAGGTCTAGGGTAGCCCCCTACCCCCCTAATAAAGGTTTAACCCCTTGATCACCGCCCTAGTTAACCCTTTCACCCCCTATTGCCAGTGTCACTAAGCGATCGATTTTCTGATCGCTGTATTAGTGTAACTGTTGCCGTTAGGCAGTTCGTTTTTTTTGAGGTTCGCCGCCAGGTTCTATAGCGCTAGGTACCACCATAAATAAAGTTTTTAACCCCTGATTGCCCCTAGAGTTAACCCTTTCACCAGTGATCACCATATAAGTGTCACTGGTGACGCAGGTTAGCCAGTTAGTTATTTAGGTTTTAGAAAGCGTTAGGTACCCCCATATATTACCTAATAAAGGTTTTAACCCCCTGATTTCCCCCTAGTTAACCCTTTCACCAGTGATCACCGTATAAGTGTTACGGTTGACGCAGGTTAGTTAGTTTGCTGTTTATAGCATCAGGGCACCCGCCGTATATAACCCAATAAAGGTAAACCCCCTGATTGCCCGGCGGGTGATATAAATTAAATTTTTGCGTCAGTCAGGGTCTGCGTCGCCCCAGGCAGCGTTAAGTTAGTGCCAGTAATGCTTACACCCACTCGCAAAGCATACACCCCCCTTAGTGGTATAGCATCTGAACAGATCGATACCTGATCTGATCAGATCTATACTAGCGTACCCAGCAGTTTAGGGTACCCAAAAACGCATTGTTAGCAGAATCAGCCCAGATACCTGCTAGCACTTGCGTTTTGCCCCTCCGCCCAGCCCAACCCACCCAAGTGCATTATCGATCGAATCACTGTCACTTCAAAAACACATCACACACAACTGCAGCATTTTTTAAGCATTTTCTACATTTGCCTTTCTATAGCCAGGTGCTTTTTTTACCCGTGAATCATCACCAGTCTACGACTAAATTTAGAGCCCAAAATGGCAAAGCGAATGTACACTGGTGAAGAGG
Organism: Rana kukunoris; assembly: GCA_029574335.1. Taxonomy (NCBI): domain Eukaryota; kingdom Metazoa; phylum Chordata; class Amphibia; order Anura; family Ranidae; genus Rana; species Rana kukunoris. Next base: position 142,207 of record JAJQKJ010002697.1, on the reverse strand, counting down.
CTGTTAGGATCCTGAGCATGTCAGATAGTGATGAGGAGGTCACGCATCTGTCAGTTTCAGGCTCAGAATACGATTCTGTTTACGACAGCGGCTCCATGTCAGATAGCTCTATTTTTTCCCTATCACTTGGGATTTTACGCCCTAATTTATAGGGGACTATTTAGCCCCTTTACACATTGAACACATTTTTTTCCCCACCTCTATCCCCTCTCTGTCTCTCTTCTATCTCTCAGGATTACCCCGTGAAAAGCTGTCTCATTACTCCAAAGAATCCTGCCTACTCCGACTAAAATCGCTGGGATAGAGGGGCGGAAGAAGGAAGTTAGAGTATATAGAAGTAAACATCTGAGATAGGGGGAAATGGAATGCAATTCATAGGTAGAAATAGATAGTAGTATGATGGTGTAAAAATTTGTATATTTTGAGACTATGTATGTTTGCATAATGTGTATTTATTTGTTGTATAGTTTAAAAAATCATGTTTAATAAATTAATTATTTGAAAAAAAAAAACTTTTATTCCATGTAAACATCCCTTGTAATAGGATTAGTTTGTAATTTTTTGGGATGTCTGCACTCCTGATAGGGTGAAGACACCTCACAAATTTTGTCACTTTCTACTTCAAATTCATTCACTTCCTGTCACATAGGCAAACAGGAAGTGAGGGTAAAACTAATGTCTTTTCTTGGGGACACACAGATCAATCTAAATAGTTTTATATTATGTAAATTGCACTCTAGCATTTTGCTGTGTACACCCCAAATTATTAGGGATCTTGGACTTTGAGGTCCATTTACTAAAGGGAAATCCACTTTGCACTACAAGTGGACAAGCAAGGAAGAAAAGAACAAAAAAAATAAAAACTTTGGCCCAGATTCAGAGAGAATTGGATTCTCGTAGCGTATCAGAAATACACTACGCCGCCGTTTCTTACCTGGCTCTACGTGGAATCCAGGTAGATTTTGTCCAGTAAACGACGGCGGCGTAGTGTATTTCTCCCGTCGCAATCCATATAGACGAGTAGGGGGCGTGAAGGATTTAAAATAGGCGCGTTCCCGCGGCGATCGAACTGCGCATGCTCCGTTCGCAAATTTCCCGCCGTGCATTGCGCAAAATCACGTCGTTACGTCATTCGTTGTTTGAGTAGCGTCGTTTACGGACATTTCTATTCCCGAATGACTTATGCAAAAAGCTGGTCTAACAGTACGTAAAAAAAAAACAGACGTAAGCGATTGCGAAGACCGCTCGTATCTTCGTGGATCGCCGTAAAAACACATTTGCATATCCCGACGCATGAAAACGACGCGAACTCCTCCCAGCGGCCGCAAAAATATCACAGCGTAGATCCGAAGGCTTACGAAGACGTAAGCCTCTCGGATCGAAGCCCGAAGCCGCCGTATCATGGTTTGAGGATTCAAACTAGTGATACGGCGCGCAAAATTTGAAATTACTCCTGTCTAACACCAGTTAGACAGGCGTAATTGTTCTGTGAATCTGGGCCTCCCTTCAGATTTTCAGCAACTACGCTTGTACTGCTGAGTGGCTTTGCCTTTACTAAACTCAAAACGAACTAATCATTTGGGGTGTACACAGCAGTGCAAGTTGCTTAATGGGGACACTAGTTAGATTGACCTGTGTCCCGAAGAAAAGACCATTGGTAGGGTTTTAACCTCACTTCCTGTTCAGCTGTGTGACAGGAAGTGAAGCCAATTTTAAGAAAAGGGACACAAAGCCCAACCTAAAAACACAAGCAGGGGTTCTAACACTCACTTGGCTTCCCTCAAACACCCACAATTAGAATAGGATTGTCTTGTGCTAGATTCAAGCACAGTGCTGTAAATCAGGTTTTCCTTCATCTTGCACATGTGCTTTTAAAAGACAGTCTGGACAGCCATTCTTGATAAGATAAATCCACAAAACATGTCCTGTCGGGGGTACTTGAGGACTGAGGCTGAGAACCACTGCAGTGAAAAGGAAACAATTAATACTTACCGCTCTGTATTTTTCCTTTCCTTGTGGCTACATGGCAGCAAACATTTCATGCATGAAGGCACCAGAAAGGAGCTTCGAGACAAAAATCACACCTGTTTTGTTAGGCCAATCAGCTGCCAAATCTGTAGCATGAAAAAGTAACAAAAAGCAAACTTCAAAATTAGAAAGTAATTTTATTGGTCAACAAAACAAGGAAAGCAAAAACAAACAAAAAAACAAACACAAATAAATAAATATAAAAAAAGAGACCGTAAACAGAATATGGTTTATGCTTTGGAAACAGGATAAATAGACCCAGACATCTATTAAGGATTGAAACATTAATTAATCACAACATCTTGAGAAATATTTAGCAAAATAATGCAGCACAGACAAATACATCAAAGTGAACACCCTAAAAAAACATACATTGACAACCTCACAAATATATCAGGCGAAGATAGCCCCCACCCAAAATAAATAAGCCAGTCAAAAAACCCTTGATCAAAAACATATCTGTTTTGCAAAGACATTCGATAAGGACACACATTTAATCTTGCCAGCCTGCCCCACACACAATCTGGCCTTATTTCAGGGCATGTAGCAACTGCTCTATGCAAGCTTTATATAACATAGGCTTGTGTGCTAATGAGGCAATTGAAAACACATGCACAGCCCATGAAACACACAAAACTAAAGTTCAGTCTCTACATTGGGTGAACTTGTAAGTGGGTACACCTGTTAAGGATGTCCTTAAATTACTAACCCAAAAAACACACTCTATGAGCATGTTCAGAAACATCCAAGTGCTGTTCACACACAAAAAGCAACATCAAAAAATCTCAGTCCCCGGGCATGCTCAGATCACCAAAAATGCAGAGGCAAAGCCCTGTCCAAAATGAATAACATCATCCAGCATGCTACAAAATTAGAGATGGGACAAACACTCAGGTGGTCAAACAAAGAGCCTAACATGGGCAAAAGTTATACCATAAATACCTTTGCAGTCTATGGGAATTTACGTGTTCATTCATTTCATTTTGCTAGACCCCACATGGCTGGCCTATCTTCTAGTAATTGACCTTACAATAGGTATAAGGGCCCAGGTCCCACCTAAGTCCCTGTACAGTACCTGCCGCCATTATTGTACTCTCAGCGTGCTCTCATCAATCTGGTTTTTAGCAACAGGGTACTTGAAATCTTGCGCTGGCTGCCGCAATATGAAAAAAACAGGAGAGATAGAGCGGCCTCCATGATGGAGGGGGGGGACATGCGACGTATGGGCACAGGCAGCACTGGGCAGAAAGGCAGAGGCTCAGAGGCAGAGCTGGCTGGCTGGCTGGCTGTAGCGGAGGCGAGCGGTACATCAGAGGCAGACTGGTGGTGGACGGTAACGATGTGACCGCAGGTACACAGACAGGTCACACTCCCTGCCAGTGGCACTGTGATGATCAGGGGCGCACAGAGGATGTTTTCTTTCCTTCCTCCATTTCTCCACCGCTGCTGTGCCGGCTCCTCTATCACAATGTCCGGAGGGACTCTATAGTGGAGCAGCTGCCTGTTGAGTTAGTTGCTGAGAGGATCACCGGTGGCCGGGCACCCTGGGTGGTATTGCCACTGCCTCTCTCCAGTGCGCCCTAGGTGGCTGCCTAGTGGTAGCACCGGCCCTGACTCCAAGGCAAATATTAACCACTTCCATACCGTAGGATGTCATATGACATCCTGGACTTCTGTGGGGGATATCTGAATGATGGGTGCAGCATCATTAAGATCTATTTTTTTACAGGCGGCGATTGTTCGCACCATAAGAATGATTATAGCGGCAGTTCCACCACTTGATCGTTCTTACAGGCGGCGGGAGGGGACATCCCCCCTCCCACCGCCATCCGGTGCTTCTCCGGGCTCTCCTGTGCCATCGGAGGCCCAGAGAACGAATCGTCCGCTGCCGAATGAGGAGCATAGAGATTTAAAACAGAGACATAAACAAAGCTGCAATCGCGGCTGAAAGCATGAGATCAGCGTTTTTTCCCCCCGTTTTTTCCTCGTTTTTCCCCATAAAGAGGACCTGTCACATTCCTATTACAAGGGATGTTTACGTTCTTTGTAATAGGAATAAAAGTGATCAAAGAAAAAAAAGGGACAAAAAAGTGCAAAGTAAAAAAAAAAATGTAAGTCCCGCCCACATATGTAAACGCCGTTCAAACCACACATGTTAAGGTATTGACGTGTGAGCGAGAGCAATAATTTTAGCACTAGACCTCCTCTGTAACCTGTAAAAAAAAAAAGAGCATTGCCTATGGAGATTTTTAAGTCCTGAAGTTTGTCGCCATTCCACGAGTGTGCGCAATATTAAAGCGTGACAAGTTGGGTATCTATTTACTCAGTGTAACATCATCTTTCACATTATTACAAAAATTGGGCTAACTTTACTGTTTTGTTATTTTTTAACCACTTCAGCCCCGTACCATATTGCTGGTCAATGACCGGGCCACTTTTTGCGATTCGGCACTGCGTCGCTTTAACCAGTTAAGGACCGCCGCATGTACATTAACGTCGGCAGAATGGCACCAACAGGCACATCAACGTATATATACGTTGGTGCCTTGAGGGGCTTCGGGGGTCCGGTCGGACCCCCCCCCTACATGCGGCGGTTCCTTTAGCTCCGGGAGCGATCCGGGATGAGGGGGCGGCTATTCGTTTTCAGCCACCCCCTCGCGATCGCTCCCAGCCAATGCGCGCGCCCCCCGCCTCTTCCTGTGCTAACTGTAAACACAGGAAGAGGGAAGTGCTGTGTTCCTCCCCGTGTCGGGCTTTTCGTCCCACGCTGAGGAGAGAACACATCACCAAGTAAGTTGCACCCAGTACACTGACACAGGTACACATAGGCACGCTTAACCCCTTCCTGTCACCGCCGATCACCCCCCCAGTCCACTGTCACATTGTGTCTCTGAATGCAGTAATCATTTATTTCTGATAACTGCATTTAGTCTTAGCCCCCTTTAGGTCTAGGGTAGCCCCCTACCCCCCTAATAAAGGTTTAACCCCTTGATCACCGCCCTAGTTAACCCTTTCACCCCCTATTGCCAGTGTCACTAAGCGATCGATTTTTCTGATCGCTGTATTAGTGTAACTGTTGCCGTTAGGCAGTTCGTTTTTTTTGAGGTTCGCCGCCAGGTTCTATAGCGCTAGGTACCACCATAAATAAAGTTTTTAACCCCTGATTGCCCCTAGAGTTAACCCTTTCACCAGTGATCACCATATAAATGTCACTGGTGACGCAGGTTAGCCAGTTAGTTATTTAGGTTTTAGAAAGCGTTAGGTACCCCCATATATTACCTAATAAAGGTTTTAACCCCCTGATTGCCCCCTAGTTAACCCTTTCACCAGTGATCACCGTATAAGTGTTACGGTTGACGCAGGTTAGTTAGTTTGCTGTTTATAGCATCAGGGCACCCGCCGTATATAACCCAATAAAGGTAAACCCCCTGATTGCCCGGCGGGTGATATAAAATAAATTTTTGCGTCAGTCAGGGTCTGCGTCGTCCCAGGCAGCGTTAAGTTAGTGCCAGTAATGCTTACACCCACTCGCAAAGCATACACCCCCCTTAGTGGTATAGCATCTGAACAGATCGATACCTGATCTGATCAGATCTATACTAGCGTACCCAGCAGTTTAGGGTACCCAAAACGCATTGTTAGCAGAATCAGCCCAGATACCTGCTAGCACTTGCGTTTTGCCCCTCCGCCCAGCCCAACCCACCCAAGTGCATTATCGATCGATCACTGTCACTTCAAAAACACATCACACACAACTGCAGCATTTTTTAAGCATTTTCTACATTTGCCTTTCTATAGCCAGGTGCTTTTTTTACCCGTGAATCATCACCAGTCTACGACTAAATTTAGAGCCCAAAATGGCAAAGCGAATGTACACTGGTGAAGAGGCTGTTAGGATCCTGAGCATGTCAGATAGTGATGAGGAGGTCACGCATCTGTCAGTTTCAGGCTCAGAATACGATTCTGTTTACGACAGCGGCTCCATGTCAGATAGCTCTGACGGCGGAGTGAGGGTCCCTGAGGTTGTTGAGGAGCAAGAACCGCAGGACCCTTGTATGGAGCAGAGAGCCAGTACTAGCGCCGCTATTCCTTCTGGTGGATTGGCAAGCACCAGCGGCCTAGTACACCCTGGTCATTCATCCAGCACTGCAGTAACACTTGGTGACGTGGCGAGTCCCATAAGTGCAGTTCAAGCTGGCGAGGTGGCAAGCACAAGTAGTGTCCCGCTGCCACCAAGAAGAAGAAAAAGACAGGCCCGTCGTGCCCATAGTGCCCTTCCTGCAGAATTCGCCCATCCTGATTGGGTCCCCACCACTTCTGCAGCACCCGTACTTCCCCCATTCACTGGCCAACCCAGAATTCAGGTGGATACAGCGAATTTTATGCCACTTGATTTTTATTCGCTGTATTTCACAGAAGATCTCTATAGATCTATTGTGGACCAGAGTAATTTGTATGCTGCTAATCCCCAGACCCTCCTTGCCAAAGAATGGAGACCTCTTACGGTTTCCGAATTTAGGACCTTTCTGGCCCTTACCCTCAATATGGGCATACACCCATTTCCTCAATTGCGCATGTATTGGTCCATACATCCAATTGACCAAATGCCCATGTTCTCTGCTCACATGGCCAGGAAACGATACGAGGCGATCCTGCGGTTCCTGCATTTCAGCGACAATGCACTTTGTCGTCCACGTGGAGACCCTGAATGTCAAAATTCGGCCCCTCATAAAGCATTTCAATGAACGTTATGCAGCCTTGTTTAATCCCCAGCAAGTTGTGTGCGTTGATGAGTCCCTGGTTAAATTTGCTGGCCGCTTGTCTTTCAAGCAGTTCCTTCCCAGCAAGCGTGCCAGATACGGAGTCAAGCTCTATAAGCTCTGTGACAGGGCAACAGGCTACACATGGAGCTTTAGGGTTTATGAGGGCAAAGATAGTGAGGTAGAGCTGGAAGGATGCCCAGATTACGTGGGGAGCGCTGGCAAGATTGTTTTGGACTTGGTGTCACCCTTATTCGGAAAGGGGTACCACTTGTATGTGGACAATTATTACAGCAGCGTACCACTTTTTAGTCACTTGTTTGATCATCAGATTGGAGCATGTGGCACCGTGCGACCTAATCGCCGGGGCTTTCCCCAGCGGCTTTTAGATGCCCGTCTTAGGCTGGGGGCGAGAGCCTGCTGCAGATGTAATAATTTGCTCGCTGTGAAGTGGCGGGACAATAAGAATGTTTTCGTTCTTACCACCCCTCACGCAGACACGACAGTACAAATTTGTACGCCGACTGGTGTTGTGGAGAAACCCCTCCACGAATATAACCAAAATATGGGAGGGGTGGACCTCAACGACCAGATGATGGTGCCGTATCATATTGCCCGTAAATCGAGATGCTGGTACAAAAAAGTGTCTCTACATTTATTTCAATTGACTCTACTAAATGCTTTTGTCTTATACAAAGCTTCAGGACAGAACGGACCCTTCCTCCAATTCCAGAAGGATATCATCACAGAACTCCTGTATCCAGGCCCTACCAAATGCAGTAAGCCGACTGCATCAGAGGCATTTTATATATGCCCTTGAGAGTACCCCTACCCAAAAAGAAGATGTCGTGTCTGTAGCAAGCGCGGATTTAGGTGTGACACCCGTTATTTTTGTCCCCGATGTCCTGCCGATCCTGGTCAAATGTTTTGAATGCTTCCACACACAAAAGTGAAGTATTAGCGTAGGGTAAAACATTTTACAGGCTAGGCACACGTACACAGGGTCTCCCAAGATGCTATCGCATTTTGAGAGACCCAAACCTGGAACCGAAAAGTTGAACAGTTACAGTTAACAAAAAAAAGTGTAAAAAGAAGTAAAAAGTAAAAAAACACAAAAAAATATATAAAATAAAAAAAACAAAAATAGTTGTCGTTTTATTGTTCTCTCCCTCTCTATTCTCTCTCTATTGTTCTGCTCTTTTTTACTCTATTTTATTCTGCAAAGTTTTATTGTTATGTTATTTCATGCTTGCTTTTCAGGTATGTAATTTACTTTAATGTTTTCAGGTACGCCATTCAGCTGTTGCGCGGACTTATTTATCTTGACAGCAACAGTGTTTGCTCCCACGATATATAAAGCCGTGACTCCAGTGCTGTAGGAGGTGATTTCACCACCACAGTTAAAAAAGAGCATATATGCCGAAGCATGAGGGCATTAGGGGCGGAGGAGCGATTTTGCTCCTAATACCGCGTACATACGGTTGACAATCCTACGGAGGCCTTACCCGTGGAAAAGTCTGACCATGTGCACACGGCATAGAAAAGTCCGACCGTGTGTACGCGGCATAGAAAAGTCCGACTGCGGGATGATGCCCCCATGCTTCGGCATATATAAATGGTGCATGTATGCCCATCATTAGAAGTGGGTGGATGAAGGGAGGTATTCTAATGGTGGGCATACCCACCGATCAATCCACATGTGGAATCACACCCCAAAATACATTCTGCTGCTTCTCCTGAGAACAGGGATACCACATGTGTGAGACTTTTTGGGAGCCTAGCCGTGTACGGGACCCCAAAAACCAATCACCGCCTTCAGGCATTCTAAGGGTGTACATTTTTGATTTCACTCCTCACTACCTATCACAGTTTCGAAGGCCATAAAATGTCAAAATAGCACAAAAAAAAATGACCCCATAGATTTTTTTTTGTCCAAAGTGATTGAATAATGACAAAAAAAAAATCTAAAAGTTGTCACTAAATGATATATTGCTCACACATGCCATGGTTATATGTGGAGTTGCACCCTAAAATACATTCTGCTGCTTCTCCTGAGTACGGGGATACCACATGTTTGGGACTTTTTGGGAGCCTAGCCGTGTACGGGACCCCGAAAACCAAGCACCGCCTTCAGCATTTCTAAGGGCGCAAATTTTTGATTTCACTCCTCACTACCTATCACAGTTTCGAAGGCCATAAAATGCCAAAATGGCACAAAACCCCCCCAAATGACCCCATTTTGGAAAGTAGACACCCCAAGCTATTTTCTGAGAGGCATATTGAGTCCATGGAATATTTAATTTTTTTGCCGCAAGTGATTGAATAATGACCAACAAAAAAAAAATGTACAAAACATTGGGGCCGATTTACGAAGCCTGTGCACCATGACTCATGGTGCACAAGCAGGAGTAAATGGGGTAGATTCACATACACTTAATATTGCGCTGCGTAATCGAAATAGTCTACGCTGCCGTATTTTACCAGGCTCTACACCGAATCCTGGTAGATTTTTGCCCGTACGCTACGGCGGCGTAGTCTATTTCTCGCCGCGTAATCGAAATACGCGATTGGGGGCATGAAGCATTTAAATTAAGCGCGTCCCCACGGCGATCGAATGCGCATGCTCCGTTCAGAATTTCCCGCCGTGCATTGCGCGAAATCACGTCGTTACGTCATTCGTTGTTTGAGTAGCGGCGTTTACGAACATTCCTATTCCCGGACGACTTACGTAAAAAATAATAAAAGACGTCGGAAAACGTAGAAATTCGACGCGGGAACGACGGCCATACTTAACATGGGCTGTCTAATATTAGAGCAGCAAAAAGCTGGTATAGTGTTACGCAAATAAAAGATGACTAAAGGTGCTGTAAGAGATTGCGATTGAAGATTGTAATTTCGGGGATCGCCGGCAAAAGCTCATTTGCATACCCCGACACGGAAAACTAAGGGAAGTCCACCCAGTGGCCGCAATTTTATTGCAGCGTAGATCCGAAGGCGTACAAACACGTAATCCAGTCGAATTGAAGCCCGCAGCCGTCTATGGTTTGAGGTTTTCGACTAGCTAGAAAACGCGCGTAATTTGAAATTACTCCAGTCTAACACCAGTTAGACAGGCGTAATGGCTCTCTGAATCTGGCCCAATGTGTTTTTGACATTTACAAAAGAGATACACTGCCAGTGCAGTGTATTTCCTCATTTACTAAACTGCCTAATGTGCCCAGGAGAGGGCGCACGGCACGCCAGTACAGAGCTGGCGTATGGCATTTAGTGTAAACATCTGGGATATGGGCGGGAGTTTATGAGGGGAGGGAGGGGGGTGATGCAGGGGAAGTGTAGTGACATGTGTTTGAACGTGTGTGACGGGCCGAATTGAAAGCAAAAGTGACTTTTGAGAAGCGATTCCCGTGCGCTTGCAAAGTACGCCAGAACCTCGGAAGGTTCATTTGCATACTGGGCATGCGCAGAGGGAAATTTCGGGGAATGCCAGTCAGTACGCCGAGAAATTCTTGGTAAATTCCTTGCGGCGTAGCAGTGTTTGCGCTGCGTGAAATGGCGCACGGCAATCTCCGAGCTGTTCTCGGGCTGCGCTGACACTGAAGGGGAACTCCGCGACAAATTTCAAATTTGAAACCGGCGCGGGTTCCCCCCAGGGGTACAATAGGCTCTTCGGCTTGGTCCGGAACGTGAGGGGTTAACCCAAGCCAAAAACGGTGTGGGGGTTCCCCCCCCCAGATCCGTACCAAGCCTCATCCCAGGCATGCAGTCTGGCCGGACAGGAATGGGGGTGGGGACGAGCGAGCGCCCCCCCCTCCTGAGCCGTACCAGACCGCATGCCCTCGACATGGGGGAGTGTGTGCTTTGGGGGAGGGGGGCACTGCCCCCCCACCCCAAAGCACTCTTGTCCCCATGTCGATAGGGACAAGAGCCTCTTCCCGACAACCCTGGCCATTGGTTGTCGGGGTATGCGGGCGGGAGCCAATCAGAATCTGGGAGCCCCTTTAATAAGGCGGCCCCCAGATTCCGGCCCCCCACCCTATGTGAATGAGTATGGGGTACATCGTACCCCTACCCATTCACCTGGTGGAAAAAGTGTAAACACAAATAAACCACACAGAATAAAATAATTTATTAGTCAGCTCCGGGGGTCTTCCGCCAACCCACCCCGGTCTTCGCCACCACAGTCTTCCGCCGCCGCCCCCTTCACCACAAAGCTCCCGTGCTTATGGGGGAGGGCAGCGGGCTTCAAAGTTTTCGGCCGGGGTGAGGGTCGCACATCCCACCCCGGTCTTCTAGTCGTCTTCCGCCGCGGCCCCCTTCACCACGAAGCTTCCTGCTTATGGGGGAGGGCGGCGGGCTTCTCGTCGCTGTCTTCCGCCGCGGGGTGACACTCGCGGGCTTCTTCGGTGACCTTCGCTTCTGCCTGGCTCCTCCGCTGGGGCCAGGGCTTGTCTCCGCTGTGTTCTTTTATTCGATGTTGACACGGCGAGGTCTGGCGCTGAAATGCCGACAGAGCGGTGGGCACCGACTTATATTGGCATAGGGCGTGGGCGTGGTTATGCCACAATGTGACCTTAACCCTTGTGACATCACATTCCCATCATGCCCTGTGATTTCACATGGGTTAAGGTCACATGGTGGCATAACCACGCCCACGCCCTATGCCAATATAAGTCGGTGCCCACCGCTCTGTCGGCATTTCAGCGCCGGACCTCGCCGTGTTAACATCGAATGGAAGAACACAGCGGAGGGAAGCCCTGCCCCCAGTGGAGGAGCCAGACAGAAGCGGAGGTCGCCGAAGAAGCCTGCGAGTGTCTCTCCGCGGCGGAAGACAGCGACGAGAAGCCCGAAAATGACTAGAAGACCTGGGTGGGATGTGGCTCCCGCAGTGCCCCCCTCCCCCAAAGCACACACTCCCCCATGTCGAGGGCATGCGCTCTGGTACGACTCAGGAGGGGGGGGCGCTCACTCGTCCCCACCCCCATTCCTGTCCGGCCAGACTGCGTGCCTGGGATAAGGGTTTGGTCTGGATCTGAGGGGGAACCCCATGCCGTTTTTGGCGTGGGGTTAACCCCTTATGTTCCAGACCAAATCTAAGAGCCTGTTGTGCACCTGGAGGGGGACCCCTACGCCGTTTTTTTTTTAAATTTGGTGTGGAGTTCCCCTTTATCCCGGTCCTGTCAGGGGGGAATGCCTGCTCGTCTGTCCATACAATGTATGAACAGCGATCTGTCATTTCCCCTAGTCAGTCCCACCCCCTTTACAGTTAGAACACACCCAGGTAACATAATCAACCCCTTACTCGCCCCTAGTGTTAACCCCTTCCCTGCCAGTGACATTTTTATAGTAAGCAATGCATTTGTATACCATTGGTCGCTAGAAAAATGCCAAAGCTCACAAAAATGTGTCCGCCACAATGTCGCAGTAGCCATAAAAATCAATGATCGCCACCATTACTAGTAAAACAAAAATATATTCCTAAAAAACCCATAAAACAAACGCCTATTTGTAACTTTTGCCCAAACCAATCAAACGCTTATTGCGATTTTTTGGAACCAAAAATATGTCGAAGAATATGTATCGGCCTAAACTGAGGGTAAAAAGTTTTTTTAGATATATTTTTGGGGAGATTTATTATAGCAAACAGTAAAAAAGTTGTCTTTTTATTTACAAAATTGTCGCTATATTTTTGGTTTGAGCAAAAATAAGAAAAAACGCAGAGGTGATCAAATACCACCAAAAAAAAATACAATTTTGTGGGGGAAAAAAGAGGACGCCAATTTTGTTTGGGGGACACGTCGCACAACCGCGCAATTGTCAGTTAAAATGACGCAGTGTTGAAATGCAAAAACTGGCCCGGTCAGTGACCGGTAATATGGTCTGGGGCTCAAGTGGTTACAAATTAAGAAAACACTAAAGTTAGCCCAATTTATGGCCATAATGTGAAATATGATGTTACACCGAGTAAATAGATACCCAACATGTCACGCTTTAATATTGCACACACTCATGGAATGGCGCCAAACTTCAGTACTTGAAAATACACATAGGCAACACTTTTTTTTATTTTTTTCAGGTTACCAGTTTAGAGTTACAGATGAGGTCTAGTGCTAAAAGTATTGCTCTCGCTCTAACGTACGCTATGATACCTCACATGTGGGGTTTGAACGGGTTAAATATGTGGGCGGGACTTACACATTTAAGGCCCGCCCACATATGGAAACATCGTTCAAACCACACATGTGAGGTATCATAGCGTGCGTAAGAGCGAGATAAATACTTTTAGCACTAGACCTCATCTGTAAATCTAAACTGGTAACCTGAAGAAAAAAATGGTGCGTGTTCGCTTCTGACTGCGAGCTACTAGGGACATGGGTGTTTTAATTATTATTATTTATGTTTGTTACGTAAAAATTCAATAAGACCTCCCCTTCAGGTTGTAAAGCATCAGTTCAGGGGGAAAAAAAACAGCTCTCATGCTTTCATCCGCCATTGCAGATTTGATTCTGGTAATGCATCTCGAGTGAACTGGGCATGCTCGAACACTTAGAAAATTAAGCAGGGTGTTTGTGCCTGAAAATGACTTGCATCTTTCTGAGCATGCTCAGAAAGCTTGTTTTTTGGCTTAGTAATTTAAGGACATCCTTAACAGGTGTAAGCAGTTAGAAGTGCACACAAACTAGAGGCTGACATTTCTTCATGTGTTTCCAATTGGTTCATTAGACCACATGTTATAAAAAGCGTGGATAGAGCACATGTCAGCTGCCCTGAGAGGGGGCAGACTTGCTGGCTGGAAGGAAGGAATGGTGGAGCGAAACAGAGATGTTTTGGAGCAAGTTTTTTTTTGGGGGGGGGGGCAATTGTTTGATATAATGATTTTCACTTTGATGTTTTGTCTGCTGCATAATTTTGCAAAATGTTTCCCAAGATTGTTAATGACTAAGGGGCAGATTCACGTAGATCGGCGCATTATCATTCCGGCGTAGCGCACCACTTTTCCGTTAGACTTGCGCAATCTAGCCGCGTAATCCGGCGATTCACGTAGCTTTTACGCAAGAGCTTGCGCAAACGTAAGGTTTTTTCCGTAGGCGTAAGGAGGAGTAATACAAATTGGGAGGGACGTGGGCGTGTTACATTGAAATGAGCCGTGACCCCATGCAAATGAAGGGCCGGCCGACTCGCGCATGCGCGCGTGAAGGAAACCATGTCAGCTCCGTTGTGCGCATGCTCACAACTCGGGAGCGGCGCAATCATTGAAATTGGAAATGGACTAGGGCAATGTTGTGAACTACGCAGACAGCATAAATAGACACACACAAACGCCCTTCCATTGCAAAAGTACATCCCTTTGTGTCCCTTCCCATTGAATCAAGTGCTTTTGCTCTGTTGTTCGTTAGAGTGTGTTTTGTAGTTGTGAGATTAGTGTTCTGTGTGATCTTGTGCTTGTTGGTAGTTTTGTGAAAGTGTATTTTGATAAGTGTTTGAGACTGTTTGTTTGATTGATAGATTTCTGACCGTTTGTTTTCTTGCATTTTTTTTTTCATCTGATTTTTTTGTGTCTGTTTCTTGCTGAGTGCTAGTGTGATTTTTGGCTGTTCTTTTTCTCTTTGTGTGTGTTCTTGTCTGATTGGTTGTGCTTGTATTTGTGACAGATTTTTGGTGACTGCTAGTGAGTTTGTTTGGAAGTATGACTGAGAGAAAAAGAAAGCTCAATTTTACTGTGGGGGAAAAAAGAATTCTTGCCCGGGCCATTACCGACTATGGGCGTTTTCTCCACGGCCCGCAGAGTGCCACCACCACCCCGGCCAGGAGGAGGGAGATATTGGATATAATCACGGAGCAGGTCAATTCATCGGGGGAGGGGGAGACACGGACCCGCTCTGGGATAGAAAAGAAAATAAATGACCTCCGGCGTGAGGTGAAAAAAAAAACTGGCCGCAATAAATGCCCATGCCAGGGGCACAGGAGGGGGCCCACCATGCCGGGTTAGATTTTCAGAGACGGAGCGTGTGGTGGCCCTGACCTTTCACCGGCATGAAGTGGAGGGCCTGCCAGGCTTTGACACAAGTCCGGTCCCCGCGGTGCCAGGTAAGGTTTTTATTTCTCTCAGGTGTGTAGCATGTGTGGGGGAGGGGGTGAAAGGGAATATGTGGCAAGTGTGTGGATCCTCCAACCTGTGAATGTTTTGTGTCATCCACAGCTGTGCAGGAGGGTGCAGGGCCATCTGGACTGACCGCTCCAACCCCAGGACAGCAGCCTAATGAGGCCCCCCCAACAAGGCCAGAGTCCGCAGAGGAGGAACAAGAGGAGGGGGAGGATCATGCGGAGGACGATCATGAGGAGGAGCAGAATCATGAGGAGGAGGAGTCCATGGAAGGCACTGGCCCTTTGGTTTCTGCGGACTCTTCCCCTCTGGCTGCAAGAAGCCTGCCCTCCCTAAGGGTCAGCCCCCCCCCCTCCTCCCCCAACATGGCTCCCCTCACAAGGGCCTCCCCTTCTCCCCGGCCACAACCATCAGCAAGAGCCAGGAGGTCATCCCCAAGCACCAGGGGGGCGCCCAATCTCATGCCCGCCTGTCTGAGAAGGAACCTGGCCACCCAGACCCGCCTTCTGAGACAGCTCTGCCAGACTATGGGGCGGGTGGATCAGAGCCTGTCCTCCATTAATGATAGCCTGGGTAACCTGGACTCCCACTCCCGGGCCTCCACAACCTGCCTAAATGACCTGCAAACTACAGCAGCAGGCGTTGGGCAGGATGTGAGGGCCCTTACCCAGGCTATCCAGGGCAACACGGCAACACTTGGTGCTGCCCTGGACAGAATAGCCGTGGCCTTGGAGGGCAGGCCGCCAGGTGGGCAGATCTCAGGGGCTGCTCCTCCTTCCCGGCTTTTCCCCTCCCCCATGCGTCTCCCCTGAGGGTCCGGGCCGTGGCCGGGGGCGGCCCCAGGCGTGGCTCAGGCAGAGGGCAATAATTTTTTTTTCCCCCTTTTGTTTGTTTTGAAAGCTTTTTTATTTTTGTTCTCTGCTTTTTTTTGTTTTTTCTAAGCATTTTTTTTTTCAATGCATTTTTGTTTGTTTGACTTTTTTGGCATATTTTTGGGTTGTGAATGATGTTTGAATGTGGGGGTGACATTCCTGCTGGAAAAGGGTGTCACCCTCAATTTTGGTGGAGAAGGGTTCCCCAGGACCAGGGAGAAGTGATTCCCAGGTCCGTGTGAATGGTGTATGAATGTACAGTGACATAATTGGAGCCTTGACGTGGCGTTACTGCTCACCAGTCTTGCATGGTGGACTGGTGCCAATCCAATTTGATGAGGATGTGGGGTGTGTGTGCTAGGGACCATAGTGGTGTGCATGCATGCATTCTCATTGTGCCATGATTAATGTGTGTGTTTAACGTGCAAAGATGCCCAATATGAGCTGCCTCCTGACTGCTCTTCCCTCAGAAGACGGGGTATCCTCGGTTAGGGGTTGATTTTCTGGTTGGGGGGTCAGATCATCACGTAGCTCAACCTGCAGGCCCTTCCTCACTGCGAGATTGTGTAGCATGCAACATGCAGCGATGATATGGCACACGAAGTTTGGGGAATACAACAGTGTACCCCCAGACTTATCCAGGCATCGGAAACGTGACTTCAGGAGGCCAAAGGTGCGCTCCACCACTGCACGGGTTTTGATGTGTGCTTCATTGTATCGTTCCTCTCCTGGGGTTTGGGGGTTCCGGATAGGAGTCATGAGATGGGGTCCCAGTGCATATGCAGAGTCACCTGTAAAGGAAAAGACAGGAGAATGTTAGTCATGCATGTGCCACTTCTGTTGTGCATGACGGGAGGGGATAGTCATGCCTGACTCCCATGTCACTCACCAACCAGCCAGGTGTTCCCATACACGTTCTGTTCGAATTCTGTTCGGATGTGGCTTTGATTGTAGATGTAGCTGTCATGGCTGGACCCTGGGGTGTTTGGCACGGACGTGCCATATGAGGCCTTGGGCATCAACTATCACCTGTACGTTGATGGAGTGCCAATTCTTCCGATTGCGGTACATGTGCTCGGTCTCATGGGGGGGCTGGAGTGCCACATGTGTGCAATCTATGGCCCCGATGGTGCGTGGGAATCTGGCAATTCGGTAGAAATCTGCCATTGCCTTGATTCGAAGCTCCTCAGTGGTGGGTTTGATGATTTGGTTGGCCAAGCGTGTGAGGATTGCAGGGACAACCTGGTGCACACATCTGCTCATGGAGGATTGTGACATCCCAGCCACCACTCCACTTGTACGCTGAAAAGAGCCACTGGCAAGGACATGGAGTGTTGCCAGGACCTTGACCAGTGGCTGCACTGCATGTGAGCGTTGTGTTGGGCTGGTGATGTCCTCCTGCAAGGTTGTGGTTAATTCCAGGATGGCATGAGGGGGGAATCTGAAGATGCGAAAGACCTCTGAATCATTCATGCCAAACAGGTGTATGCGGGTGCGGTATACCCTCTCCCGTGCCATCCTCCGTGCCCTCCTCCTTCTTTGGTCATCTATATTCACTAGTGCAGCTATGAGCGACGATGCCCCTAGCATGTTGGCAGTCAAATTGTAGTGCAACACGTGTGTGTGGTCTGCTCCTCAGTAACGGTGTTGCTTTATCTGACAATTAGACTTTTTTTCAAAAGTTAGATCAGCTTTTATGGGCTCTAACTTTAGACAGGACATTTTGCAGTTGCGCACATCGCGTAGCCTGCGCAGCAACTGCGTTTTTTTGTGGATCCCCGTAACTCCCTCATTAGCATATTTGACTAGCAAATCAATGGTGTGTCTAGCGCAGTTTTGCGCGAAGGGAAGCGAATGTCTAACTCAATTACGCCGGACCAAAAAACGTAGATTTCTGGCGTATATTGTTTTGTGAATCGCGTCCAACTATACGCACGCGCACATTTAGACTTACGCACGCGCAACAGCAGTTGCGCACGCGTAATCGCTCTGTGAATCTGGCCCTAATGTTTTAATCCTGTGGGTCTATCCTGTTATTTCAAAAGCATGATTCATATTCCAATTACTGTGTGAAATAAACCTTGGTCTATTTTTTGATTTTATATTTGTTTTTTTTTGTGTGTTTATTTTTAATATTTTGTTTTGCTTTCCTTGTTTTGTGGACCAATAAAATTACATTCAAATTTTGAAGTTTGTTTTGTGATATTTTTTTCATGCTATGGATTTTAACAGCTGCAGCTGAAATAGTTTGGGCCTAAACCATCAAGTGTGATTTGTCTCTAAGCTCTTTCCTGGTGTGTATGCATGAAATGTTTGTCATGTTTAGTCACCAGAAAAGGAAGGACAAAGCGGTAAGTATTGTTTCCTAGAATTGATGTCCAGACTGACTTTTTAAAGCACATGTGCAAGATGAAGGAAAACCTGCAAACAAGGCCTGTTTGGGGGGGGGGGGTGTATTGGTGGACAGCCTTGAAGTGCTGATTTACAGCGCTGTGCATGAAACTAGCACGAGACAATCCTATTCTAATTGTGGGTTGTTTGAGGAAAGCCAAGTGAGTGTTAGAACCCCTGCTAGTGTTTTTAGGTTGGGCTTTGTGTCCCTTTTCTTAAAATTGGCTTCACTTCCTGTCACACAGCTGAACAGGAAGTGAGGTTAAAACCCTATCCAATGGTCTTTTCTTTGGGACACAGGTCAATCTAACTAGTGTCCCCATTAAGCAAATTGCATTGCTGTGTACACCCCAAATGATTGGTTACTTTGGGGTTTAGTAAAGGCAAAGCCGCTCTGCAGTAGAAGCGTAGGCAATGAAAATCAGAAGGGAGCACTGATGGTTTTAACTTCCAATCCCACCAAGTTTTTATTTTTCTTCCTTGCTTGTCCACTTATAGTGCAAAGTGGATTTGCCTTTAGTAAATGGACCCCAAAGTCCAAGATCCCTACGAATTTGGGGTGTACACAGCAAAATGCAATTTCCATAATGGGAAACTATTTAGATTGATCTGTGTGTACCCAACAAGACATTAATCAGGTTTTACCCTCACTTCCTGTTTGGCTATGTGTCAGGAAGTGAATGAATTAAGTAGAAAGTGACAACATTTGTGAGGTGTCTTTACCCTATCAGGGGTGCAGGCATCCCCAAAACAAACAAGAAAATTGTTTATTTTACATTGGGTGGTGTTTGTGGGGGTCCCTAACACACATTCATACATATTTTTAATGCTGGATCCTGGCCTATCGGCATGGTTATATTTTCTTAGGCCTCTCAATTAAATTATCTGAAATGTGGGATTAAACTGGAACTATAATCAACACTCCTTTTTTGTTTTCTTTCATTTTGGATAGAGTTGGGGGGAAGGGTTATATAAGCCCTGTCAGTTTATTTTGTATTATCCCTGTCCATTTGGGGAGATTGGCCCTCACTTCCTGCCCCATAGCCAAACAGGAAGTGATAGAAAAACTAGGCAAATTAAGGGACTCCTGAGCCCCACAGAACTTGTGTGTGTCCCCTGAAAATTCCTGGGTGGGTCCTAAAAAAACAGGGTGTGGCCTTGACAGGAAGGGTGGGTCATTTTTCTATTAAAGGGTGCAGAAATTTGGTCAGGTCTAGGGCAGCACAAAACCTAAATATCCTACTGCATATTAGGGCTTAATTAGACAGGATCCGATTTACAGCATGTTTTTAGATTGTGGGAGGAAGCCCACGCAGGCACACGGACAACATGCAAACTCCACGCAGATGGTGTCACGGGCGGGATTCAAACCAGAAACCCTTTTGCTGCTAGGTGAACGTGCTATACACTACACCACTGTGCTGAACGAACATGATCGCAGCAGAAAGCATGAGATCAGTGTTTTTTATTTCCAATTCCATGCTTTCCAGCCTGGAGGACAGATGTGGGGTCTTATTGACCCCGCCTCTCTCCATAAAGAGGACCTGTCACATACTAGTCCTATTACAAGGGATGTTTACATTGGAAGAAAAGTGCAAAATAATACAAAAAAGGGACACAAAAGTGCAAAAAGAAAAATATTCAGTTAAAAAAACAAAACAAAAAAAAATCTAAATTTAAATGCCCCTGTCCCTCAGAAGTGAACACGCATGCAAGTCCCACCCACATATGTAAACACCCTTCAAACCCCACATGTGAGGTATCATAGTGTGCGTTAGAGCAAGAGCAATAATTTTAGCACTAGACCTCCTCTGTAACTCTAAACTGGTAACCTGAAAAAAAAGTCAAGCGTCGCCTATGGAGATTTTTAATAACGAAGTTTAGCGCCATTCCATGAGTGTGCGCAATATGAAAGCGTGACAAGTTAGGTATCTATTTACTCGGTGTAACATCATCTTTCACATTATCCCTAAAAATTGGGCTAGCTTTACTGCTTTGTTATTTTTTAATTCATGAAACAGGTTTTTTTTTAAAGCAAAAAACAAAGGCATTAGAAAAATGTTGACGCAAATACCGTTGGAAATTTGGAATAAAAAATGCCCGCCACTTTATTCCCTAGGGTGTCTGCTAATGAAATATATATAATGTTTGAGGGTCCTGAGTAATTTTCAAGGAAGAAAATATAATTGTTACATGAAGGAGAGAAGTGCCAGAATAGGCGCGGTGTGGTTAAAGTGCTTTAAATTTCGTACCATGGGGGGGTGTAATCAGGGCCGCCATCAGGAATTATGGGGCCCCTTCAGGCATGGGACCCCTGGAGCAGAGAACCGGGGGGGTGTGCTGCTGCCTGAAATTGAGAAGCGGGGGGGGGGGCTGCCGCAATTTTGATAAGCAAATAGAGAAATAGAAATAAAGAAAAATATATATAAAAAAAGGGTGGTAGCCATCCGGGTGCCCTGGGGACCTCTGGGCCCTTTAATAAAAATAAACCTCTGGGCCCTTTAATAAAAAATAAATATCTATATATATAAAGAAATAAACATTAAAAAAAAACAAGGGGGTTGCCTGGGGACCTCTGGGCCCTTTAATTAAAAAAATATAAAAAAATATATAAACCAAAATAACATGGGGCCCTGGGAACCACTGAGCCTTTTACTAAAAATATATCTATATATAAAAATATTAAAATAAAATATAAAACATTTAAAACATTTTTATAAGAAAAAAGGTTGTCATCTGGTGCCCTCTGGGTCCTTTAACCACTTACCTACTGTGCACCTAGACCCCCTTCCTGCCCAGACAAAATATAAGCTTCCCGCACTGCGTCGCTTTAACTGACAATTGCGCGGTCGTGCGACGTGGCTCCCAAACAAAATTGGCGTCCTTTTTTTCCCACAAATAGAGCTTTCTTTTGGTGGTATTTGATCACCTCTGCGGTTTTTATTTTTTGCGCTATAAACAAAAATAGAGCGTCAATTTTTAAAAAAATGCAATATTTTTTCCTTTTTGCTATAATAAATAACCCCAAAAAATATATAAAAACATTTTTTTTTCCCTCAGTTTAGGCCGATACGTATTCTTCTACATATTTTTGGTAAAAAAAAATGCAATAAGCGTTTATCGATTGGTTTGCACAAAATTTATAGCGTTTACAAAATAGGGGATAGTTTATTGCATTTTTTTTTTTTTTTTTTTTACTATTAATGGCGGCGATCTGCGATTTTATTATTGGGACTGCGACGTTATGGCGGACATTTCGGACACCTTTCTGACATTTTTGGGACCATTTACATTTATACAGTGAAAAATGCTATAAATATGCATTGATTACTGTATAAATGTGACTGGCAGTGAAGGGGTTAACCACTAGGGGGCGGGGAAGGGGTTAAATGTGTGTCCTATGAGTGTTCTAACTGTAGGGGGAGGGGGGGTGACTGGGGGAGGTGACCGATTGTGTCCCTATGTACAAGGAACACAATCTGTCACCTCTCTCCCTGACAGGGACGTGCAGCTCTGTGTTTACATACAGAGCTGCACGTCCCAGCTCACTTACAGAGCAATCGCGTGTGCCCGGCGGCGATCGTTGCCGCCGGGCACTCGCACGGGATCCCCGCGGAGCGGCGGGTGCGCGCGCGCGCGCCCGCCCGCTGCTTTAAAGGGACATCACGTCATATGACGTGATGTCAGAACAATGGAGTCCTCCGCCCGCCGTCATATGACGGTGGGCGGTGGACAAGTGGTTAATAATAATATTATATATAATAAAAAACTAAAAAAATATATAAAACATTTTTTATAAAAAAAGGGGGGGTTGTCAGCAGCGAGATGTAACAGTATGGAAACCGTTGCCTTAGTCGTTGGCTGAGTAACAGGAATGACTTCAGGCCACTTTGAATGGGCGTCCACTATGATCAAGAAGGTGTGTCCTCTGATCGGGCCTGCAAAGTCCAAGTGTAGGCGAAACCAAGGAACCGTGGGCCAAGTCCAGGGCTGGACGCACCCTCGAGGAGGGTCTCTTGCCGTTTGTTCACATATGTTGCGATATCTGAGTCTAGGTTTGGCCACCACACATAGCCTCTGGCCTTTTGTTTCATACAAGTGCCCCCGGGATGACCAGTATGTAGCAAGTCCAGAATGTGTCTGCGGAGGGTCTGTGGAATGATCACTCTGTCTCCCCATAAAACACAGTTGCCAGCCACAGTTAATTCCATACGCCTACGGAAATAAGGTTCATACTCCTGTGTGACAGTTGCAGGCCAACCGGACCGTACCCAGGGGAGTATTGTTTTCAGAAAGGTATCCTTGGTTGTATGGGCTGCTATCTCTCCAGAAGACAAGAAGGACAGGCTGGTGTAACGACAACTCTTGACTGGTGGAGAAGAGTCCATGGACCTCCCTGTCAGTCGGGACATTGCGTCCGCATTAGCATTGGCATCATGACCATGATACTGAATTTTGTAGCTGTATGCCCCCAAAAATAGGGCATAGCGGGCCGCAGTAGTCTGGGAGATGCGTTTGTCAGGGCTAAAGATCTGAAGGAGTGGTTTATGTATGGTCCATCAGTATGGTGAATTCCCTACCATACAGGTAAAGATGAAACTTCTTAATTGCCCATATCAGCGCAAGAGCCTCTTTGTCAATGTGTGAGTAATTGCTTTCTGCTTTTTGTCAAAGACCTGGAGGCAAATGCCACTGGTTTTTCTGACCCATCTGGTAAGATGTGGGATAGTACCGCCCCCAGACCATAGGGTGAGGCATCACAAGCCAAGGTGAGAGGCTTCTGGAGGTCATAGTGCACGAGCATGCGTGACGCCAACAGCTTCCGCTTAGAAACTTCAAAGCAATCCAGTCTCTCCCAAAGAGAGGGGGTCCCCCATTTTTCAGGATATATAATGGCAGTCTCTTTGTCTGACCCTTGTACAATACCTTTACTTTTGCGTATTTTGGAGTATCTGCTTTGAGTATGTCTGCAGTTTGATTGGTGTTGGGCGGACAGTTCTTCGGGTCTGAAGTTGTCTCCATTGTTTCTGGGTGATAACTGAAACTGCTGCTCCTGTGTCTACATCCATCTTGAGTTTCTTTCCCTCAATGGTTACATCTACAGTCATTGCGGAGGGTGCTGAATGCATATGATGTATGTCTAACCTATGGACATCATCATCTGAGTCAGATGATGATGATTTATATCTTCCCACCATATATGTCTTTGTCTTGGGGTTCAGAGGTTGTTTATCTCGCACCTTCTTGCTACGGCAAACTCGTTTCAGATGGCCGGTCCTACTGCAATGACAGTTCTGATCCTTAAACCGGCAGACTTTGTGATCATGGTCTGTATTCCCACAACGGTAACAAGCTGACTCCCGGTGCATTGCCATGAAATGAGATTTGCCATGGAATGAGATGGTCCGCCTCCATCACATTCTATTGGCTCACTCATGTCACGTGACCTATTTAAACGTCAAGTATTGACGCAAACATCAGTCACAGCTAGGCTATCATAGGGAGAGGATCTCCTCTCCCTGTGATTGCCCGATAGCGCTGTCAGCAGCGTGCCTCCCGCCAGCGCTAAGTACACCCCGCGCCCGCAGCTCTATCATAGGGAGAGGATCCAGCTAGGCTATTATGTCAGCAGCGTGCCTCCCGCCAGCGCTAAGTACACCCCGCGCCCGCAGCTCTTCCCCGTCCCCCGTGCTCGCAGCTCTACTCCCCCGTTAAGGCTCATGGAACGGGGCTCAAGGAACGGGGCGAGTCTACGCTATTAGCGTAGACCTAGCGTTGGCTACGTTAGTAGCGTAAACCTGCGCATGCGCAGTATTTACAACATCTGCCCAGTAGACCTAGCGTAGGCTACGTTAGTAGTGTAAACCTGCGCATGCGCAGTATTTACAACACCAGCCCACATAACCTGGAGCAGCTGCAGCTCGTGAGTGACCACTGCAGTCACCCACAAAACCATAGGAGGGGGGTCATAGCCTCGTATTCTATACTGGAGGAGGGGGGGAATGCTGGACTTGTAGTACTCTATACTGGAGGAGGGGGGGATGCTGGGACTTGTAGTACTCTATACTGGAGGAGGGGGGAATGCTGGGACTTGTAGTTCTCTATACTAGGGGGGGGGGACACTGGGACTTGTAGTTCTCTATACTGGAGGAGGGGGGGAATGCTGGGACTTGTAGTTCTCTATACTGGAGGAGGGGGGAATGCTGGGACTTGTAGTTCTCTATACTGGAGGAGGGGGGAATGCTGGGACTTGTAGTACTCTATACTGGAGGAGGGGGGAATGCTGGGACTTGTAGTTCTCTATACTAGGGGGGGGACACTGGGACTTGTAGTACTCTATACTGGAGGGGGGGACGCTGGGACTTGTAGTACTCTATACTGGAGGAGGGGGGGACGCTGGGACTTGTAGTTCTCTATACTGGAGGAGGGGGGAATGCTGGGACTTGTAGTACTCTATACTGGAGGAGGGGGGATGCTGGGACTTGTAGTACTCTATACTGGAGGAGGGGGAATGCTGGGACTTGTAGTACTCTATACTGGAGGAGGGGGGAATGCTGGGACTTGTAGTTCTCTATACTAGGGGGGGGATGCTGGGACTTGTAGTACTCTATACTGGAGGAGGGGGGAATGCTGGGACTTGTAGTACTCTATACTGGAGGAGGGGGGGAATGCTGGGACTTGTAGTTCTCTATACTAGGGGGGGGACACTGGGACTTGTAGTTCTCTATACTGGAGGAGGGGGGGAATGTTGGGACTTGTAGTACTCTATACTGGAGGAGGGGGGGATGCTGGGACTTGTAGTACTCTATACTGGAGGAGGGGGGAATGCTGGGACTTGTAGTTCTCTATACTAGGGGGGGGACACTGGGACTTGTAGTTCTCTAAACTGGAGGAGGGGGAATGCTGGGACTTGTAGTTCTCTATACTGGAGGAGGGGGGGAATGTTGGGACTTGTAGTACTCTATACTGGAGGAGGGGGGGAATGCTGGGAATTGTAGTTCTCTATACTAGGGGGCGGGGACGCTGGGACTTGTAGTTCTCTAATACTAGGGGGGACGGGACGCTGGGACTTGTAGTTCTTTATACTAGGGGGGGGGACACTGGGACTAAAGTCCAGTAGAACAATAGAGGCCTAGCAGGTGACCCACACACCTATTACCTCCAGATTCAAGCAATTCTATGATCCCCCCCTCCTATGATTTTTGGGGTGACTGCATTCGGAAAGCTGTGGCAATTAAAGATGCAGCCACTGTATAGGAATGCTGTGAGTTGTAGTTCTGCAACATTTGGCTCTTCAGATGTTTCAGAACTACAATTCACAGCTTTCCTGTACAGCCTGGGCATGCTGGGATTTGTAGTTTAGAAACATCTTAAGGGCTACAGTTATAAAACCACTGTACAGTGGTTCCCAAGCTGTAGCCCTCCAGTTGTTGCAAAACTACAACTCCCAACATGTCCTTTAGCTGTCTCGGCGTACTTGTACTTTTGAAACAACTGGATGCGCATTGGTTGGCAAACATTGTTTGTTTCCTAACTCAATGTTTTCCAACCCTTGTGCCTCCAGCTGTTGCAAAACTACAACTCCTAGCATGCATGGTGTGTCAGAGCATGCTGTGAATTTTTTATTTTCACAGCTGGAGGTACAAGGGTTAGGAAAAAGACAATTGGGCTGATTTACCAAGCCTGTGCGCCAAGACTCATGGTGCACAAGCAGGAGTAAACCTGTTTTTGACATTTACCAAAGAAACACGCTGCCAGTGCAGCGTGTTTCCTCATTTACTAAAGTGCCTAATGCGCCCAGAAGAGGGCGCACAGCACGCCAGTACAGAGCTGGCGTGCGGCATTTAGTAATGTAAACATCGGGGATTCGGGCGGGAGTTTATGAGGGGAGGGAGGGGGTGATGCAGGGGAAGTGTAGTGACATGTGTTTCAACTTGTGTGGCGGGCCGATTTGAAAGGGAAAGTGACTTTTGGGACCCGATCCCCGTGCCCTTGCAAAGTACGCTAGAACCTCGGAAGGTTCACTTGCATACTGGGCATGCGCAGAGGGAAAAATCGGAGCTCACCGCGCGCCTCTTCAGTACGCCGGGAAATCCTTGGTAAATACCAGGCGGCGTAGCAGTGTTTGCACTGCCTGGAGCGGCGCACGGCAAGCTCCGAGCTGTTCTCGGGCTGCGCTGACACTGAAGGGGAACTCCGCGCCAAATTTCAAATGTGAAACCGGCGCGGCTTCCCCCCCAGGGGTACAATAGGCTCTCCGGCTTGGTCCGGAACGTGAGGGGTTAACCCACGCCAAAATCGGCGTGGGGTTCCCCCCCAGATCCGTACCAAGCCCTCATCCCAGGCATGCAGTCTGGCCGGACAGGAATGGGGGTGGGGACGAGCGAGCGGCCCCCCCCCTCCTGAGCCGTACCAGACCACATGCCCTCGACATGGGGGAGTGTGTGCTTTGGGGGAGGGGGGCGCTGCCCCCCCACCCCAAAGCACTCTTGTCCCCATGTCGATCGGGACAAGAGCCTCTTCCCGACAACCCTAGCCATTGGTTGTCGGGGTATGCGGGCGGGAGCCAATCAGAATCTGGGAGCCCCGTTTAATAAGGTGGCCCCCAGATTTCGGGCCCCCACCCTATGTGAATGAGTATGGGGTACATCGTACCCCTACCCATTCACCTGGTGAACGTTTTCACTTTTGAGGGTCTTCCGCCGCCCCCTTCAAATTCTTCTGCCTGGACGGGGGTCGTACATCCCATCCAGGACTTGGACGTGGCGGGCTTCTCGTCGCTGTCTTCTGCCGCTGCCCCCTTCACCACGAAGCTCCGTGCTTGTTTGATGAGGGCAGCGGGCTTCCGTCGTCTTCTCCGGGGCGAGGGTCGTACATCCCACCCCGGATTTCGTCGCCGGGTTCTGCCTGGCTCCTACTAGGGGCCAGGGCTTCTTTTGCCGTCTTCCGCCGGAGGGCGCCACTCTCCGGGCTTCTCGACGTTGTCTTCCGCCGCGGGGGCCAGGCCTTCTTCTTTGCCGCCCCCCTCGATTTTTTTCGGCCTGGACGGGGGTCGCACATCCCATCCAGGACTTGGACGTGGCGGGCTTCTCGTCGCCGTCTTCTGCCGCTGCCCCCTTCACCACGAAGCTCCGTGCTTGTTTGATGAGGGCAGCGGGCTTCCGTCGTCTTCTCCGGGGCGAGGGTCGTACATCCCACCCCGGATTTCGTCGCCGTCTTCTGCCGCTGCCCCCTTCACCACGAAGCTCCGTGCTTGTTTGATGAGGGCAGCGGGCTTCCGTCGCAGTCTTCCGCCGCGGGGTGACACTCGCGGGCTTCTTCTTCCATTCGATGACACGGCGAGGTCCGGCGCTGATGCCTTCAGCGGCGGGCGGCTTATATTGGATTGGGCGTGGGCGTGGTCCATGGACCTTAACCCATGTGCAGTGATGTGTCACATCACTGTCAATGGGTTAAGGCCATGTTGGCATAACCACGCCCACGCCCAATGCCAATATAAGTCCTTGCCCGCCGCTCAGAAGGCATTTCAGCGCCGGACCTCGCCGTGTCAACATCGAATGGAAGAAGAAGCCCGCGAGTGTCACCCCGCGGCGGAAGACTGGCGGAAGCCCGCTGCCCTCATCAAACAAGCACGGGCTTCGTGGTGAAGGGGGCAGCGGCAGAAGACGGCGACGAAATCCGGGGTGGGATGTACGACCCTCGCCCCGGAGAAGACGACGGAAGCCCGCTGCCCTCATCAAACAAGCACGGAGCTTCGTGTGAAGGGGGCAGCGGCAGAAGACGGCGACGAGAAGCCCGCCACGTCCAAGTCCTGGATAACCCCCGTCCAGGCCGAAAAAATCGAAGGGGGCGGCAAAGAAGAAGGTGGCCCCCGCGGCGGAAGACACGTCGAGAAGCCCGGAGAGTGGCGCCCTCCGGCGGAAGACGGCAAAAGAAGCCCTGGGAGGAGCCAGGCAGAAGCGGAGGAGCCCGAGGTGGGGCACACCCCCGTTGTTCTCCGCTGTTTTCGGCCGGCCCCCCCGGATGTAAAAGAGCTTCATTTTGGGGTGGGGGCACAGTCGAGCATGGCGGAGAGCATGGGTGGGTGTTTCCCCCCCCCGGCAGAAGACGGCTAGAAGACCGAGGAGTGGCGACGCCCCCGTTGTTCTCCGCCATTTCCGCCGGCCCCCCCCGGATGTAAAAGAGCTTCATTTTGGGGTAGGGGGCCTGGCCGAACATGGCGGAGAGCATCGGTGGGTGTCTCTCTCCCCGGCGGAAGGCGGCGGCGAAGACCGGGGGGGGGGTAGGTGTACCCCCCCGGCGGAAGGCGAAGACCGAGGAGGGGTTTCGCCCCCGTTGTTCTCCGCCATTTCCGCCGGCCCCCCCCGGATGTAAAAGAGCTTGATTTGGGGTAGGGGGCCTGGCCGAACATGGCCGAGAGCATCGGTGGGTGTCCCCCCCCGGCGGAAGGCGGCGGCGAAGACCGGTGCGGGGCTGGAGCCCCCCCGGCAGAAAACGTCTGGAAGACCGAGGGGCTCCGCCCCCGTTGTTCTCTGCTTTTTTCGGCCGGCCCCCCCCGAATGTGAAAGAGCTTATTTTGGGGTGGGGGCCTGGCTGGACATGGCGGAGATCATCGGTGGGTGTCCCCCCCCGGCAGAAGACGGCGAAGCCCGGGGCCCAATGGGCTGGTGGTGGGGGGTCCCGGCAGAAGACCCCCGGAGCTGACTAATAAATTATTTTTTTCTGTGTGTTTTTTTTTGTGTTTACACTTTTCCACCCGGTGAATGGGTAGGGGTACGATGTACCCCATACTCATTCACATAGGGTGGGTGGCCAGAATCTGGGGGCCCCCTTAATATAGGGGGCTCTCAGATTCTGATAAGCCCCCCGCCCGCATACCCCGACAACCAACGGCCAGGGTTGTCGGGAAGAGGCTCTTGTCCCGATCGACATGGGGACAAGAGTGCTTTGGGGTGGGGGGGCAGTGCCCCCCTCCCCCACAGCACACACTCCCCCATGTCGAGGGCATGTGGTCTGGTACGGCTCAGGAGGGGGGGGGGGCGCTCGCTCGTCCCCACCCCCATTCCTGTCCGGCCAGACTGCGTGCCTGGGAGAAGGGTTTGGTCTGGATCTGAGGGGGAACCCCACGCCGTTTTTTGGCGTGGGTTTAACCCCTTATGTTCCAGATCAAATCTAAGAGCCTGTTGTGCACCTGAAGGGGGACCCCCACGCCGTTTTTTTTTTTTTAATTTGGGGTGGAGTTCCCCTTTATCCCGGTCCTGTCAGGGGGGGGGGGGAATGCCTGCTCGTCTGTCCCTACAATGTATGAACAGCGATCTGTCATTTCCCCTACACAGTCCCACCCCCTTTACAGTTAGAACACACCCAGGTAACATATTCAACCCCTTCCGCGCCCCTAGTGTTAACCCCTTCCCTGCCAGTGTCATTTTTATAGTAAGCAATGCATTTATATACCATTGCTCGCTACAAAAATGCCAAATCTCACAAAAATGTGTCCGCCACAATGTCGCATTAGACAGAAAAAACAATGATAGCCACCATTACTAGTAAAACAAAAAATTATTCCAAAAAAAACCCATAAGACCAACCCCTACTTAGAACTTTTGCCCAAACCAATCAAACGCTTATTGTGATTTTTTGCAACCAAAAAGATGTCCAAGAATACTTATCGGCCTAAACTGAGGGCAAACATTTTTTGAATATATTTTGGGGGAGATTTATTATAGCAAACCGTAAAAAAGATGTTTTTTTAGTTACCAAATTGTCGCTATATTTTTGGGTCAAGCAAAAATAAGAAAAAACGCAGAGGTGATCAAATACCACCAACAAAAAAAAAAAAAAAAAAATTTTTAGGGGGGGGGGGGGGGGAGGATGAGGACGCCCAATTTTTTTGGGGGCCACGTCGCACAACCACGCAATTGTCAGTCAAAATGACGCAGTGTTGAAATGCAAAAAATGGCCCCGTCAGTGACCAGTAATATGCTCTGGGGCTCAAGTGGTTACAAATTAAGAATACACTAAAGTTAGCCCAATTTATGGCCATAATGTGAAAGATGATGTTACACCGAGTAAATAGATACCCAACATGTTACACTTTAATATTGCACACACTCATGGAATGGCGCCAAACTTCAGTACTTGAAAATACCCATAGGCAACGCTTTTTTATGTGTTTCAGGTTACCAGTTTAGATTTACAGAGGAGGTCTAGTGCTAAAAGTATTGCTCTCGCTCTAACGTACGCTATGATACCTCACATGTGGGGTTTGAACGGGGGTTCAATATGTGGGCGGGGCTTACACATTTAAGGCCCGCCCCCATATATGGAAACATTCTTCAAACCACACATGTGAGGTATCATAGCGTGCGTAACAGCAAGAGGAATATTTATAGCACTAGACCTCATCTGTAAATCTAAACTGGTAACCGGAAACAATAAAAATGCTGCTTGTTCGCTTCTGACTGCGAGCTACTAGGGACAGGGGCTTTTAAATTATTACTATTTAGGTTTGTTACGTAAAAATTCTATAAGACCTCCCGTTCAGCTTGTAAAGCATCACTTCATGGGGACCAAAAAAAATTTAACACCTCTAATGCTTTCATCCGCCATTGCAGATTTGATTCTGGTACTGCATTTCGAGTGAACTGGGCATGCTCGAACAGTTAGAAAAAGAAGTTGGAAGTTTCATCCTGAAAATGACTTGCATCTTTCTGAGCATGCTCAGAAAGCTCTTTTTTTGGCTTAGTAATTTAAGGACATCCTTAACAGGTGTAAGCAGTTACAAGTGCACACAAACTAGAGGCTGACATTTCTTCATGTGTTTCCAATTGGTTCATTAGCACACATGTTATAAAAAGCGTGGATACTGCACGTGTCAGCTGCCCCTCAGAGGGGGCAGATTTGCTGGCTGGAAAGTAATGGCGGAGTGAAACAGAGATGTTTTGGAGCAAGTTTTGTATTTTTTGATGTTTTCTCTGCTACATAATTTTGCTAAATGTTTCTCAAGATGTTAATGACTAATGTTTTAATCCTGTGGGTCTATCCTGTTATTTCAAAAGCATGATTTATTTTCCAATGACTGTGAAATAAACGTTGGTCTTTTTTGTTTTTAGGTGTTTTTATATATTTTTGGTGTGTTTATTTGTAATTTTTTGTTTTGCTTTCCTTGTTTTGTGGACCAATAAAATTACTTTCAAATTTTGAAGTTTGTTTTGTGATATTTTTTTCCTGCTATGGATTTCAACCGCTGCAGCTGAACTAGTTTGGGCCTAAACCATCAAGTGTGATTTGTCTCTAAGATCTTTCCTGGTGTGTATGCATGAAATGTTTAGTCACCAGAAAAGGAAGGACAAAGCGGTAAGTATTGTTTCCTAGAACTGATGTCCAGACTGACTTTTTAAAGCACATGTGCAAGATGTAGGAAAAGCTGCAAACAGGGCCTGTTGGAGGGGGGGGGGGGGGGGTGGTGTATTGGTGGACAGGCTTGAAGTGCTGATTTACAGCGCTGTGCTTGAAACTAGCACAAGACAATCCTATTCTAATTGTGGGTTGTTTGAGGGAAGCCAATTGAGTGTTAGAACCCCTGCTAGTGTTTTTAGGTTGGGCTTTGTGTCCCTTTTCCTAAAATTGGCTTCACTTCCTGTCACACAGCTGAACAGGAAGTGAGGTTAAAACCCTACCAATGGTCTTTTCTTCGGGGCACAGGTCAATCTAACTAGTGTCACCATTAAGCAAATTGCACTGCAGTGTACACCCCAAATGATTAGTTATTTTGGGGTTTAGTAAAGGCAAAGCCGCTCTGCAGTAGAAGCGTAGGCAATGAAAATCAGAAGGGAAGCACTGATGGTTTTTACTTCCAATCCCGCCAAGTTTTGAGTTTTCTTCCTTGCTTGTCCACTTGTAGTGCAAAGTGGATTTGCCTTTAGTAAATGGACCCCAAAGTCCAAGATTCCTACTAATTTGGGGTGTACACAGCAAAATGCCATTTCCAAAATGGGAAACTATTTATATTGATCTGTGTGTCCCCAACAAAACATTACTCAGGTGTTTCCCTCACTTCCTGTTTGGCTGTGTGGCAGGAAGTGAATGAATTAAGTAGAAAGTGACAACATTTGTGAGGTGTCTTTACCCTATCAGGGGTGCAGGCATCCCCAAAACAAACAAGAAAATAGTTGATTTAACATTGGGTGGTGTTTGTGGGGGTCCCTAACACACATTCATACATATTAGCAACGCTGGATCCTGGCCTATTGGCATGGTTATATTTTCTTAAGCCTCTCAATAAAATGATATGAAATTTGGGGTTAAACTGGAACAATAATCATCACTTTTATTTTTTGGATTTCTTTCATTTTGGATAGAGTTGGGGGGGGGGGGTTAGAAGCTCTGTCAGTTTATTTTGTATTATCCCTGTCCGTTTGGGGAGATTGGCCTTCACTTCCTGCCCCATAGCCAAACAGGAAGTGATCGAAAAACTAGGCAAATTAAGGGTCCCCCCCCCCCCCCCCCCACAGAACTTGTGTGTGTCCCCTGAAAATTCCTGGGTGGGTCATAAAAAAACAGGGTGTGGCCTTGACAGGAAGGGTGGGTCATTTTTCTATTAGGGGGGTGCCAAAATTTGGTCAGGCCTAGGGAAGCACAAAACCTAAATATCCTACTGCATATTAGGGCTTATTTAGACAGGATCCAATTTACAGCATGTTTTTAGATTGTGGGAGGAAACCCGCACAGGGAGAACATGCAAACTCCAGGCAGATAGTGTCACGGGCGGGATTCGAACCAGCAACCCTTTTGCTGCTAGGTGAACATGCTACACACTACGCTACTGTGCTGAACGAACATGATTGCAGCTGAAAGCATGAGATGTTTTTTTTTAAACCAATTACATGCTTTCCAGCCTGGAGGACAGATGTGGGGTCTAATTGACCCCGCCTTTCTCTATAAAGAGGACCTGTCACACACTAGTCCTATTACAAGGGATGTTTACATTCCTTGTAATAGGAAGAAAAGTGAAAAATAATACAAACAAAGGGACAAACAAGTGCAAAAAATTAAAATATTAAGTAAAAAAATAAAATAACAAAGGAATTTAAATGCTCCTGTCCCTAGTAGCTCGCACTCAGAAGCGAACACGCATGCAAGTCCCACCCACATATGTAAACATCCTTCAAACCCCACATGTGAGGTATCATAGCGTGCGTTAGAGCGAGAGCAATAATTTTAGCACTAGACCTCCTCTGTAACTCAAAAGTGGTAACCTGAGAAAAAAAGTCAAGCGTTGCCTATGGAGATTTTTAATAACGAAGTTTAGCGCCATTCCATGAGTGTGCGCAATATGAATGCGTGACAAGTTAGGTATCTATTTACTCGGGGTAACATCATCTTTCACCTTATCCCTAAAAATTGGGCTAGCTTTACTGCTTTCTTATTTTGTCATTCATGAAACAGGTTTTTTTTTGAAAGCCAAAAAAAAAAAAAAACGTTTGAAAATTTTTGGCACAAATACTGTTGGAAATGTGTCCGAAAAAATGGCCGCCACTTTATTCCCTAGGGTGTTTGTTAATAAAATATATATAATGTTTGGGGGTCCTGAGTAAGTTTCAAGGAAGAAAATATAATTGTTACATGAAGGAGAGAAGTGCCAGAATAGGCGCGGTATGGAAGTGGTTAAAGTGCAACAATAAAAGTGAAAAATTCCTTGAAATTTCGTACCATGGGGGGGGGGAGGCAATTAGGGGCGCCATCAGGAATTATGGGGCCCCTTACACAGCTTCAGGCATGGGCCCCCTGGAGCAGAGAATAGGGGGGGGGGTGCCGCCTGATATTAAGAAGGGGGGGGGCTGCCGCAATTTGATAAGCGGGGGGTTCCTTTACCTAAAAAATACATATAGAAAAATATATATTAAAAAGGGTGGTAGCCATCCGGGGGCCCTGGGGACCACTGGGCCCTTTAATAAAAAGAAACTTCTGGGCTCTTTAATGAAAAATAAATTACAATATCTACATATATAAAATAATAAAAAAGGGGGTTGCCTTGGGAGCTCTGGGCCCTTTAATAAAAAATAACTTCCAAAAATCTAAAAAAAAAATAACATTGGGTGGGAGCTGTGGTGGCTCAACGTGAATGGCACTGCGCTGACAAGCCGTTCACCTCTGCAGCCAAGGGTTCGGATCCCGGTCTCGGCTACATATGAATTGAGTTTGGTGGTGTCAGCCCGGCTCCCGGTGGGTGTGCTATGCAAGGTACGCCTGTGCTTAGTACGCCCACC
Source organism: Rana kukunoris (assembly GCA_029574335.1). Taxonomy (NCBI): domain Eukaryota; kingdom Metazoa; phylum Chordata; class Amphibia; order Anura; family Ranidae; genus Rana; species Rana kukunoris. Next base: position 107,787 of record JAJQKJ010002697.1, on the reverse strand, counting down.
CCCCCCCCCCAAAAAAAAACACCACACTTGCACACACTTTGGCCATGAGGTCTCCTAAAATAAAGGGAGGCGAAGGACCTACAGGGCTGGCTGGGTGGGCTACACTCCTTCATAGGGGGAGTCCCTCTGTCCCTATCGGGGACAGGCCCCCCTCACACCCACCATTGCCACCGGGGGCATGGAGAAGGATGGCGATTGCAAGTGCAGCTCCTCTCTCTCGACTTCACGCACAAAATACACTTTAAAAAAGAAATTAAAGTAAAAAGTAACAAACCTGGGGAAAATGTTTATAACATTTTTAGAAGCAAAAAGGTTGTCATCTGGGGCCCTCTGGGAGCTTTCAAAATTATATTATATATATATATGTTTAAAAAATAACCAAAAAATATATAATTTTTTTTTTTTTTGATTTTTTTGTAAAGGTGGGGGGTTGTCATCTGGGGCCCTGGGGATCTCCGGGCCACTGGGGACCTCCAGACCCCTAAAACAAAACATTGGCCCTTTAATAACAAAAAATTTGGGGGGTTGCCACCCGGGGCCCTGGGGACCTCCAGACTGCTAAAAAATATTAAATTCCAAAAATTGGCCCTTTAATAAAAAATCCTACAAAAACCAACTAACAAATATATATACAAAAAAAAAAGAGGGGGGTTACCATCTGGGGCGCTGGGGGGCCTCCAGGCATCTGGGCACCTCCGGACCCCCGGGCCCCTTACAGGTGTACAGGGCCGCCATCATGAATTTTGGGGCCCCTTACACAGCTTCAGGCATGGGCCCCCTGGAGCAGAGAACCGGGGGGGGGGGTGCTGCCGCATGAAATTGAGAAGCGGGGGGGGGGGGTGGTGCCACAAATTGAGGAGCGGGGGGGCCCTTTACAAAAATTTTGACAGAAATAAGAAATAAAGAAAAATATATATAAAAAAGGGGGGTAGCCATCCGGGGCCCTGGGGACCTCTGTGCTCTTTATAAAATAAAAATAAAAAGAGAGAAAATACATATATATATATATTTTTAAAATATAACATTTATCGAAAAAAAGTAAAAAAACAAGGGGGTAGCCTTCCAGGGCCCTGGGGACCTCTGGGCCCTTTCCTTAAAAAAAATAAAAAAAATATATTAAAAAATATATATATTTTTTTAAATATATATCTTTTATTTAAAAAAAAGGGCTTGCCATCTGGGGCCCTTAGTGGCCTCCGGGCCCCTGGGGACCTTCGGAGCCCTTAAAAAAAATAAAAAATAAAAAATATTTTTTTTTGTTTTAGGGTGGTTCCCATCCGGGCCCCTGGGGGCCCCTGGGGACCCCCGGGCGGTGTAATGCCTGTACCCCCCTAATGGCGGCCCTGCAGGTGTACTGCCTGTACCCCCCTGATGGCGGCCCTGGGTGTAATGTCAGCATGTGAAAAATGACATTCTGAAGGAAAAAAGCCATTTAAAACTGACGAGCTTGCCCGTGGCGTCAGAGGGGGGGCGTGGTCCGGCAGACAGCGGGGATTTCAATTGGAAGCGGCCGCTCTGGCGAAGAAGAAGAAGGAGAAGATGCGGACGAGAAGGACAGCGGAAGAAGATGGAAGGCCGGGCAAGATGCGGGAATAGAAGACCAAGACAGAAGCAGAGGAAGAAGAAGATGGAGGAAGAAGAAACCCGAAGGAAAGAAGAAAGAAGATAATAAAGGACTTGAACCCTCTTGTCTTTTTTAAAACCCTTTACATTTTTTTAACGTGAAATGGTAGAGTACAAGGTACCCCATTACCATTTCACACAGGATCTGGGGGGCCCGTTTGTTAAAGGGGTCTTCCAGATTTCGATAAGCCTCCTGCCCGCAGACCCCCACAACCATGGGCAAGGGTTGTGGGGAAGAGACCCTTGTCCTCATCAACATGGGGACAAGGTGTTTTGGGGGGCACCCCAAAACACCCTCCCAATGTTGAGGGCATGTGGCCTGGTGGTTCAGGAGAGGGGGGGGGGCCGCGCTCTGTCCCCCCCTCTTTTCTGCGGCACCGGCCAGGTCAACGTGCTCATAAGGGGTCTGGTGTGGATTTTAGGGGGGACTCCACGCCATTTTTTTTTTAATTTGGGGTGGAGTTCCCCTTAAATTCCACACCAGACCTGAAGGGTCTGGTTATGGATATTTGGGGGGAACCCCACGTCATTTTTTTTAAAAATTGATGGCGGGGTTCCCCTTAATATCCATATCAGACCTGAAGGGTCTGGTTATTGAATTTGGTGGGGCCCCCACGTCATTTGAATAATTATTTTAAAATTCGTACCATGGGGGGGGGAATGTCAGCAGGTGAAAAAAGTGCACTTTTCCCGTGGTTAGAAATATGTCTTTGCACAAAATGACATTCTGAAAAAAAAAAGCCATTTAAAACTGACTCGCGGCAATAATGAATTGTCAGCTCCCGGCATTGCAGGAGAATTCATTCATTAAAAAAACGAAAAAATAAAGCGTGGGGGTCCCCCCAAATTCAATAACCAGACCCTTTAGGTCTGGTATGGATATTAAGGGGAACCCCGCCGTCAATTTAAAAAAAAAAGGCGTGGAGTCCCCCCTAAAATCCACACCAGACCCCTTATCCGAGCACGTTGACCTGGCCGGCCGCAGAAAAGAGGGGGGGACAGAGCGCGGCCCCCCCCTCTCCTGAACCGCACCAGGCCACATGCCCTCAACATTGGGAGGGTGTTTTGGGGTGCCCCCCAAAACACCTTGTCCCCATGTTGATGAGGACAAGGGTCTCTTCCCCACAACCCTTGCCCGGTGGTTGTGGGGGTCTGCGGGCGGGAGGCTTATCGAAATCTGGAAGACCCCTTTAACAAAGGGGCCCCCCAGATCCCGGCCCCCCCCCCTGTGTGAAATGGTAATGGGGTACCTTGTACCTCTACCATTTCACGAGAAAAAAAAAGTGTCAGTGTAAAAAAAGACAAGAGCCGGTTTTGGACAAGTCCTTTATTATCTTCTTTCTTCTTTCCTTCGGGTTTCTTCTTCCTCCATCTTCTTCCTCTGCTTCTGTCTTGGGTCTTCTATTCCCGCATCTTGCCCGGCGTGTTCTTCCATCTTCTGTTCCTCCCGCTGTCCTTCTCGTCCGCATCTTCTTCTCCTTCTTCTTCGCCGGAGGCGCGGCTTTTTCTTTGCCAGAGTCGCCGCTTCCAATTGAATTGCCCGCTTTCTGGAACATGTGACCACGCCCCCCTCTGACGCACTGGCACCACACGGGGACTTTCCTAAGAGCTTGCCCGTGGCGTCAGAGGGGGGGGGCGTGGTCCGGCAGACAGCGGGGATTTCAATTGGAAGCGGCGCCTCCGGCGAAGAAGAAGAAGGAGAAGAAGATGCGGACGAGAAGGACAGCGGAAAAAGATGGAAGAACACGCCGGGCAAGATGCGGGAATAGAAGACCCAAGACAGAAGCAGAGGAAGAAGAAGATGGAGGAAGAAGAAACCCGAAGGAAAGAAGAAAGAAGATAATAAAGGACTTGTCCAAAACCGGCTCTTGTCTTTTTTAACCCTTTACATTTTTTTTACTCGTGAAATGGTAGAGGTACAAGGTACCCCATTACCATTTCACACAGGGGGGGGGCCGGGATCTGGGGGGCCCCTTTGTTAAAGGGGTCTTCCAGATTTCGATAAGCCTCCTGCCCGCAGACCCCCACAACCACCGGGCAAGGGTTGTGGGGAAGAGACCCTTGTCCTCATCAACATGGGGACAAGGTGTTTTGGGGGGCACCCCAAAACACCCTCCCAATGTTGAGGGCATGTGGCCTGGTGCGGTTCAGGAGAGGGGGGGGGCCGCGCTCTGTCCCCCCCTCTTTTCTGCGGCCGGCCAGGTCAACGTGCTCGGATAAGGGGTCTGGTGTGGATTTTAGGGGGGACTCCACGCCATTTTTTTATTATTTGGGGTGGAGTTCCCCTTAAATTCCACACCAGACCCGAAGGGTCTGGTTATGGATATTTGGGGGGAACCCCACGTCATTTTTTTTTTAAATTGACGGCGGGGTTCCCCTTAATATCCATACCAGACCTAAAGGGTCTGGTTATTGAATTTGGGGGGACCCCCACGCTTTATTTTTTCGTTTTTTTAATGAATGAATTCTCCTGCAATTGCCGGGAGCTGACAATTCATTATAGCCGCGAGTCAGTTTTAAATGGCTTTTTTTTTTTTTTTTTTTTTCAGAATGTCATTTTGTGCAAAGACATATTTCTAACCACGGGAAAAGTGCGCTTTATTCACCTGCTGACATATCCCCCCCCCCCCATGGTACGATTTTTAAAATAATTATTCAAATGACGTGGGGGTCCCCCCAAATTCAATAACCAGACCCTTCAGGTCTGATATGGATATTAAGGGGAACCCCGCCATCAATTTTTAAAAAAAATGACGTGGGGTTCCCCCCAAATATCCATAACCAGACCCTTCGGGTCTGGTGTGGAATTTAAGGGGAACTCCACTCCAAATTAAAAAAAAAATGGCGTGGAGTCCCCCCTAAAATCCACACCAGACCCCTTATCCGAGCACGTTGACCTGGCCGGCCGCAGAAAAGAGGGGGGGACAGAGCGCGGCCCCCCCCCTCTCCTGAACCGCACCAGGCCACATGCCCCCCAAAACACCTTGTCCCCATGTTGATGAGGACAAGGGTCTCTTCCCCACAACCCTTGCCCGGTGGTTGTGGGGGTCTGCGGGCAGGAGGCTTATCGAAATCTGGAAGACCCCTTTAACAAAGGGGCCCCCCAGATCCCGGCCCCCCCCTGTGTGAAATGGTAATGGGGTACCTTGTACCTCTACCATTTCACGAGTAAAAAAAAAGTGTCAGTGTAAAAAAAGACAAGAGCCGGTTTTTGACAAGTCCTTTATTATCTTCTTTCTTCTTTCCTTCGGGTTTCTTCTTCCTCCTCCTTCTTCTTCCTCTGCTTCTGTCTTGGGTCTTCTATTCCCGCATCTTGCCCGGCGTGTTCTTCCATCTTCTTCCGCTGTCCTTCTCGTCCGCATCTTCTCCTTCTTCTTCTTCGCCGGAGCGGCCGCTTCCAATTGAAATCCCCGCTGTCTGCCGGACCACGCCCCCCTCTGACGCCACGGACAAGCTCTTAGGAAAGTCCCCGTGTGGTGCCAGTGCGTCAGAGGGGGGCGTGGTCACATGTTCCAGAAAGCGGGCAATTCAATTGGAAGCGGCGACTCTGGCAAAGAAAAAGCTTCAAATTGAATTGGCCGCCCTCTGACATGTGACCACGCCCCCCTCTGACGCACTGGCAGCACACTCCTAAGAGCTTGCCCGAGGCGTCAGAGGGGGGGGCGTGGTCCGGCAGACAGCGGGGATTTCAATTGGAAGCGGCCGCTCCGGCGAAGAAGAACAAGAAGGAGAAGATGCGGACGAGAAGGACAGCGGGAGGAACAGAAGATGGAAGAACACGCCGGGCAAGATGCGGGAATAGAAGACCCAAGACAGAAGCAGAGGAAGAAGAAGGAGGAGGAAGAAGAAACCCGAAGGAAAGAAGAAAGAAGATAATAAAGGACTTGTCCAAAACCGGCTCTTGTCTTTTTTAACCCTTTACATTTTTTTTACACGTGAAATGGTAGAGGTACAAGGTACCCCATTACCATTTCACACAGGGGGGGGGCCGGGATCTGGGGGGCCCGTTTGTTAAAGGGGTCTTCCAGATTTCGATAAGCCTCCTGCCCGCAGACCCCCACAACCACCGGGCAAGGGTTGTGGGGAAGAGACCCTTGTCCTCATCAACATGGGGACAAGGTGTTTTGGGGGGCACCCCAAAACACCCTCCCAATGTTGAGGGCATGTGGCCTGGTGCGGTTCAGGAGAGGGGGGGGCCGCGCTCTGTCCCCCCCTCTTTTCTGCGGCCGGCCAGGTCAACGTGCTCGGATAAGGGTTCTGGTGTGGATTTTAGGGGGGACTCCACGCCATTTTTTTAAAAATTTGGAGTGGAGTTCCCCTTAAATTCCACACCAGACCCGAAGGGTCTGGTTATGGATATTTGGGGGGAACCCCACGTCATTTTTTTTTTAAAATTGACGGCGGGGTTCCCCTTAATATCCATACCAGACCTAAAGGGTCTGGTTATTGAATTTGGGGGGACCCCCACGCTTTTTTTTTCCTTTTTTTAATGAATGAATTCTCCTGAAATTGCCGGGAGCCGACAATTCATTATAGCCGCGAGTCAGTTTTAAATGGCTTTTTTCCTTTGAAAAATGACATTTTGTGCAGAGACAGTTCTAACCACGGGAAACATGCGCTTTTTCACATGCTGACATTAGAGCCCCCCATAGTACGAAATTTAAAGGAAAATTACACTTTTATTATTGCACTTTTAGCATTATTAAAATCACTGCTCCCGAAAAAACGGCCGTTTTAAAAAATAAAAAAAGCATTGGTACATGTCCCCTGGGGCAGGACTGAGGTCCCCAAACACTTTTTAGGACAAAACTTGCAGATTAGCCTTTAAAATTCACTATTAAGATTTCCCCCCATAGACTTATACAGGGAGTTCGGCGGCGGCTTTACTTATCAATCACATCGCGCTGCTGCTGCCGCCGGTTCATGCGCCTAATTAGGGATTCATCCAGCGCACTAATTAAGGCATGTACCGGCGCAGCGCAGATTCATTAGTAAATCAGCCCCAATGTTTCCCACACAATGTGCCTCCAGTTATTTCAAAAGTACAACTCCCAATAAGCCAAGACAGCCAAAGCACATGTTGGGAGTTTTAGTAGTCTGCCTCCAGCTGTTGCATAACTAAATACAATTCCCAGCATTCACTGATACACCCTACATGTTGGGAGTTGTAGTTTTGCAACAGCTGGATGTTTGACCCCCCAAATGTGAATGTACAGGGTACACTCACATGGGCAGGGGCTTACATTGAGTTTCGCTCTGAGAACTACAAGTCCCAGCATTCCCCCCCCTCCTCCAGTATAGAGTACTACAAGTATATATTATTTTTTTTTTTTATAAACAGATGCCATTTCCAGAGGAGGATATGTGGATTTGCCCATGTAACCATAAGAGTCATTGGATTTTGATGGTAGATTATTTATTTCAATATTTAATATATGTCATGCAATTTGGTATAATACAAACTGATACTGATGCAGCACCCATAAATAGAAAATCAGTACAATTTATAACTTATTCATATGTATAATTTAGATTTCATGGGCAAAGTTGTGTTATTGTTAATATAATATTTCAGATCGTAAGGAAGGGACGCTGGGACTTGTAGTTCTCTATACTGGAGGAGGGGGGAATGCTGGGACTTGTAGTACTCTATACTGGAGGAGGGGGGGATGCTGGGACTTGTAGTACTCTATACTGGAGGAGGGGGGAATGCTGGGACTTGTAGTACTCTATACTGGAGGAGGGGGGAATGCTGGGACTTGTAGTTCTCTATACTAGGGGGGGGGATGCTGGGACTTGTAGTACTCTATACTGGAGGAGGGGGGGAATGCTGGGACTTGTAGTACTCTATACTGGAGGAGGGGGGGAATGCTGGGACTTGTAGTTCTCTATACTAGGGGGGGGGACACTGGGACTTGTAGTTCTCTATACTGGAGGAGGGGGGGAATGTTGGGACTTGTAGTACTCTATACTGGAGGAGGGGGGATGCTGGGACTTGTAGTACTCTATACTGGAGGAGGGGGGAATGCTGGGACTTGTAGTTCTCTATACTAGGGGGGGGGACACTGGGACTTGTAGTTCTCTATACTGGAGGAGGGGGGGAATGCTGGGACTTGTAGTTCTCTATACTACTTGTAGTTCTCTATACTGGAGGAGGGGGGGAATGTTGGGACTTGTAGTACTCTATACTGGAGAAGGGGGGATGCTGGGACTTGTAGTACTCTATACTGGAGGAGGGGGGAATGCTGGGACTTGTAGTTCTCTATACTAGGGGGGGGGACACTGGGACTTGTAGTTCTCTATACTGGAGGAGGGGGGGAATGCATGGGCAGGGGCTTACATTGAGTTTCGCTCTGAAAGTTTGAGATGCAGCTAGTTTTTTGCTTCAGCTCAAACTCTCAGCGGGCAACTACTGTGAACCCCCCCGCCCCTGTGACTGTAGCCTAAAAACACTACACCACACTACACTAATGTAAAAATTACAAAACAATAAATATACACATACCCCCTCCCCAATACCCCGGTATCCACCGCCACAGGGGTGCCGGGAAGAGCCTCTACCAACAGGCCCAGAGCGCCAAATATGGCGCTCCTGGGCCTAGGCGGTAACAGGCTGACGTTATTTAGGCTGGGGAGGGCCAGTAACAATGGTCCTCGCCCACCCTGTTAACGTCAGGCTGTTGCTGTATGGTTGGTATCTGTCAGAAAATCAAAAGACAGGAAACCACACAGGTATTTTTTTTATTTTTTAAGTTAAACATTAAAATGCACATTAAACAATGTTAAAACAAAATATTACATAAGAGGCAAGGCCAAAAGTAAAGGAAAAGGGGGAAGAAAAGGAGAGGAACAAAAAAAAGGAAGTTACAAGAAAAGAGAAGATCACAAGGTTTATCCAAGTGGAGGACATATAGTATCCTTCAAGTCCAGGAAATTCTTGTTCCTATTTTCTCCCTATGAAAAAATAATATCATAATTACAAGTTGAAGAGAATCCTAGTAAAACTAAATGATTTGACTGTCATTTATAATACATTTCTTGATATATTTCATGTATTACTAACATGGAATACAGGAGAAGAGAACTAGCTATGTCCATCCTTGCTTTTTTTAATAAATTCAGAAGATGTCTCCACCAGTGTCACCGGAATGTTCAGCAGATAGTGCTTTGCAAACTGTGAAAGAAAAAAAAATTGTAAATGCTACTATTAAACTTAAAAAATAAATAAAAATAAAATCATAAAAAAATAATTATAATGTTTTCTACCATCAATATCAAAACGCCACAGCTGCTAGAATCCTTCTGCTTCTTGTGCTTCATCTTCTTAATTTCCCACTGATTTTCCTCTTCCTGCTTGGCATACTTAGCCAAGAATACACTTTAAACAATTAAAAATAATAATATATTATATATATGAAACTTTATTTTTCTGATTATTGAAAAATAAAAATCTATAGATAGATAGATAAACTGATAGCTATAATATCTCTCACTCTCTCTATATATTTTTTATTTATTTATTTATTTTACCTCCAGTTTGGTTTAAGGATTGACGCATAGTAATCTTCATTGCCGAGTGGATCCATCAGTAGGAGCTCCTTTTGTGACTTCCTTACGATCTGAAATATTATATTAACAATTACACAACTTTGCCCATGAAATCTAAATTATACATATGAATAAGTTATAAATTGTACTGATTTTCTATTTATGGGTGCTGCATCAGTATCAGTTTGTATTATACCAAATTGCATGACATATATTAAATATTGAAATAAATAATCTACCATCAAAATCCAATGACTCTTATGGTTACATGGGCAAATCCACATATCCTCCTCTGGAAATGGCATCTGTTTATAAAAAAAAAAAAAAATAATATATAATAACTTAGGCATTTCTTTAACTTAACCAAAGAGAAAGTTTTTTAATCATTAAAATATATAAAATTAGGACAGAACAGACAACTAACCTTTCCAAGTCTTGAAATTTCACCAATAAATAAGGACGTAGCAGCACAGGCGCATATCTGGTGAACCGGTAGCTGTTTGAAACGAATTAAAGTGAGAATACTTTATTATAGTGCAATGAACATATAAATTAAACATACAAGCACGTTACACTTACTTGATAATGTGCAATTACATGCCATATGTATGCATCAATGACCTGTAAAATAAAATATTTATTAAAATATTACTATTAAATATATTTAACTAATTTCTATTAATTAGTGTTAATCCCTTACCTCATCAGAAAGCCACTCTGTCCCATGCAGAGTTTTAAAAGACGACACATCCAGTTTGTATGGCCCCACCACTGCTTCCTCGGAGTCCTGATCTTCTGAATTCCACAGCGTTTGAACTTTTTATTATTTAATTTTTAATAGATGGGGAGGGGGGGTTGGGGGTGGAAGAGAAAAAAAAACAACATTAAAATCCATGTATGTTATTGTACCTTTCTGAACTCAACCTAATACAGGCTCCTTTCAATGATGGTGTAGTGGCAGGATAACTTGAGATTGAAGCTAAATGAGGATGTAACGAGATGTGACTAGGGATTGGAAAGATCAGTTTGTAAGATTTTTTTAGAAGTCCCATAGTGAATTCTATGTAAATTTTTTGTTTACATTAGATACCATTATTTATTTATTTTTTAAAAGAATGTTACATCAGATAACCTACTACAACATCATTGTTGGAGTTACACTGTTTTCAGACAAAACAACTGAAAAACTAAGATAAAATAGAGCATTATGCCAAACGGTGGCAACGTCTAACAATGGCCAGCCAACAGGGCACGGCTAAACAAATGTTGGTCAAACTTGTAACCTTAAATACCGACTAATCGCTACCTCTTTCTTCCATGCTTTGTTTGGAATTCAAAGCTGAATACACCTTTAAGTTACAAAATAATTGAAAATCAAAAATTAGAACAGTTCACTTAATATGTAACTTTAAAACATTTTTACCTTTTTTTTTTTTAAACAGCTTTATTCATAATGTCTGATTGACATTGTGAAGACTAAATCGTACTTTCTGCTAAAATAAACTGTATTGTATTAATTAAACAAAAATTAGTAAATTATTAAAAAAAATAGTGTTATATATATATATATATATATAAATATATAACAAACAGTGACAGAGAGACATGAGGGAGAGGGGGGAGAGAGAGAGGGGGAGGGAGTCAAAGACAGAGAGAGAGAGAGAGAGAGAGAACATAATTTTTGAGAAAAATGAATATATTGTACCTCCATAGTATCGTTAATGAAATTGATGATAGAGACACAATGGGGCAGATTCACGTAGATCGGCGCATTATCATTCCGGCGTAGCGCACCACTTTTCCGTTAGACTTGCGCAATCTAGCCGCGTAATCCGGCGATTCACGTAGCTTTTACGCAAGAGCTTGCGCAAACGTAAGGTTTTTTCCGGAGGCGTAAGGAGGAGTAATACAAATTGGGAGGGACGTGGGCGTGTTACATTGAAATGAGCCGTGACCCCATGCAAATGCGCATGCTCACAACTCGGGAGCGGCGCAATCATTGAAATTGGAAATGGACTAGGGCAACGTTGTGAACTACGCAGACAGCATAAATAGACACACACAAACGCCCTTCCATTGCAAAAGTACATCCCTTTGTGTCCCTTCCCATTGAATCAAGTGCTTTTGCTCTGTTGTTCGTTAGAGTGTGTTTTGTAGTTGTCAGATTAGTGTTCTGTGTGATCTTGTGCTTGTTGGTAGTTTTGTGAAAGTGTATTTTGATAAGTGTTTGAGACTGTTTGTTTGATTGATATATTTCTGAGCGTTTGTTTTCTTGCTTTATTTTTTCATCTGATTTTTTTGTGTGTGTTTCTTGCTGAGTGCTAGTGTGATTTTTGGCTGTTCTTTTTCTCTTTGTGTGTGTTCTTGTCTGATTGGTTGTGCTTGTATTTGTGACAGATTTTTGGTGACTGCTAGTGAGTTTGTTTGGAAGTATGACTGAGAGAAAAAGAAAGCTCAATTTTACTGTGGGGGGAAAAAGAATTCTTGCCCGGGCCATTACCGACTATGGGCGTTTTCTCCACGGCCCGCAGAGTGCCACCACCACCCCGGCCAGGAGGAGGGAGATCTTGGATATGATCACAGAGCAGGTCAATTCATCGGGGGAGGGGGAGACACGGACCCGCTCTGGGATAGAAAAGAAAATAAATGACCTCCGGCGTGAGGTGAAAAAAAAAACTGGCCGCAATAAATGCCCATGCCAGGGGCACAGGAGGGGGCCCACCATGCCGGGTTAGATTTTCAGAGACGGAGCGTGTGGTGGCCCTGACCTTTCACCGGCATGAAGTGGAGGGCCTGCCAGGCTTTGACACAAGTCCGGTCCCCGCGGTGCCAGGTAAGGTTTTTATTTCTCTCAGGTGTGTAGCATGTGTGGGGGAGGGGGTGAAAGGGAATATGTGGCAAGTGTGTGGATCCTCCAACCTGTGAATGTTTTGTGTCATCCACAGCTGTGCAGGAGGGTGCAGGGCCATCTGGACTGACCGCTCCAACCCCAGGACAGCAGCCTAATGAGGCCCCCCCAACAAGGCCAGAGTCCGCAGAGGAGGAACAAGAGGAGGGGGAGGATCATGCGGAGGACGATCATGAGGAGGAGCAGAATCATGAGGAGGAGGAGTCCATGGAAGGCACTGGCCCTTTGGTTTCTGCGGACTCTTCCCCTCTGGCTGCAAGAAGCCTGCCCTCCCTAAGGGTCAGCCCCCCCCCTCCTCCCCCAACATGGCTCCCCTCACAAGGGCCTCCCCTTCTCCCCGGCCACAACCATCAGCAAGAGCCAGGAGGTCATCCCCAAGCACCAGGGGGGCGCCCAATCTCATGCCCGCCTGTCTGAGAAGGAACCTGGCCACCCAGACCCGCCTTCTGAGACAGCTCTGCCAGACTATGGGGCGGGTGGATCAGAGCCTGTCCTCCATTAATGATAGCCTGGGTAACCTGGACTCCCACTCCCGGGCCTCCACAACCTGCCTAAATGACCTGCAAACTACAGCAGCAGGCGTTGGGCAGGATGTGAGGGCCCTTACCCAGGCTATCCAGGGCAACACGGCAACACTTGGTGCTGCCCTGGACAGAATAGCCGTGGCCTTGGAGGGCAGGCCGCCAGGTGGGCAGATCTCAGGGGCTGCTCCTCCTTCCCCGGCTTTTCCCCTCCCCCATGCGTCTCCCCTGAGGGTCCGGGGCCGTGGCCGGGGGCGCCCCAGGCGTGGCTCAGGCAGAGGGCAATAATTTTTTTTTTCCCCCTTTTGTTTGTTTTGAAAGCTTTTTTATTTTTTTTTCTAAGCATTTTTTGTTTCTATGCATTTTTGTTTGTTTGACTTTTTTGGCATATTTTGGGTTGTGAATGATGTTTGAATGTGGGGGTGACATTCCTGCTGGAAAAGGGGTGTCACCCTCAATTTTGGTGGAGAAGGGTTCCCCAGGACCAGGGAGAAGTGATTCCCAGGTCCGTGTGAATGGTGTATGAATGTACAGTGACATAATTGGAGCCTTGACGTGGCGTTACTGCTCACCAGTCTTGCATGGTGGACTGGTGCCAATCCAATTTGATGAGGATGTGGGGTGTGTGTGCTAGGGACCATAGTGGTGTGCATGCATGCATTCTCATTGTGCCATGATTAATGTGTGTGTTTAACGTGCAAAGATGCCCAATATGAGCTGCCTCCTGACTGCTCTTCCCTCAGAAGACGGGGTATCCTCGGTTAGGGGTTGATTTCTGGTTGGGGGGTCAGATCATCACGTAGCTCAACCTGCAGGCCCTTCCTCACTGCGAGATTGTGTAGCATGCAACATGCAGCGATGATATGGCACACGAAGTTTGGGGAATACAACAGTGTACCCCCAGACTTATCCAGGCATCGGAAACGTGACTTCAGGAGGCCTGCGCTCCACCACTGCACGGGTTTTGATGTGTGCTTCATTGTATCGTTCCTCTCCTGGGGTTTGGGGGTTCCGGATAGGAGTCATGAGAAGTGCATATGCAGAGTCACCTGTAAAGGAAAAGACAGGAGAATGTTAGTCATGCATGTGCCACTTCTGTTGTGCATCACGGGAGGGATAGTCATGCCTGACTCCCATGTCACTCACCAACCAGCCAGGTGTTCCCATACACGTTCTGTTCGAATTCTGTTCGGATGTGGCTTTGATTGTAGATGTAGCTGTCATGGCTGGACCCTGGGTGTTTGGCACGGACGTGCCATATGAGGCCTTGGGCATCAACTATCACCTGTACGTTGATGGAGTGCCAATTCTTCCGATTGCGGTACATGTCCTCGGTCTAAAGTGGGGGGGCTAGAGTGCCACATGTGTGCAATCTATGGCCCCGATGGTGCGTGGGAATCTGGCAATTCGGTAGAAATCTGCCATTGCCTTGATTCGAAGCTCCTCAGTGGTGGGTTTGATGATTGGTTGGCAAGCGTGTGAGGATTAAAGCAGGGACAACCTGGTGCACACATCTGCTCATGGAGGATTGTGACATCCCAGACCACCACTCCACTTGTACGCTGAAAAGAGCCACTGGCAAGGACATGGAGTGTTGCCAGGACCTTCACCAGTGGCTGCCAACATGCATGTGAGCGGTGTGTTGGGCTGGTGATCGTCGCTCCTGCAAGGTTGTGGTTAATTCCAGGATGGCATGAGGGGGGAATCTGAAGATGCGAAAGACCTCTGAATCATTCATGCCAAACAGGTGTATGCGGGTGCACGGTATACCCTCTCCGTGCCATCCTCCGTGCCCTCCTCCTTCTTTGGTCATCTATATTCACTAGTGCAGCTATGAGCGACGATGCCCCTAGCATGTTGGCAGTCAAATTGTAGTGCAACACGTGTGTGTGGTCTGCTCCTCAGTAACGGTGTTGCTTTATCTGACAATTAGACTTTTTTTCAAAAGTTAGATCAGCTTTTATGTGCTCTAACTTTAGACAGGACATTTTGCAGTTGCGCACATCGCGTAGCCTGCGCCAACTGCGTTTTTTTGTGGACGTAACTCCCTCATTAGCATATTTGACTAGCAAATCTCTAGCGCAGTTTTGCGCGAAGGGAAGCGAATGTCTAACTCAATTACGCCGGACCCGTAGATTTCTGGCGTATATTGTTTTGTGAATCGCGTCCAACTATACGCACGCGCACATTTAGACTTACGCACGCGCAACAGCAGTTGCGCACGCGTAATCGCTCTGTGAATCTGGGCCAATGTTTTTGGCTGGCTGGACTGTCCTCGATCTTCTCAGGCCAGGGTGGACTGTCCTCAATCTTTTCTGTGCAGGGTGGACTGTAGTTGATCTTCTCAGGCCATGGTGGACTGTCCTCGATCTTTTCAGGCCATGGTGAACTGTCCTCGATCTTCTCAGGGGACTTTGCTTCTTTTTTTGACCACGAGGGCTGAAGTATTGAAGCTCCTTCGATATGGTTTTATGTGGTCCAAGCTTATTTTTTTTTTTAAAGTCTTCCCATCAGAAGTCGCTAACTTTACAATTTTTCCAATCACCTCCTGGATGGTATAAGGCCCCGTGAAGTCCGGCTCCATCCTTCCTCCTTGTCTGCCACGCTTTCTCATGTTATAGAGAAGGACCTGTTAAAGTAGTATGGAAAATCTGTGTTAGATATATAATTAGGGCATACTGACATTGTTTACAATTTAACACAGGTTGGAATGTTGGTGTGTTCCTCTTATGTTACTTAAACATAAAAATTATTATTTTTTACTAACCTCATCACCAACATTGAAAGTTACATTTTTAGCCTCCTTTTGCTTTGTTTGGGCCTACTCTATATTGGCCTTAGTGGCTTCGTGCAACAACACTTGGGCATCTTTCTTTTCGTCCACAAATTTATCATAGCTGTCCTCAGTGGGAAGAATGATGTTCGAAAGCTGGAAAAAAATAAAATATAGCACAATGAATAAAAAAATAAAATAATAATAATAATTTAAACCTTGCATTGTATTAATGAAAATGTAAGATGTGGAAGAAGGACTAAATTATTACACAGACTATGGGCAATAGGTAATATATTGCTTTAATTTATCTGATACTCACTGGCAGATCAAGTGGAACCTCAGACGGAAAAATTGCTTCCCTCCCGTACATAAGTAGGAACGGAGAGTACTTTGTTGTTAACTGCATCTTTGATCTCAAGGCGAATAATGTTGCATCAAGATAGATGTCCCAGTTATTCTGCCTGTCATTTACAAGCTTCCCAAGTGCCCTGTAATAAAAACAAACACATTTTTTTTGAGTATCAAACTAGACATTAAGTTTATAAAAAACACAGGAAAAAACGTACCTCTTGATGTTTTGATTTGTTTTTTCATCAAGTCCGTTGGTCTGAGGGTGGTAGGCAGCAGTAACACTACGTTCTACTCCCAGGATTGAGCAGATCCCATTGTTGAGCTATAAAAAAAAAAAAAAAAAATTAGTAGAGATAACATTTTTATTTACATTATTTGTTTCATATTATTATTTTTAGAATACTTACTTGGTTGACAAACTCTCTACCCTGGTCCGAAAGAATCCTCTTGGGGCAACCATGGCGATAGATCAGGGAACAGATGTGCCGTGCCTCTGGAGCAGATTTCGTCTTCATAGGATAGGCTTCAACCCATTTTGAAAAATAATCAGTTGCTGTGAAAATGTACTGATAAGCCTTCCACCGTTTTGGTTAAAGGTCCTATCAAGTCGATGCCTACAAGTTCCCAGACTGCAGACACCTAATGTGATTTGAAAAAATAATTTGGAAAATATTTTAATAAAGTCTACGTAAATAATCATTTCCTACCATACTGCACACAAACACACACACCTTAAAAAATACACATGAAAAAGCTGGTATTGCCAACACTAAAGAGGCATTCTTAACTTATCTTGCTAAAGTACACTTACAAATAGCTTTGATAAGCGGAGTGCGCAACATCATGCAACTATATTGTATTACAGTATGTGATATATAATTTAGGTTACTGCTATTAATTTTATGCATCTGGATTTTTACAAAGCATTAGATACGTTGCAACATTATAGGTGAGTACATAGAATGAGAAGGATTGGGCTGGGGGAGAATGTGTGTACGTAGGTTGGTAAACGGAGGGTGGTTAATTATGGTATTTATAGGGTGACTGTTACCAGTGGGGTACATCAGTAGTGAGTCTTGGGTCGTATTCTATTTAATAGATTAATTAAGGACATTGTAGAGGTGTTAAATATTGAAGTTGCAATCTTTGATGATGAAACTAAACTCTGTAAAATGGTTAACACAATAGAGGACAGTGCACTGTTACAAATGGATCTGGATAGGTTGGAGGTTTGGTCTGGGATGTGGCAGATGAGGTTCAACACGGATACATGTAAGGTTGTGCAAAAATGGGGATAAATAATCAAGACTGGTATTATGTACTAAATGGGAGAACAATTGGTACGACTGACATGGAAAAGGACATGGAAAAGGACAGTAAATTTAGCTGTAGTGACCAGTGTCAGGCAGCTGCTGACAAACAAAATAAAATCATGGGGGCATCAATAGGGGCATGGATGCCCATGGCAATTAAATTATTCTACCACTGTACAAATCACTAGTCAGACCACACATGGAATACTGTGTACAGTACTGTTCATAGCACACATGGATTAACTGTGTACTTTAGCAAGATAAGTTAAGAATGCCTCTTTAGTGTTGGCAATACCAGCTTTTTCATGTGTTTTTTTTAAGGTGTGTGTGTGTGTTTGTGTGCAGTATGGTAGGAAATGATTATTTACGTAGACTTTATTAAAATATTTTCCAAATTATTTTTTCAAATCACATTAGGTGTCTGCAGTCTGGGAACTTGTAGGCATCGACTTGATAGGACCTTTAACCAAAACGGTGGAAGGCTATCAGTACATTTTCACAGCAACTGATTATTTTTCAAAATGGGTTGAAGCCTATCCGATGAAGACGAAATCTGCTCCAGAGGTGGCACGGCACATCTGTTCCCTGATCTATCGCCATGGTTGCCCCAAGAGGATTCTTTCGGACCAGGGTAGAGAGTTTGTCAACCAAGTAAGTATTCTAAAAATAATAATATGAAACAAATAATGTAAATAAAAATGTTATCTCTACTAATTTTTAATTTTATTTTTATTTTTTTATAGCTCAACAATGGGATCTGCTCAATCCTGGGAGTAGAACGTAGTGTTACTGCTGCCTACCACCCTCAGACCAACGGACTTGATGAAAAAACAAATCAAAACATCAAGAGGTACGTTTTTTCCTGTGTTTTTTATAAACTTAATGTCTAGTTTGATACTCAAAAAAAATGTGTTTGTTTTTATTACAGTGCACTTGGGAAGCTTGTAAATGACAGGCAGAATAACTGGGACATCTATCTTGATGCAACATTATTCGCCTTGAGATCAAAGATGCAGTTAACAACAAAGTACTCTCCGTTCCTACTTATGTACGGGAGGGAAGCAATTTTTCCGTCTGAGGTTCCACTTGATCTGCCAGTGAGTATCAGATAAATTAAAGCAATATATTACCTATTGCCCATAGTCTGTGTAATAATTTAGTCCTTCTTCCACATCTTACATTTTACATTTTCATTAATACAATGCAAGGTTTAAATTATTATTATTATTTTATTTTTTTATTCATTGTGCTATATTTTTTTTTTCCAGCTTTCGAACATCATTCTTCCCACTGAGGACAGCTATGATAAATTTGTGGACGAAAAGAAAGATGCCCAAGTGTTGTTGCACGAAGCCACTAAGGCCAATATAGAGAAGGCCCAAACAAAGCAAAAGGAGGCTCACGCTAAGAAAGTGCTAAAAAAATATAAAAATGTAACTTTCAATGTTGGTGATAAGTAAAAAAAATAATAATTTTTAAAGTAACATGAACACACCAACATTCCAACCTGTGTTATTGTAAACAATGTCATATGCCCTAATTAAATAACACAGATTTTCCATACTACTTTAAAGGTCCTTCTCTATAACATGAGAAAGCGTGGCAGACAAGGAGGAAATGGAGCCGGTTCACGGAGGTGATGGAAAAATTGAAGACTTTAAAAAAAAAAATAAGCTTGGACCACATAAAACCATATCGAAGGAGCTTCAATACTTCAGCCCTCGTGGTCAAAAAAGAAGCAAAGTCCCCTGAGAAGATCGAGGACAGTCCACCATGGCCTGAGAAGATCAACTACAGTCCACCCTGCACAGAAAAGATTGAGGACAGTCCACCCTGGCCTGAGAAGATCGAGGACAGTCCAGCCAGCCAAAAACATTGTGTCTCTATCATCAATTTCATTAACGATACTATGGAGGTACAATATATTCATTTTTCTCAAAAATTATGTTCTCTCTCTCTCTCTCTCTGTCTTTGACTCTCTCCCCCTCTCTCTCTCCCCCCTCTCCCTCATGTCTCTCTGTCACTGTTTGTTATATATATATATATATATATATATATATATAAAAATACATATATATATATATATATATATATATATAACACTATTTTTTTTAATAATTTACTAATTTTTGTTTAATTAATACAATACAGTTTATTTTAGCAGAAAGTACGATTTAGTCTTCACAATGTCAATCAGACATTATGAATAAAGCTGTTTAAAAAAAAAAAAAGGTAAAAATGTTTTAAAGTTACATATTAAGTGAACTGTTCTAATTTTTGATTTTCAATTATTTTGTAACTTAAAGGTGTATTCAGCTTTGAATTCCAAACAAAGCATGGAAGAAAGAGGTAGCGATTAGTCGGTATTTAAGGTTACAAGTTTGACCATGTTGGTCATTTGTTTAGCCGTGCCCTGTTGGCTGGCCATTGTTAGACGTTGCCACCGTTTGGCATAATGCTCTATTTTATCTTAGTTTTTCAGTTGTTTTGTCTGAAAACAGTGTAACTCCAACAATGATGTTGTAGTAGGTTATCTGATGTAACATTCTTTTAAAAAATAAATAAATAATGGTATCTAATGTAAACAAAAAATTTACATAGAATTCACTATGGGGCTTCTAAAAAAATCTTACAAACTGATCTTTCCAATCCCTAGTCACATCTCGTTACATCCTCATTTAGCTTCAATCTCAAGTTATCCTGCCACTACACCATCATTGAAAGGAGCCTGTATTAGGTTGAGTTCAGAAAGGTACAATAACATACATGGATTTTAATGTTGTTTTTTTTTCTCTTCCACCCCCACCCCCCTCCCCATCTATTAAAAATTAAATAATAAAAAGTTCAAACGCTGTGGAATTCAGAAGATCAGGACTCCGAGGAAGCAGTGGTGGGGCCATACAAACTGGATGTGTCGTCTTTTAAAACTCTGCATGGGACAGAGTGGCTTTCTGATGAGGTAAGGGATTAACACTAATTAATAGAAATTAGTTAAATATATTTAATAGTAATATTTTAATAAATATTTTATTTTACAGGTCATTGATGCATACATATGGCATGTAATTGCACATTATCAAGTAAGTGTAACGTGCTTGTATGTTTAATTTATATGTTCATTGCACTATAATAAAGTATTCTCACTTTAATTCGTTTCAAACAGCTACCGGTTCACCAGATATGCGCCTGTGCTGCTACTTGGACTTGGAAAGGTTAGTTGTCTGTTCTGTCCTAATTTTATATATTTTAATGATTAAAAAACTTTCTCTTTGGTTAAGTTAAAGAAATGCCTAAGTTATTATATATTATTTTTTTTTTTTATAAACAGATGCCATTTCCAGAGGAGGATATGTGGATTTGCCCATGTAACCATAAGAGTCATTGGATTTTGATGGTAGATTATTCATTTCAATATTTAATATATGTCATGCAATTTGGTATAATACAAACTGATACTGATGCAGCACCCATAAATAGAAAATCAGTACAATTTATAACTTATTCATATGTATAATTTAGATTTCATGGGCAAAGTTGTGTTATTGTTAATATAATATTTCAGATCGTAAGGAAGTCACAAAAGGAGCTCCTACTGATGGATCCACTCGGCAATGAAGATTACTATGCGTCAATCCTTAAACCAAACTGGAGGTAAAATAAATAAATAAATAAAAAATATATAGAGAGAGTGAGAGATATTATAGCTATCAGTTTATCTATCTATCTATATATATATATATTATTATTTTTTTTAATTAATATTATATTTTTTATTTTTCAATAATCAGAAAAATAAAGTTTCATATATATAATATATTATTATTTTTAATTGTTTAAAGTGTATTCTTGGCTAAGTATGCCAAGCAGGAAGAGGAAAATCAGTGGGAAATTAAGAAGATGAAGCACAAGAAGCAGAAGGATTCTAGTAGCTGTGGCGTTTTGATATTGATGGTAGAAAACATTATAATTATTTTTTTATGATTTTATTTTTATTTATTTTTTAAGTTTAATAGTAGCATTTACAATTTTGTTTTCTTTCACAGTTTGCAAAGCACTATCTGCTGAACATTCCGGTGACACTGGTGGAGACATCTTCTGAATTTATTAAAAAAGCAAGGATGGACATAGCTAGTTCTCTTCTCCTGTATTCCATGTTAGTAATACATGAAATATATCAAGAAATGTATTAATTCATTATAAAATGACAGTCAAATCATTTAGTTTTACTAGGATTCTCTTCAACTTGTAATTATGATATTATTTTTTCATAGGGAGAAAATAGGAACAAGAATTTCCTGGACTTGAAGGATACTATATGTCCTCCACTTGGATAAACCTTGTGATCTTCTCTTTTCTTGTAACTTCCTTTTTTTTGTTCCTCTCCTTTTCTTCCCCCTTTTCCTTTACTCTTATGTAATATTTTGTTTTAACATTGTTTAATGTGCATTTTAATGTTTAACTTAAAAAATAAAAAAAATACCTGTGTGGTTTCCTGTCTTTTGATTTTCTGACAGATACCAACCATACAGCAACAGCCTGACGTTAACAGGGTGGGCGAGGACCATTGTTACTGGCCCTCCCCAGCCTAAATAACGTCAGCCTGTTACCGCCTAGGCCCAGAAGCGCCATATTTGGCACTCTGGGCCTGTTGGTAGAGGCTCTTCCCGGCACCCCTGTGGCGGTGGATACCGGGGTATTGGGGAGGGGGTATGTGTATATTTATTGTTTTGTAATTTTTACATTAGTGTAGTGTGGTGTAGTGTTTTTAGGCTACAGTCACAGGGGCGGGGGGGTTCACAGTAGTTGCCCGCTGAGAGTTTGAGCTGAAGCAAAAAACTAGCTGCATCTCAAACTTTCAGAGCGAAACTCAATGTAAGCCCCTGCCCATGTGAGTGTACCCTGTACATTCACATTTGGGGGGTCAAACATCCAGCTGTTGCAAAACTACAACTCCCAACATGTAGGGTGTATCAGTGAATGCTGGGAATTGTATTTAGTTATGCAACAGCTGGAGGCAGACTACTAAAACTCCCAACATGTGCTTTGGCTGTCTTGGCTTATTGGGAGTTGTACTTTTGGAGGCACATTGTGTGGGAAACATTGTCTTTTTCCTAACCCTTGTACCTCCAGCTGTGAAAATAAAAAATTCACAGCATGCTCTGACACACCATGCATGCTAGGAGTTGTAGTTTTGCAACAGCTGGAGGCACAAGGGTTGGAAAACATTGAGTTAGGAAACAAACAATGTTTGCCAACCAATGCGCATCCAGTTGTTTCAAAAGTACAAGTACGCCGAGACAGCTAAAGGACATGTTGGGAGTTGTAGTTTTGCAACAACTGGAGGGCTACAGCTTGGGAACCACTGTACAGTGGTTTTATAACTGTAGCCCTTAAGATGTTTCTAAACTACAAATCCCAGCATGCCCAGGCTGTACAGGAAAGCTGTGAATTGTAGTTCTGAAACATCTGAAGAGCCAAATGTTGCAGAACTACAACTCACAGCATTCCTATACAGTGGCTGCATCTTTAATTGCCACAGCTTTCCGAATGCAGTCACCCCAAAAATCATAGGAGGGGGGGATCATAGAATTGCTTGAATCGGTGTGGAGGTAATAGGTGTGTGGGTCACCTGCTAGGCCTCTATTGTTCTACTGGACTTTAGTCCCAGTGTCCCCCCCTAGTATAAAGAACTACAAGTCCCAGCGTCCCGTCCCCCCTAGTATTAGAGAACTACAAGTCCCAGCATTCCCCCCCTCCTCCAGTATAGAGTACTACAAGTCCCAGCATTCCCTCCCTCCTCCAGTATAGAGTACTACAAGTCCCAACATTCCCCCCCTCCTCCAGTATAGAGAACTACAAGTCCCAGCATTCCCCCCTCCTCCAGTTTAGAGAACTACAAGTCCCAGTGTCCCCCCCCCCCTAGTATAGAGAACTACAAGTCCCAGCATTCCCCCCTCCTCCAGTATAGAGTACTACAAGTCCCAGCATCCCCCCTCCTCCAGTATAGAGTACTACAAGTCCCAACATTCCCCCCCTCCTCCAGTATAGAGAACTACAAGTCCCAGTGTCCCCCCCCCTAGTATAGAGAACTACAAGTCCCAGCATTCCCCCCTCCTCCAGTATAGAGAACTACAAGTCCCAGTGCCCCCCCCCTAGTATAGAGAACTACAAGTCCCAGCATTCCCCCCTCCTCCAGTATAGAGTACTACAAGTCCCAGCATCCCCCCCTCCTCCAGTATAGAGTACTACAAGTCCCAACATTCCCCCCCTCCTCCAGTATAGAGAACTACAAGTCCCAGTGTCCCCCCCTAGTATAGAGAACTACAAGTCCCAGCATTCCCCCCCTCCTCCAGTATAGAGTACTACAAGTCCCAGCATTCCCCCCTCCTCCAGTATAGAGTACTACAAGTCCCAGCATCCCCCCCTAGTATAGAGAACTACAAGTCCCAGCATTCCCCCCCCTCCTCCAGTATAGAGT
This sequence comes from Rana kukunoris, assembly GCA_029574335.1. Lineage (NCBI taxonomy): Eukaryota > Metazoa > Chordata > Amphibia > Anura > Ranidae > Rana > Rana kukunoris. The sequence goes on along the minus strand of JAJQKJ010002697.1, from coordinate 84,269 downwards.
ACTACAAGTCCCAGCATTCCCCCCTCCTCCAGTATAGAGTACTACAAGTCCCAGCATCCCCCCTCCTCCAGTATAGAGTACTACAAGTCCCAGCATCCCCTCCTCCTCCAGTATAGAGTACTACAAGTCCCAGCGTCCCCCCCTCCTCCAGTATAGAGTACTACAAGTCCCCATTCCCCCCTCCAGTATAGAGAACTACAAGTCCCAGTGTCCCCCCCCCTAGTATAGAGAACTACAAGTCCCAGCATTCCCCCCTCCTCCAGTATAGAGAACTACAAGTCCCAGTGTCCCCCCCCCTAGTATAGAGAACTACAAGTCCCAGCATTCCCCCCTCCTCCAGTATAGAGTACTACAAGTCCCAGCATCCCCCCCTCCTCCAGTATAGAGTACTACAAGTCCCAACATTCCCCCCCTCCTCCAGTATAGAGAACTACAAGTCCCAGTGCCCCCCCCTAGTATAGAGAACTACAAGTCCCAGCATTCCCCCCTCCTCCAGTATAGAGTACTACAAGTCCCAGCATTCCCCCCTCCTCCAGTATAGAGTACTACAAGTCCCAGCGTCCCCCCCTAGTATAGAGAACTACAAGTCCCAGCATTCCCCCCTCCTCCAGTATAGAGTACTACAAGTCCCAGCATTCCCCCCTCCTCCAGTATAGAGTACTACAAGTCCCAGCATCCCCCCCTCCTCCAGTATAGAGTACTACAAGTCCCAGCATCCCCTCCTCCTCCAGTATAGAGTACTACAAGTCCCAGCGTCCCCCCCTCCTCCAGTATAGAGTACTACAAGTCCCAGCGTCCCCCCTCCTCCAGTATAGAGTACTACAAGTCCCAGCGTCCCCCCCTCCTCCAGTATAGAGTACTACAAGTCCCAGTGTCCCCCCCTAGTATAGAGAACTACAAGTCCCAGCATTCCCCCCTCCTCCAGTATAGAGTACTACAAGTCCCAGCATTCCCCCCTCCTCCAGTATAGAGAACTACAAGTCCCAGCATTCCCCCCCTCCTCCAGTATAGAGAACTACAAGTCCCAGTGTCCCCCCCCTAGTATAGAGAACTACGAGTCCCAGCATTCCCCCCTCCTCCAGTATAGAGAACTACAAGTCCCAGTGTCCCCCCCCCCTAGTATAGAGAACTACAAGTCCCAGCATTCCCCCCTCCTCCAGTATAGAGTACTACAAGTCCCAGCATCCCCCCCTCCTCCAGTATAGAGTACTACAAGTCCCAGCATTCCCCCCCTCCTCCAGTATAGAATACGAGGCTATGACCCCCCTCCTATGGTTTTGTGGGTGACTGCAGTGGTCACTCACGAGCTGCAGCTGTTCCAGGTTATGTGGGCTGGTGTTGTAAATACTGCGCATGCGCAGGTTTACGCTACTAACGTAGCCTACGCTAGGTCTACTGGGCAGATGTTGTAAATACTGCGCATGCGCAGGTTTACGCTACTAACGTAGCCAACGCTAGGTCTACGCTAATAGTACGCTAATAGTACTCGCCCCGTTCCTTGAGCCCCGTTCCATGAGCCTTAACGGGGGAGTAGAGCTGCGAGCACGGGGGACGGGGAAGAGCTGCGGGCGCGGGGTGTACTTAGCGCTGGCGGGAGGCACGCTGCTGAGATAATAGCCTAGCTGGATCCTCTCCCTATGATAGCCTAGCTGTGACTGCGAGCACGGGGGACGGGGAAGAGCTGCGGGCGCGGGGTGTACTTAGCGCTGGCGGGAGGCACGCTGCTGACATAATAGCGTAGCTGGATCCTCTCCTTATGATAGAGCTGCGGGCGCGGGGTGTACTTAGCGCTGGCGGGAGGCACGCTGCTGACAGCGCTATCGGGCAATCACAGGGAGAGGAGATCCTCTCCCTATGATAGCCTAGCTGTGACTGATGTTTGCGTCAATACTTGACGTTTAAATAGGTCACGTGACATGAGTGAGCCAATAGAATGTGATGGAGGCGGACCATCTCATTCCATGGCAAATCTCATTTCATGGCAATGCACCGGCTTGGTGATGGTCTGTATTTCCAGTTTGCGACAGTTGGCTTGACTGCTGTTCTGAAAACTTCCTGCTTCACCTCTTCCCTTCTGCTCTGGGGGTTCAATTGCTCTGTATCTTTCACAGCCATTTCCATCACTGAAGCTATCTCAATTGCCTTTGTAAGGGTAAGGTCTTTCTCTGTTAACAGTCTCTTTTGTATTGACTCACAATTCAGTCCCATGACAAACTTATCTCTCAGTGCAGTAGGTAGGTAGTCCCCAAAAGAACAGAGGCTAGTCTGCGAAGGGCAAGCGAATGTCTGCTGCTGCCTCTGATAGAAGCGAAATCTTTCTGCTATTTCTAGTGTTTTGGGCTGGAAGTGATCCTCTAGCAGTGTCAGCAGCTCTGCCAATGTCTTAGCTGAAGGTTTTACAGGGGAAAGCAGATCTCTAAGAGTGTCATACGTTTTGCACCCGACCACTGTCAAAAAAACTGCCACTTGCCTGTTATCTGTGATGTCATTTGCACTGAAATACTGTTCCAGCCAGGAACTTCAAGATGTCTGTTCTCCATCAAACTCACTTAATGTCCCGATTAATGACATTTTCCTGCTGGGATCTGTGACTGCTTTTATCCAGGTGACAATCCACAATGTCCTTGTCTCTCTCTCACTCTCAGACTGATAGACACTTTGTAAATTTCATTCTCGTCGCCACTGTGATGTCCTGTGTGTTGTGAGAGACACAAGACTCTGGTCTGGAGCAATGGATGTTTATACAGGCTGTACACTGCAACATGCATCTCAGGACATTACATCTTATCTGCTTCCTACATGAGCACTCTCTAAGATGGCCACTTGTCATCACTGCTGGGTGGAGCCAGCCTTAAAGTGCCAGTATATGTGGAACCCTTCAGGTATAACATGTTATACATGGCCAAAGTGAAAAAATAAATGGAAACTTTTTTATACCAGTGACGGCATTTTCTTGTGGTAAGGTAGGGTTCAATAATCTGATCGTTGAAGTCCATAAGAAAAATTGTAATCATAGATGCATGTTGGTTTTTGGATTGGGCCTTTTTTTTTGGGGACTTTCACGTAGGTGTCATCGTGGATAGTGGTAAGCATGCGGACATTTCCTTTGTCCCTCCACCTGACAGCCAATAGCTCCTGGTTCCTCAATGATGCTGACTCCCCTCGTCTGAGCTTTTCATTCACCAGTTTTTGAGGAAAGCCCTTTCTATTGGCTCTTACTGTGTCACATGCTGGGGTGTAAAGATTGCGAAACAGGGGCAGGCTAGTATAATAATTGTAGTCAGAGTCTCAGGTAATCGACCAAGGGAAAGGGTCTGAGGGGAAAAGAGGAAAATTGAACTGAGGTGGGAAAGTGACCTGAGGTGTAAAGATTGCAAGTAGAAGTAATAGAAGAAACAGGGGCAGGCTAGTATAATAATTGTAGTCAGAGTCTCAGGTAATCAAGCAAGGGAAAGGGTCTGAGAGGAAAAGAGGAAAATAGAACTGAGGTGGGAAAGTGACCTGAGGTGTGCCGGGGTCACGTGGTCAGTATGCCTAAAAGGGGGCAAAAATAAAACAGTAGGATGGAGCTAGCAAAAAAAATTGAAATAGAAGTAACTGTATGCAACCACAAGCCCCCAATGCAAAAAAGCCTGTGACAGACATGTGGAACTGGGATATGTCTGGAAAAGAAAGCTAGCTACCGCCAATCTAACTCCTCATCAACGAGAATTACAGACCCCTCGACGAATAGCAGAAGAAACTGTACCTGTGCTGAAAGCATGGCCCGGAGTGAATATAGAAGTGCTACAGGGAATGGCTACGTGTCGTGCCCTGTGCTAGCAGAGAAGGCAGTACCAGGGAAAGTGGCTTATCCCTGAGTACATCCGCAAAAGTCTGGTGCCCATACCGTTTTGGACCCAGCTTGAAAAGCCGTTTGAGCTGAAAGTGGCAAAAGAAAACCAAAACGCAAGAAGGAGCTGAATGTCTGTGAGAAAAGAACCCAGGATCCTGAGATAGAAACGCCCAGGCGTGGCCTGGACATGGCTGAGTGAGGCTGCTTTCTTCTCGAGCTCCCGGCCCTGTCCTCCACTATACCGGCCAAAAACGCTGCAAAGTCGGCATGCAATCAGCCAAGAAGCGTACCATTAAAGCTACCACCCGGGTGACCCGATCCAGCACACCGGCGAGCGATTTACACCGCTACTTCAGGCTACAACCACAGACTTCACCGGGAGCCAGAGCTACGGCACCACGAGGCGCAGCGCGGGCAGCCGAATCCCTAGAGAGCGGTGAGTGGATCCAGCCCCCTGCTGACCCAAATTTACCACCCAAGCCTGTGGTGACACCGGGACCCCCAGTCCATAACATGGAATCCCCATCCTCCTCCCCGAAGGGCCCCTCGGCAAAGCAAGAGATTCGGGCCTTGTTGCAGGCCCTACCCACGCGGTCTGATATAGAAGCCCTGATATTGAAATTGGAGGAAACTCACCGCCGCGACTTCCAGGAGGTGTCCTCCCTGTCAGAAAGAGTGTCGTCGGGCGAAGCTTCTGGGGGAAATACTGATATGACCTGTCAGTTTTGAGTTAATATGTGCCTTATAGTCTTATGCTTAGAGGTTTGATGTTAGTCTTTTTCTCAATCTTCTTTAACTGTTATGCTTATCTTTGTATGACCATGAAACTTGATTGCATTGTCGACATGAACCCCAACAACATCTACAGCCGGGGGGGTGGACTGGGACCCGGCTTGCTTCGCTGGTGGTGTTCACCCACTTACCCACCTAGGCCTGCGCTCAGCTCCCAGTAAATTACTGGGCAGCGCGCTTTTAGCTGTTTGAGCTAAATTAGATTTTCTTCCTCGGCCGCACTCTTGTGCAGGCCTCCTAATCTGTGTACTTTCCTATCTCCCCTGCTCTTGCCTCCTCTCCTTCCCCTACTCACCCAGTCACACGCATTTGCGGGGACTGACCCCCCACCCCTCTCCCCCCTGCCCCTCCCCCCATCTCTTCCCTATACATCCTTACCGAGGGGTACACCCTCCACTACCATAGGCGTGTGCGTATTGCATTAGGGTGTGCACCTCAAACCAAAGCTCAAAAAACATGTTCACCCCCCCCCCACCCCCACAAAAAGATGATTTTTTACATTTTTTTGCTGACTACTAATCGCAATTCATTCAAATATGTGACCTCTCTGTGCCAAGGCCCAGGCACAGAGAAGCTGCATATTTGTGTGTGGCCGATGCCAGGGGGTCAATGACTACCCAAATGCAGGTAGCAAAATTCAGTATTTCCAAGCCCTCTGTTCAGCACTGCTGTGTCGCTCCCTGTATGCGAGTAAGGTAGGAAGGGAAGGGAAAGGGTTGGTGACTGTGCAAAATGCTGTGGGGGGGGGGGGTTACTCTGTAGTATGCAGGGGGGGAGAGGTGACTGGGCAGGGGGGGGAGGTGACTGTGCAGGGGGGGGAGAGGTGACTATGCAAGGGGTCCAGAGATGCAGGGTGCTGTGTAATGTAAAGGGGTCCAGAGGTGCAGGGTGCTGTGTAATGTAAAGGGGTCCAGAGGTGCAGGGTGCTGTGTAATGTAAAGGGGTCCAGAGGTGCAGGGTGCTGTGTAATGTAAAGGGGTCCAGAGGTGCAGGGTGCTGTGTAATGTGTAGGGGTCCAGATCCAGAGGTGCAGGGTGCTGTGTAATGTAAAGGGGTCCGGAGGTGCAGGGTGCTGTGTAATGTAAAGGGGCCCAGAGGTGCAGGGTGCTGTGTAATGTAAAGGGGTCCAGAATTGCAGGGTGCTGTGTAATGTAAAGGGGTCCAGACGTGCAGGGTGCTGTGTAATGTAAAGGGTCCAGAGATGCAGTATAGTATTCTAACTAAGCGCGATCCCGCCGCCAACGTACTGCGCATGCGTCGAGTGTCCAAACATCCCCGTGCGCATGCTCCAAATTCTGTGAATGAACGTCAATGACGTCACATTCCCATTCATGAACTTTTTACGCAAGCGACGTGATTTTTTTTTTTCCCGACGCGATGACGACGCCTATACCTAACATAGGATACTCCAACACCATGTAGGTATATCTATGCGCCGCGTATCCCGTCCGGAAACGTCGTACCGTCATTGCGTCGCGCCGGAATTCGATCGTGAATTGCCGATTTCCGCTCATTAACATATTTTTTGAGCGTAAATCGGCGGGAACGCCCCCGGCGCCATTTTTAAGTTGAAGTAACGATGCGATGGCGAAACTCAGTTACGCTGCTCGCATCGGAGCTTCAACCCGGCGTTTCTTGTTTTCTGGTTACAGAAAACAGAAACGCCGGCTCAAAGTCACAGTTAGGCTGGCGGATCACTGGATCCGCCAGCCTAACTGTTCCTGAATCTGGCCCATAGTGAGACATATCACATAAAGAGAGGTATTAGAAGTTCATTTTCCCAAAGTCGTAAATCTCTTATCTCTTAAGGTGGCAGAGTCTTATCTTATGGGCGCCATACTATCTTTACACAGATGTCTTAATGGGACAAAACCGTATATATCATATTTAATGAACATATAGAAATTCTAGGAATAATTAGGTTTGTTTGGACATTGGCGTAGTTCGTAGTAACCAATGACATCTAGGATAGATGTCTCAGATAAAGCTTAAAAGAGAATTACTAAAGACTCTTTGATTAATTAATTAATCTCCTGACAAACTCAGGGAAAGCTGGTGGTGGGTTAATGCAGCAAAAGAGACAGCTTCTTGTTCAGTTGCCAAGAGTAAAGTGGAGAGCAGAAGAGAGCGAACTTGGTTTTTATTACTCGATGACATCACAAGACACAGGCATGTTGATTGGTTCACATAAAAAAGTACACACCCTCACATGATAAAAACACACCCAGTTCCCTCCCATCCAGCTATTGACCCACCCCATACACGCCTTCATCCACGCCCTCATCTACGCCCACTAAAAGCACATGTCTAGTTCCTTTGTTTAAAGTTCATAAACAGGGTCTCCCACACAAATGTTCAAGAAACATTCCTTTTGCCAAGGGGATGGGCTACAAGTGGGAGGAAGGGGGAAGTTCATGTTTGGAAGAAATTCACTGATTAAAGGAGTTAATCAGTCCGCCGTTATTTGCGATATAAGGTGGAACAGTTCAGCACAGCTTCTCTTGACCACATGACCAAAAATTCCTTCAGTGATTGCAGACAGGAAGTGGGGGAGGGTTTTGGCTTTTTCTTAATACCTTCTTCACAGATGGGGGGTGGGTGTCACAATTAGAAATGAGTGACATTTAAGATGTATACTCAAATTCCAGCGAGTAACACATATCTTATGTAACATCAACATGGAAAATAAAGCACTAATGTGATTTCATACATGTAAAAAAGGTATAAGAAAGAATATATATGAAAGAATATATAAACACTTAAGTGGTTAGTGGTTCTAATAAAAGAATTAGCTTCAACTTATCAAATATAGTATTTTGAAATAATTCTATCACAATATAATGCCAGTTTTACAATTGTTAGTCAGACAAGTCAGATAGGCGTCTATCAGGCTGACCGCTTGTCCAAGCAACCCTATGGCACCAGTAGGCAAATATCTACGAATCAACCAGGGAAAACTTTTTATTCTTAGCTTGTTCCAGAGTGTGGTCTCAGGTGAATTTCCCTTGCAAACTCGGTTGAGCCAGTTAGGTAATGAGTTACCAAGAATTGGCAGAAATGACCCATTCTTTGTTGAAGGTAAGAACACCCACAATTGTTTCAATTTGGTTATAGGATAAGAATATCAATTTTTAATGCTTGGATTGTAAGATATTGTATAAATTAGATTTTGTGATACTTTGAACATAAAACTGTATGTTACCGGTTGTTAATAAACCTGCATTCATGAAGTCCTGCCTGGTTCGAAACTTTGTTATTCTACTTAATTTTTCCTAACTTAATTATTGCACAATTTATATCAAGGTTAGCAGACACCTATTAAAAGTTCTGCATTGTGTTGTGCCGTGTTTTGCTAGCACTAGGAGGGGCAGGTGGTTGTTGTTGGGGTAACGCTGTCCACTAAGCAAATCTTTGTGATAGCAGATTGGGTTTTCTCAACTGTAGGTGCCTTAGGGTGCAATGTAAAGGATGAGATACCCTGGGTGAAATCTTAATTAATTATTTTTGTTTAAGAAATTAAATTTAAAGGGGTACCCCTGTAGAGGGTTCGTTACTCTCTGTGTGAACCTAGGTTTTACATGCATGTTGGTTACCTTGGACTGCACAATTTAGTCCGGAAGAGGTTTTGGGGACTTAACATGCATGTTGTTTCCCTGGTTTGCAAATTTAGTCTGGATGAGGTTTTGGGGATTTAGGACCCCTGGAGAACCTGCGTTTACATTCATGTTGCTTGCCTTGACTGCAAAAAAATTAGACTGGATGAGGTTTTTGGGGATTTAAGAGCCCCTGGCAAACGCATGTTGCATGTTGGTTTCCTTGATTGGCAATCAATGTTTGTTAGGTGAGTTCTGAGATGTAGCTACTAGTAGAAAAAGATACCTTTTGTTTTGTATAATGTAAAAATTGTGATGTAAAATAATATTCATGAGTTTAGAAATGTCAGGAAAGGTCCTGACAGGTAAACCAGGTAAAGGTTTTTGAGCTTCATTTGATAACAAAGTTAAAAGGTATGTATCATCTTTGTACTATAGGTGTACTATATATGTTTCTGTTGTAACGGTCTATGTACTAACTGGGTTGAGATATTCCTTATCGCCGTGGCAAGCAGGGCTTGGCGGCTTTACTCTGAGCACTGCTGTCCATAAGTAATTAATAAACTAACCTGACAATTTTTATCATTCTGTGAATATGTATGTATGTATATGTGTGTATGTGTGTATATGGTCAGGAATTTTTTGTTCATATGTATGAATAGTTTGCTAGGTGGAACGCCTGTGTATTGCTATATAGAAAACAGAAGGTAATGGAACGAAATGTATATAGGTAATCATAGGATCTTAAACTGAACAGAGGGCTTGTTTTGTTTTATTACCCCCCCTTTATTACTAAAATACTGCAATAGGCAGATGTGACATAAATAATAATAAAGTTTATATTCATAAAATATTAGACTTTTTGGTGGTACAGATGATTTTAATGATCTCTTCTTTAATTGGATGCTTAGACACAATCTGTCAGAAAATGTAGTCCTTCTGGCCCATTTTGCAGGCATTGCTATGAAATTGTGAGCCCTATACTGTTTAAAATCCATTTTCCTGGCCAGTCCTCCCGTCAGCACATCATGGATTAATCCCCTCCTCCTCCGGTTCACCAGTAGCACCTTCTTCTAGCTAATAAGTAGGGGGCCCCTCCTCCCCAGTCCTTGTTCCTTTTTTTTGGTCGGACGATCACCTAAGCTCTTCCAGACAAAATCTCCGCAAGCGTCTGGCTCTCGGGCTTTTGCAGTGACGGCAAAGAGGGCCCTCTTGTTGCGACATTGGGGAGCAGACAGCACCTCAAAACTGAGTCCAGGTTATTGTTATTCTGGGAAGTATGGGCGGAAGAAGTCCATACAGAATGGCCGACAGATCAGAGGAAACGGATCTGCTTACAAAAATATTTAGACGGCTTACAGCAAAAGAATGCAATTTCGCCGGTACCCCTATCCCAACAAGGAAAAGGGGTATACTCTGCAATCTTTCTGTTCCCAAAGCATCGGGGGATCTCAGACCAGTTCTGGACCTGAGAATTCTAAACCACTTCATAGAACCCAAGACGTTCAAGATGGAATCTGTATTTACAATCATCTCTGTGTTGCAACCAGGAGACTGGTTGATATCAGTCGATCTAACGGATGCATATTTGCACGTCCCAATGTTGATTGGGACGTGCAAATATGCATCCGTTAGATGATCCAGCCAAATTTGGATAGGATTTCTAGAACCATCTCGCATTGAGACGCCAAGAATCTTAGGTATCTTTGGTGGCGTCTCAATGCGTCTCAATGCGAGATGGTTCTAGAAATCAACAGGCAAAAGAGCCAATTGATTCCCTCACAACAGATGGAATATCTGGGACTGATTTTCAATACAAACAGAGGCCTTGACCCGAACGAAAGAAGCCTGAATTGGTAGCCTGCGTTAGCAGCGTGATGAAGTCAACGTCGTTAACGGAAAGAGATTGTATGACCCTACTCGGGATGTTTACTGCAGCAAGCCCAACCATTCCTTGGGCAAGGTTCCACACAAGAGCCTTCCAGGCAACCTTCTTGAACCAATGGGTTCTCCACCAGAGGATTCGTATACCAAACCGGATTCGACAGAAGCTAGCTTGGTGGACTGGGTTCTGATAACTTCGGATGCCAGTCTCCGGGGCTGGGGTGCTCACTGCCTCGGCAGGCAGGTGCAGGGGGTTTGAGCAATCCCGATACTCCAACCTTTTGGAGCTGCAAGCCGTATACCTGACCCCTGCGGGCCTTTGAGAAGCTAGTACAGGGAGCTCGAGTCGAACTATTGTTAGACAACAAGACATATATATAGCATATATAGCCGACAGGGCGGAACCAAGAGCTTGCCACTTCTGCAGGTGGCAACCAAAATATGTGTGTGGGCCGAAGCACATCTGGAAGTCGGGACAAGAACGAATGGGCCTTGAACAAGGAAGTTCCTTGTATACAAAGACACCCCTATTTGTGTCCAGGTTCCGTTACAACAAAGCCTTGACCCAAGATGCCTTCTCCATTCCATGGGATTTTCCCCTAGTTTACATCTTTTAGCCAGTGCCGCTAGTAATGAGGGCTTTTGTTAAAGATTGCTAGAGAAAAGGTCCATACAATAATAATTCTACCCTTCTGGCCGCAGAGGCCGTGGTTCCCTCTACTCCTACACATGGCGTCGGCCCCCCCAATACGTCTGCCGCTAAAGAGGGATCTCCTAATGGCAGCGCTGAATCAACCAGACTCCAGGCACAAGGAAGTAATCTCAACACTGTTAAAGTCTAGAAAGGCTTCGACTAACGCCACCTACTGTTGGGGATTTGGGCAAAGTTTACAACGTTTGCATTACAGAAAAATTTCGCTTCAGTGGATCCGAATGTAGCACAAGTACAGGACTTTTTGCAATCTGCTCTAAACAAAGAAGGTATAAATTTCAGCCTTGTCGAAAACACGATACACAGGATACAGGTGGGCAGACGAACCACTGGTAAAACAATTCTTAAAAGCGACCATGAAAATTAATCCTCCAAGAAAGTCTCTATTTCCGGCCTGGGACTTAGGCACAGTGCTAAGAGCACTGCTTCTACATCCTTTTGTACCGGCAGAATCTTGTCCATTCTGGTTTTTAACACTTAAACTGTTTTTTCTCACCGCCGTAACATCGGCAAGAAGGGTATCCGAGCTGGCAGCCGTGTCCAGTAAAAATACGGTACTGCATCATCCTTCCAGACAAGGTAATTCTGAGGGCTTCACCAATAGCAACGCCCAAGGTAATTTCAAAATTTCACCTTAAAGGAACACTAAAGGTTCGTTTTTTATTGGATCAATTAATATCAACTACCTCGTTTTTCCTTTTGACTTCCCAAAATACAGTAATCCAGGTTTGAAAATGCCATTTCCTGTCTCTCCTCTTCTTGCTTTCCACCAGCACCTGCATGGGTGGAAAGCACCCCCTTCCTATGACTACAGCTCTGCGTGAAGATGCTCTTTTATCCCTCACAGGAATGGGGACTAAGCCTAATGGGAACTGTAGTTTCCCAATAACACCGTATTGACTACCGTAAACAAGGTAGTCAGTGAGAATAACGATTTAGGAGTGATGAAGGTGAAAAAACATAACATTTTACTTTATCAGCTACTGTCAGACTTTAATTTAGGAGGAAAATATTTTTGTCTTTACAACCCCTTTAACTGGGGGCAGTGCTACCTAGCTTTACTAGCTTTACATCACCTCCTAGGCTTCCGAAGAACTGGACCTCAGACCTCTGGACATGGTCAACCTTTTCTCAATTTACCTGCATCGTCAACTAGAGCTCACTCTACAAGTGCAGTATTTGCAAAATGGATTCCAAAGCATTACAATCTAGACGTGACGTCGTTAAGGCGTCTAGTTCCAGAAATGCCTGTATCGGCTCCTTTTCAGGCAAAAAAAGGATTCACTTAAAGTAGTTGTCGTCCGAGCTTGTTCATGAACAAGGACTGGCCAGAAAAACAGAAAATTGTTAATCTTACCCGTGAGGACAGGCCAGGAAAGGAAAATTACCGTAGTAATTTTCCTTTCCTGGCCTGTCCTCACGTCAGCACAGCCTTTCCCTCCATAGGCTGAGTCTATCATCAGCTAGGACCCGTGTATCCTTTTACACCCTTGATTCCCCGAGGGTACTTTTCCTTAATGTGTAGCCTGCATTCATATTTTTAGCCCCCAAGCACATTACTTTTAATTTCCCTACATTGAACCTTATTTTGCCATTTAGTTGTCCACCCTTCTACTTTAGACCTCTTTCACACTAAAGATAACACCTAAAAAGCACCCTGAAGGAGCTGCTCCATTCACACTGGAGAGGTGCGCTGGCAGGGCGTCAGAAAAGGTCCTGCCAGCAGCTTCTTTGCAGTGCATTAGAACTCCTTAAGTGCCCCTGCCCATTGTAATCAATGAGCAGCGCCGCTGAAGCGGCACTTTGTGGGCCCCTTTTAACCCTTTTTCGGGTGAACGGGTGCTAACGGGTCAAAACCACCCTGCTATCGGCCGAAAAACACTGCAAAAATTAAAAATAGCTGTGTTTTATCGCCGACGCCCGGGGCGGCTCAGTGTGAAAGCACTCTTATTGAGGTAACGTTTCAATATCCTGTAAGTTATTGACCTGCTTAGCTTTGTATCATCAGCAAATACCGAGATTGAACTATTTATACCAACCTCTATATTGTTTATGAACAAGTTAAACAGAATTGAGCCCTTCACGTAGAATCCGCGGCGGCGTAGCGTATGCCATTTACACTACGCCGCCGCAACTTACTGGAGCAAGTGCCGTATTCCCCATGTGGAAGAAAAATATATTTTAAATATATTTTTAAAAAACATTCATAATATATTTTTCCCAAATATATTGCTATATTTTAAATGCTACAACTTTGGCCAGATTCAATATATTTCAATATATTTTGTAGTGCATTGTGAAAGAATATGGCTGCAATAATATATTGCTGAATGCATTTAAAAGTACATTTAGCATATATTTATAAATATATTGACAATGCATTTCAAAATGCACTTTGCAATATATTTATGGCTGCACAAATATATTGCTCAATGCATTCAGAAGTATATTTAACATGTATGAATATGAATATATTTGCATTTTTAAAATATATTTCAAATTGTATTCAATATTATATTCACAAACATATTAAAATATATTTTGGAAATATATTGAATATGGCCAAAATTGTAGTATTTAAAATATATGTCAATATATTTGGGAAAAATATATTAAGGATTTTTTAAATATACTTTAAATATAAATGTAAATATATATAAAAATGTACTTCTAAATGCAAAATTTAAAAAAAATATACATTACCATTAAATTCTGCAATTTATATATTGTATTTTATATATTGTAGGCCTATAAAACCAGCAAACATTTGGAAATAAAAAAACAACAACACAGTTCAATATACACAATTTTATTATCATATAAATATACAAAAACTACAACACAGAGAAAGTGGTGTTAACTGTGGTAAATGACATTAATGACATAAATGTTTGTGGTTCCTGATTTTTCCCTTCAGGTGATATTTCAACACCGCAATGTTTCTTGTAACAAGCGCTGCCCATTAATTTCGAATGTTCCGCATGTGCACTGCCCACCAGTGTTTAAGTACTCATTGCACAGAAAGGGATGCAGTTTCATGAGCTTTTTAGATGCTATTTCTAGCGCTAAAACGCCTGAAAACTGCCTCAGTGTGAAAGGGGCAGTTGAGTAATAAAACAGATGGCAGTTGAGTAATAAAACAAAATTAAGCATGATAAAAACATCAAAATATTGTAGACTTTTCAAAAATCAGTATACAAAATCAACATCTTGGAACATCAGGAACCACAAACATTTATGTCATTAATAGGGCTGTTACTGATGAAAATTTTTGTGTTCGATTAATCGTTTTTTCGTTCAGACTACTACCAGACTGAGAAAGATATATCATTTTGACACAACAGTCACACAACAGACACAACAGTCATAGGGTCTAACTGTACCCGCTTCTCTCTTCTGTCAGCCGCTTGGAGGCACCGCCTTGAAAGTTACTTTTTATTGAAGTGGTTGTAAAGGTACAAGGGTTTTTACCTTCATGTATTCTGTGCATGAAGGTAAAAAAAAACTGCAGCTATACTTACATGAGTGCTGATTGGCTTTCTGTAGTGGTGGGAGCTATTGACTCCCAGTGCTGTCAGTTTCCAGTGCTGTCCAGTGCTGGGGCAAAAGGCAAGGCTCAGTGTGTGATTGAAAAAACAGAGCTGTGGTTCAGCAGAACTGGTGGAATAACACAATAAAGAGATAAAAATGAAAAGACTGCGCCAATATAAAAAATTCAATGAAAATTTAAATTAAAAAATGTCACCAATACCAATTCAAATTGAAAGATTGGCATCCAGGGGCTGATATGCCAAAAACGGTGCACAATAATTAACCAAAACAAAAAATCAGAGTGCAAGGATTTATGGTATATAAATTCACAAAATGAATAAACAATGAGAGGTTAATAAGCCAAATCGGTGATCCCAAAATTGTATGCCAACAGCACACAATTGACAAACCAAACCTCAAACGTTCTTAATGATATCACCACAAAACTCAAACACTGAATGACCAAATGAATAATGAAGGGTGATGCAGATAGGATGATCAGATACAGTGCCAGTTTAATGCAGTTATATAAAAAAAAGGGAAGGTGCCAACCACCGTAATTAAGTTGTCCGCTTTCCAGGGGCAGTTGTTTCCACCTCCACACCCCCCCATCCACCCCCCCCCCCCCACACACACACCCCCATCTTTCAAACCCCCACTAGCTATTGGCTACTGCAATTTAAAATAGCAACCTGGCTTTTAATTCCCCTGCTATCTGAGAGTGGCCAGTGGCTTTTAGAATGCAAAAAAAGCCTAGGTGTCAACTGACATCAGGCTACTTCTGGGGCAGCTGGATGTAAACAGAATATCATTACCTCATATTGTTATCGGCTTGAAAGGTGGCCCATAATGGCACCTAGTAGCAGGGCAGATAATAATATGCAAAAGGGGAGGGAGACATAAAACATTGGTAGCACTGACATTATGTACTAAAGGCAAATCCACTTTGCACTAAAAGTGCACTTGGAAGTGCAGTCACTGTACGTTTTGAAAAACGACACATTTTTATTCATGCTTCAATTTTTTTTTGTCGTTTTTTACAAGACATAAAACTAAGTTTTCCCCTACACACGGTCAATGAAATTGACGTTTTTAAAAACGTCATTTTTTTTCATCACATAAAGTGATCGTGTGTACGCGGCATTAGAGGATTAAAGGCACAGAAATCAGACCCAGATCCCAATAAAGAATGAGAAAAAAAAAAGAGAAAAATGCAGATAGTGTGTGTATATATATATATATATATATATACACACACACACACACACACAGTATATACATGCATACTCACACACAAGAATGCAGCTCTCATCACTTACATTGGGCTTCCAGCCCAGCCTAGCATTGGCACATGACAACAATACGCTTAAATAAAGCGGAGTTCCACCCAAAAGCTCCACTTATTTGCCTCCCCCCTACCTTGCCACATTTGTCACTTTTCGGGGGAGGGGAGTAGGTTCCTGTTTTTGACTGGTACCTGTCCCCACTTCCGAGATATCTCACTACTGCGTTCCCGATGCTTTTCTGCATGCTTGTTTTTGATGCATTCCAGTGCATCCCCCCCCTATTTTTTTCTTAACCTTAAATAAGGACATGTGTGTTCCAGTGCGTTCAGGTGCATTCCAGTGAGTTTTTGATGTGCTTTATAATGTTCCAGTACAGTGCAGTGCAGGAAAAATGCCAGCATGCTCTACTTTTTTTTCTGGAACTGCAAGCACTGGTGTGAATTATGCCATTCAAAACCATATAACCTACTTTCCGTGCAGAAAAAATAAAATGCACTGGACTGCATGTTGGTGTGAATTGGCCCCTAATGGCGGCAGCAGCACCCGAGAGCCAATGGAAACACTGGCTGGGATACCAACATCGCCGGAATCCAGGACAGGTAAGTGTCCTAATATTAAGTCAGCAGCTGCAGTATGTGTACAGTATGGGGCAAATCCACTTTGCACTGTGTAGTGCAAAGTGGATTTCCCTTTAGTAAATAACCCTGTTCAGATTGCACTGAAAGTGTACTTGTAAGTGCAGGCGCTGTAAATCTGAGGGGTAGATCTGAAATCAAGGGGAAGCTCTGCTGATTTTATTATCCAATCATGTGCAAGCTAAAATGCTGTTTTTTTAAAATTTTCCTTGCCCCCCTCGGATCTACAGCGACTGCACTTCTTCCAAGTGCACTTTCCTTTTGTAGTTTTCACTTGTAAATAACCCCCTGGCATGCCAGTCTATACCAGCTTCAACTCCTCTGGGAAGGCTGTCCTATGGGAATGTTTGACCATTCTTCCAGAAGCACATTTGTGAGGTCAGGCACTGATGTTGGATGAGAAGGTCTGGCTCACAGTCTCCACACAAATTCACCCCAAAGGTGTTCTATCAGGTTGAGGTCAGAACTCTGTGCAGGCCAGTCAAGCTCCTCCATCCCAAACTCGCTCATCCATGTATTTATGGACCTTGCTTTGTGCACTGGTCCAAATCATTTGGTGGAGGGGGGATTATGGTGAGGGTGGATTATCAGGCCCGGATTTCCCACAAGGCCAGGCCTCGGGGCGGCCCGACGGCCGTAACATACAGTTGAGGGCGGTAAGTTGCTGTGTGGGAGAATTGAGTCACTCGTTAAGTGATTACGGTAATGTCGTCAAAATCACTTGTCAAATGTGTGCTGCTGTCCGTTCTCCCCTACCCCCGAAATACCTTTCTCGGCTTGCTCTGCCTTCGGGATTCCTCCGTCCTCCCCCCAGCCGCCGAGTCTGTCTTCTGTCCCTGCCGCCTATGTACACAGTGAGAGAGGTGAGCTGTGCTCTTCCCATCTCAGCTGTGACAGGAGGTCAAGCACAGCGCTAGTACTCCTGTTTTGCTGGTGACAGGCTCAATAAAGAGGACCTGTCACCTCCAAATGCTATCACACAGGGAATTGTTTTCTCCTGTGTGATAAGCAATAAAGTTGTTTAAAAAAAATTGATAAAAAATAATAATAATTAATCCATGAATCAGTAGTTGCACTATTATTACCAAACTTGCTCATCAGTGTCTTTATGGTCCTTGCTTTCTGCACTGGTGGGCAGTCATCATGTTGGAACAGGAAGGGGCCATCCCCAAACTCCTCCCACAACGTTTGAGGCATGAAATTCTCCCAAAATGTCTTGGTATGCTGACGCTTTAAGATTTCCCTTCCCCACACACCATAATCCACAGGGCCGGATTTGCTCTCCCTGCCGCCCACAATGCACCCCCTCCCCCACCAACCGAACCCCCCCCCCTCAAATCAACTGAGAATGGCAACCGGAGGGGACATTTTTAGCTTGTTGTTGACTTGTTTTTATTTTTCTTATTATTTTGAATATTATTTTTCTTATTCTTTACTTTTTAGTTACTCTTTTAATTTAAACAGAACATTAAATATTTATATCCGGAGTTTCTCTCGGTACCCTGTAATGTGTTGGCTATTTTTAAATCTCACTTAAATGATTAATGATACATAAAAGTGATTGGTTAAAAATCTGGGCCCAGATTCATAGAGCAATTACGCCTGTCTAACTGGTGTTAGACAGGAGTAATTTCAAATTTCGTGCGCCGTATCACTAGTTTGAATCCTCAAACCATGATACGGCGGCTTCGGGCTACGGCGGCGTAGTGTATTTCTGATACGCTACGAGAATCCAATTCTCTCTGAATCTGGGCCAATATCTTTCCTGATAGGAAATGTCCCCTCATTGTATTAACAGAATTTCCTGCCATCTCCTGTCTGATTAAACAAAACACATTTAGATTGACTATGTTGATTAGAACAATAGTATGTATTTACAGAATTTCCTGCCATCCTTCCTGTCTGATTAAACAAAACACATTTAGATTGACTCTGTTAATTAAACAATAGGCTGGCCAGACAGGAAATTGTCATATGCAAGTATGGGAACTCACAGGTGAGTGAGTGATCACAAGGAAAGTTGGTAGGGGTCAAACCTCTCGGATCGAAGCCCGAAGCCGCCGTATCATGGTTTGAGGATTCAACCGCGCGAAATTTGAAATTACTCCTGTCTAACACCAGTTAGACAGGCATAATTGCTTTATGAATCTGGGCCATAGTTACTATGAAATGGTATGCAGCTATCGTCTGACCACGTATATTACAAATATATGGGTACACTGTAAAATCCAATTAGTAAACCTTACTAAAAAAAAGCATGCAAACCGATTGCCTCAAACAAAGCAAGTAAACTAGATTAGGAATTTTGTACTTACAAATGCTTATTGAGTGTGGTACACTTACACATTTAGTATACACAATTAAAAAAAAGTGTATATTACTTGAAAAGTCACTTAAGGTGTACTCTTTACTAAGTATAGATTACTCAGATTTGCTACTTCAAATAACAAAAACATTTTAAGTTATGTATACAGTGTACTGTATTACAAAGAACAACTTTATTTTATGCAACTTTGAATGTTTGAGTTGTAGTTACTTGCACAGCAGTCTGATTTAATTGTTAAAACCATGCAAACCGATTGCCTTAAAAAAAACAAGTAAATGGTACTTGCAAAATGGATGTTGGAATGACTGAAACAACTTCTTGCCACACGTGGGCACGTGGGGCATATGGCCAGACCACATAATTTCACCAGCCTGCTTCTGTGTTTGGGGTGCACATGCCACCTGCCAATTCATGCCGTGAATGGACAGAGCCCAAGTTAATCAACAGGTTATGATGGCTGAAACCTGCTGATCGTCCCTGTCCAACAAGAGTTCTGTGTCATTGATCTGATTGGTTTCTTCTGCCCTGTGAGCAGGGAGGGAAAAAAAAGCAATAAAATCTGTCACACATTATTCTTGTTAGGCACACAGTTAACCCTTTCATTGCCCTTAGATGTTAACCGCTTCACAGCCAGTGTCATTAATACACTGTATAGTATGCAATATTAGTGTACCTATTAAGATCTTCGATTTTTCACACAAACTGAATAATATACACTTGGGATTTTTTTTTACCAAAGTCATGTAACACATTCTGGACTAAATTTAAGAGTTTTGATTTAAATTTCACTGTGAGAAAAATTGTATGTATGTATGTTTGTATGTAATGTATGTATATGGGTACAGTGTAGCACAGTGCTGAATAACAAAAAAAAGGCCAGACATGAAGGGATTAAAATCTTCAGGTTGTTAGGTATTTAATGGACTACATGTCCTATTCTCACAGTTACATACAAAAACTAAATAATGACAAAGTCCAAATTCAATTATGATTTTATTTTTTATTTTTCTTACTTTTATAAAGAACTGACATTGCTCTCTAAAACGTTGTTTTTGTATTTTTCTTTTATGTGAACCGACATTGTGGTTTTGAAAGCATTCTTTAAAGGAGAAGTCTCACCAGAGACATTCTTCTTTAAATACATAGGACATGGGCTTTAGGGGGATTATGGTGTGGGGTTGTTTTTGAGGGGATGGGCTTGGCTCCTTAGTTCCAGTGAAGGGAAATCTTCAGGCTTTAGCACTAAGATAGTGCCAGCTAAGCTCCGCCCCCCTCTTCTGGGGTCTCCGTCAGCTGGAGGACCCAGTAGACGGGGAGACGGGCTTGGGAACACTCTGTCAGCAGAATTCCCCGCAGCGCTCCCCCTCCTCTGACATGGGACTAAGTGCAATTTGTCCCATGTCCAATAAAATTAAAGGAGAATATATCTGATGAGACATCTCAGCCTCATTTACACCATGCTTTGACTTTAGTCCCACTGTGAGCTACAAATTCTTAAGACTTTGCAGTTTTGGTGAGAGTTTATTCTCTCCCAGGCCAAGCATCACTCTTTAAATAAAGGTAAAAGTGTTTTTCATGGTTTTAGGGTATTCCAGGTGTCCGAAGAAGAGGCAAATCACCCATTACAATACCTCCTTCAGCTATGATGGCAATAGACACTGGGTCAAGGTGGAGAGGATTTGGAGAAGTAGGCAAATCTTCATCGATGACAGTCAGGAGTCCAACAGATACGTGTGCCCAGGCCTCATCGCTGTTAGAAGGCTGTACAACAACGACAAACAACATAATCACTGACTTGCCCATTAAACCTGTCTCACCAACAGTACACAGATGTGTAGCCTCACTGAAGTGGGTCTTTAACATGGGGCTGCATATCTGCGTACCTATCTGAATGCTAACACTTAGGAACTCTAGGACTCCCAAGTTCCCAGTCACCAAAGCAACTCCCCCCACACTTGTAAGATGCAACTGTGAGAACTTACCTAGCAGGTGATAAAGAATGTACTGGGGTCATCCCCAAGTAGATCAGGGAGACCTTGGAGCACAAGAGTGCGCATTGCTGTCACATCAGGTTTCTACAAATGGAAAACGATCAACAGTTCAGTTTAATATTACATACAATTTGAAAAATACAGTTCACTGATTAAAGGAGTTAATCAGTCCGCCGTTATTTGCCATATAAGGTGGAACAGTTCAGCACAGCTTCTCTTGACCACATCACCAAAAATTCCTTCAGTGATTGCAGACAGGAAGTGGGGGGGGGGGGTTTGGCTTTTTCTTGATACCTTCTTCACAGATGGGGGGTGGGTGTCACGATTAGAAATGAGTGACATTTAAGATACAGTCCCGTATACTCAAATTCCAGCGAGTAACACATATCTTATGTAACATCAACATGGAAAATAAAGCACTAATGTGATTTCATACATGTAAAAAAGGTATAAGAAAGAATATATATGAAAGAATATATAAACACTTAAAGGATTATAATGGATTAGTGGTTCTAATAAAAGAATTAGCTTCAACTTATCAAATATAGTATTTTGAAATAATTCTATCACAATATAATGCCAGTTTTACAATTGTTAGTCAGACAAGCCAGATAGGCGTCTATCAGGCTGACCGCTTGTCCAAGCAACCCTATGGCACCAGTAGGCAAATATCTACGAATCAACCAGGGAAAACTTCTTATTCTTAGCTTGTTCCAGAGTGTGGTCTCAGGTGAATTTCCCTTGCAAACTCGGTTGAGCCACTTAGGTAAATGTGTTACCAAGAATTGGCAGAAATGACCCATTCTGGTTCAAGGTAAGAACACCCACAATTGTTTCAATTTGGTTATAGGATAAGAATATCAATTTTTAATGCTTGGATTGTAAGATATTGTATAAATTAGATTTTGTGATACTTTGAACATAAAACTGTATGTTACCGGTTGGTTCGAAACTTTGTTATTCTACTTAAATTTTCCTAACTTAATTTATTTCCTAACTCCATGCTGGTGAGCTCAACTCAATATTGCACAATTTATATCAGGTTAGCAGACACCTAATAAAATTTCAGCATTGTGTTGTGCCGTGTTTTGCTAGCACTAGTAGGGGCAGGTGGTTGTTGTTGGGGTAACGCTGTCCACCAAGCAAATCTTTGTGATAGCAGATTGGGTTTTCTCAACTGTAGGTGCCTTAGGGTGCAATGTAAAGGATGAGATACCCTGGGTGAAATCTTAATTATTTTTGTTTAAGAAATTAAATTTAAAGGGGTACCCCTGTAGAGGGTTCGTTACTCTCTGTGTGAACCTAGGTTTTACATGCATGTTGGTTACCTTGGACTGCACAATTTAGTCCGGAAGAGGTTTTGGGGACTTAAAACCCCTGGAGAACCTACATTAACATGCATGTTGTTTCCCTGGTTTGCAAATTTAGTCTGGATGAGGTTTTGGGGATTTAGGACCCCTGGAGAACCTGCATTTATATTCATGTTGCTTGCCTTGACTGCAAAAAAATTAGACTGGATGAGGTTTTGGGGATTTAAGAGCCCCTGGAGAACCTGCGTTTACATGCATGTTGGTTTCCTTGATTGGCAATCAATGTTTGTTAGGTGAGTTCTGAGATGTAGCTACTAGTAGAGAAAGATACCTTTTGTTTTGTATAATGTAAAAATTGTGATGTAAAATAATATTCATGAGTTTAGAAATGTCAGGAAAGGTCCTGACAGGTAAACCAGGTAAAGGTTTTTGAGCTTCATTTGATAACAAAGTTAAAAGGTATGTATCATCTTTGTACTATAGGTGTACTATATATGTTTCTGTTGTAACGGTCTATGTACTAACTGGGCTAAGATCAGGTTGAGATATTCCTGATCGCCGTGGCAAGCAGGGCTTGGCGGCTTTACTCTGAGCACTGCTGTCCATAAGTAATTACAATTTTTGACAATTTTTTTCATTCTGTGAATATGTATGTATGTATAAAACAAGAAAAAGCTGCGCAAATATAAACACTACAGTGTAGAACTCAATTGATAGTCCAGTGTAGAGTCAAGCAGGTAATGAAAGAAATATATATAATATATAAAATCCATTAATCAAGTGCGGAACATGTTAAAATATGTAAAATCCATTAATCAAGTGCGGAACATGTTATGCTTCTGATGGAAACTGATAGCAGAAAACAAATGTTCTTTCCTCCAGATAGATAGTGACATCAAATATAACTTTGTTTAATAAAACAATTAATTAAAACAATTAAAATCACACTTACAAGAAAGTAGATAAAATTTGCATGTGAAAAATAGCCGGCCGGCTAGCACACCCGTTCACTCCGGGACACAGTTTGCGGTTTGAAGGACGTCAGCACGCCGCTACCCTACGCCGTTTCGTCTCCATAAAGACTTCGTCCTGGGGCACGAGCGGCGTACTGACTCACCGCAATTTATATCTAACAAATACAGATGGTACCGCCCCCATCTGAGCTCCCAGAATCCTTGAAGCTAATGTGGCCATCTTGGATAAGGGATGGGAATGGCAAATCCAATAATACCTCACCTATCTAATTGCAATTACTGCCATTACAAAAAAGAAAAAAGAAAAGAGATAATATTGTAAATGATAAATGATAAAAACATTTTTGCCACTCACAGTAATTGGTGGATTATGGTGTCAATAATATAGGATCAGGGATCACTCGTGCAAGTCTGTCCATGTCCCTTATTTGTGGTATCTCCCTTCTCTTGGTGTCAGCCTCCATGTGTGTTATAATCATCCCTATTTGCAGTGGGTGACATCTGATCATCCAGAGCGCTCTGCGCTCTACAGTATACACAGTAGTCACATGACTTCTTAGTCAGGTGAACAGAAACACCAATCAAGGCGCAGGGAGGGTGTGGGCAAACACTGCCCACACTGAACGCGTCATGTGTACAGTCCGCGCGTCCCCGGAAGATGACGCGCGCGATCACAACCACGGCGTGATTGGGCAGATACTGCGCGTCATCCGATCGTGACGCGCGCAATCACGACTTGTTTAGGCGAACATGAGCACGCCCATTCATCGGGACAACACGCCCTCCTAACCCTTACTAGTCTGATCTTTGCCCATACTAGACGATGACCGTCACCCTATCGTGACGCGCGCCATCATGACTTGTTTAGGCGGACATGAGCACGCTCATTCGTCGGAATTGGCCTAGCCAAGGAAGTGCAATCATCTATGACGCAGGCAACGCCATTTTGGTAGAGGGAAAGATGCCCTAATACACTGTTTTTCTTTTTCCAAAACAGAGTGATTAAGTCTGTCTGAAAAATATTACAGAGGATTCTCATCCGACTAATGATCCCGGCGGGAGATTCCTAATGAATGGGCATTAAAAATAAATAACATTTAAATAAAAATTGTTCAATTGCTGAACTTAAAAACAATACTCAAAATAGGAGAAAACGTCCCCCTAAAGGTATATGTCAATGGGGAAAGAGAGTAGCCCCATTTAACTAAGGTAGGGACGAATCCCCCAACTTGATAAAATAGAACATATACGTATAAAGATTCTATTTCTGGACAATATTGCATTTCTGGTATGTAAACCTGAATACAACGGGGAAGAAATTAAAATGTGGCCCCCCAGTGGATAAACTCAATATTACACCTGGGGGTTATGAGCCTCATTAAATAATCTAATTGGCAAATGTTCAAAGGAAAATATATAACTGACATTGTTTGTTGTTCGCACTAATATATTCTGATGTTTAACCAGGATTTTAGCTGGGAACTCAGATGTGATTCACAATCAACTAGTTACTTAACTATGTATGTATATATATATATATATATGTGTGTATATGGTCAGGAATTTTTGTTCATATGTATGAATACTTTGCTAGGTGGAACGCCTGTGTATTGCTATATAGAAAACAGAAGGTAATGGAACGAAATGTATATAGGTAATCATAGGATCTTAAACTGAGCAGAGGGCTTGTTTTGTTTTATCAGCCCCCTTTTATCACTAAAATACTGCAATAGGCAGATGTGACATAAATAATAATAAAGTTTATATTCATAAAATATTAGACTTTTTGGTGGTACAGATGATTTTAATGATCTCTTCTTTAATTGGATGCTTAGACACAATTTGTGTATATGTTTTATACGCTTGTTCCAATCAAAGAGATTAGCAAGTGGAATACATACAACAGACTGTTGCAGACAAAGACATTTGGATTATTTCAGTAATGGACAATTCTAAATAATTATATGTGTATGTAAAGAATCACTGTTGTTTTTTTTTGTTATATATGTCATAAGCATTATTATTGTGAACACCTTAAAGTGGAACCTTGGTCAGAAATTGTAGTCCTTCTGGCCCATTTTGCAGGCATTGCTATGAAATTGTGAGCCCTAGGTAACACTAAATGCCTATAATGTTTAAAATCCATTTTCCTCGCCAGTCCTCCCGTCAGCACATCATGGATTAATCCCCTCCTCCTCCGGTTCACCAGTACCACCTTCTTCTAGCTAATAAGTAGGGGGCCCCTCCTCCCCAAGTCCTTGTTCCTTTTTTTTGGTCGGACGATCAGACCACCTAAGACTCTTCCAGACAAAACAAACTACGAACGTATAGGAAGAAAAAAGAAAAACCCCTGCCGAACCATCCCCACCCCTCGGGTTGGAAGGTCCAGAAGTAATAAAGGTATGCCCCTTTATGACACTGGACACTCAGGTGCATGAGCTGCGGGCGTTTTAGCTTGTAGGGGCTGTGGTGTGTCTCCTGTCCATCTGCTAGGACATTCTGTGGCTCCTTCTAATTACTCAGATCTGAGCTCCGTAGGAGCGCGCCGCCCCTCTTTTCTCCACTTTCTGTTAGTCGGCGGTGATGTCACAGGGGGCGGGGCCAGGGGCGTGCCATGGGCGGGCCCAAATCGGCTATAAAGACTCTCCAGGGCAGGAGGCTCAGTGCGGTCTGCCACTGTCTGGGAAAGGAAGCTCTAGGTAAGCCTCCAGCTGAGGAGGACTGTGTGAAAGATTGTATCAGCGCTGCAAAAGGTACCTTTTTTTTTTTCACCTGCTGCCACCCTGGAATTTTTCCTTCTCTTTAAAGGTAAAGAGGAGGTTGTAAAAAATGTACATACATACAGGTAGTGTTTCTTGGTTGTCTTTTTAGGAGCAGAAGCCCTAAGACATGAACGGAGAAAAAAGTCCCGCCACCGCTCAAAATCTCCGCAAGCGTCTGGCTCTCGGGCTTTTGCAGTGACGGCAAAGAGGGCCCTCTGGTTGCGACATTGGGGAGCAGACAGCACCTCAAAACTGAGTCTCTGCAATATTCCGTTTAACGGCGAGGTGCTGTTCGGCTTACCCTAGAAGAAGCTATTAGTCGAGCTACAGGGGGAAAGTCGGGTGCCACAGAGACCCAGGAAGACACAGCCAGGCCACCCGGCCAGCCCGACAAGAGGGCGTATGACGCCAGGTCATTACAGGCCAGGACGGGAAAAGACCCTACTGGAAAAATCCACAAAATTATTTCTTGAGGAAAGTAAAGTCTAGACCGCGAAAAAACCCGAAAAATATTTTTGACGGGTTAACCGCCCATTCTCCCCAGGTGGGCGCCAGGTTATTGTCCTTCTGGGAAGTATGGGCGGAAGAAGTCCATACAGAATGGCCGACAGATCTGAAACGGATCTGCTTACAAAAATATTTAGACGGCTTACAGCAAAATAATGCAATTTCGCCGGTACCCCTATCCCAACAAGGAAAATGGGTATACTCTGCAATCTTTCTGTTCCCAAAGCATCGGGGGATCTCAGACCAGTTCTGGACCTGAGAATTCTAAACCACTTCATTAGAACCCAAGACGTTCAAGATGGAATCTGTATTTACAATCATCTCTGTGTTGCAACCAGGAGACTGGTTGATATCAGTCGATCTAACGGATGCATATTTGCACGTCCCAATGTTGATTGGGACGTGCAAATATGCATCCGTTTGAAGATCCAGCCAAATTTGGATAGGATTTCAAGAACCATCTCGCATTGAGACGCCAAGAATCTTAGGTATCTTTGGTGGCGTCTCAATGCGTCTCAATGCGAGATGGTTCTAGAAATCCTATCCAAATTTGGCTGGATCATCAACAGGCAAAAGAGCCAATTGATTCCCTCACAACAGATGAAAATCAGTCCAGATATTTCAATACAAACAGAGGCCTTGACCCGTACGAAAGAAGGCTGAATTCAGCAGCGTGATGAAGTCAACGTCGTTAACGGAAAGAGATTGTATGACCCTACTCGGGATGTTTACTGCAGCAAGCCCAACCATTCCTTGGGCAAGGTTCCACACAAGAGCCTCCAGGCAACCTTCTTGAACCAATGGGTTCTCCACCAGAGGATTCGTATACAAAACCGGATTCGACAGAAGCTAGTTGGTGGAAGTCATCAGAGAACCTGTCGCGCAGTTCTGATAACTTCGGATGCCAGTCTCCGGGGCTGGGGTGCTCACTGTCTCGGCAGGCAGGTGCAGAGGGTTTGAGCAATCCCGATACTCCAACCTTTTGGAGCTGCAAACCTGACCCCTGCGGGCCTTTGAGAAGCTAGTACAGGGAGCTCGAGTCAAACTATTGTTAGACAACAAGACATATATATAGCATATATAGCCAGACAGGGCGGAACCAAGAGCTTGCCACTTCTGTATTTTTATGTGTGTGGGCCGGGCAGCCAGAATTCCATTGCGGATCATCTGAGTCGGGACAAGAACGAATGGGCCTTGAACAAGGAAGTTCCTTGTATACAAAGACACACCCCTATTTGTGTCCAGGTTCCGTTACAACAAAGCCAAAGCCAAAGCCTTGACCCAAGATGCCTTCTCCATTCCATGGGATTTTCCCCTAGTTTACATCTTTTAGCCAGTGCCGCTAGTAATGAGGGCTTTTGTTAAAGATTGCTAGAGAAAAGGTCCATACAATAATAATTCTACCCTTCTGGCCGCAGAGGCCGTGGTTCCGTCTACTCCTACGCATGGCGTCGGCCCCCCCAATACGTCTGCCGCTAAAGAGGGATCTCCTAATGGCAGCGCCAATGGGTACACCCCAACCCGTTGCAACTGACGGCCTCGCTGCTGAATCAACCAGACTCCAGGCACAAGGCATTTTAAAGGAAGTAATCTCAACACTGTTAAAGTCTAGAAAGGCTTCGACTAACGCCACCTACTGTTGGGGATTTGGGCAAAGTTTACAACTTTTGCATTACAGAAAAATTTCGCTTCAGTGGATCCGAATGTAGCACAAGTACTGGACTTTTTGCAATCTGCTCTAAACAAAGGTTTAGCATTGAAGGTACACATTTCAGCCTTGTCGTGTTTTACAGGATACAGGTGGGTAAAACAATTCTTAAAAGCGACCATGAAAATTAATCCTCCAAGAAAGTCTCTATTTTCGGCCTGGGACTTAGGCACAGGGCTAAGAGCACTGCTTCTACATCCTTTTGTACAGGCAGAATCTTGTCCATTCTGGTTTCTAACACTTAAACTGTTTTTTCTCATCGCCGTAACATCGGCAAGAAGGGTATCCGAGCTGGCAGCCCTGTCCAGTAAAAATACGGTACTGCATCATCCTTCCAGACAAGGTAATTCTGAGGGCTTCACCAATAGCAACGCCCAAGGTAATTTCAAAATGTCACCTTAAAGGAACACTAAAGGTTCATTTTTTATTGGATCAATTAATTGCTGCAAGCTCTAGAGCATTTAAATATCACTTACCTCGTTTTTCCTTTTGACTTCCAAAATACAGTAAATGCCATTTCCTGTCTCTCCTCTTCTTGCTTTCCACCAGCACCTGCATGGGTGGAAAGCAGAATATGCTCACCCCCTTCCTATGACTACAGCTCTGCGTGAAGATGCTCTTTTATCCCTCACAGGAATGGGGACTAAGACTAATGGGAACTGTAGTTTCCCAATAATAGGCCGTGATGTAGTGCACCGTAAACAAGGTAGTCAGTGAGAATAACGATTTAGGAGTGATGAAGGTGAAAAAACAGCTCGATTTCAACAGGTATTTTCCCTACATTGAACCTTATTTTGCCATTTAGTTGTCCACCCTTCTACTTTAGACCTCTTTCACACTAAAGATAACACCTAAAAAGCACCCTGAAGGAGCTCCTCCATTCACACTGGAGAGGTGCGCTGGCAGGGCGTCAGAAAAGCCAGCAGCTTCTTTGCAGTGCATTAGGAGCGGTGAATCCTAAACTCCTTAAGTGCCCCTGCCCATTGAAATCAATGAGCAGCGCCACTGAAGCGGCACTTTGTGGGCCCCTTTTAACCATTTTTTGGGTGAGCGGGTGCTAACGGGTTAAAACCTCCCCGCTATCGGCCGAAAAGCACTGCAAAAATTAAAAATAGCTGTGTTTTATCGCCGACGCCCGGGGCGGCTCAGTGTGAAAGCACTCTTATTAAGGTAACGTTTCAATATCCTGTAAGTTATTGACCTGCTTAGCTTTGTATCATCAGCAAATACCGAGATTGAACTATTTATACCAACCTCTATATTGTTTATGAACAAGTTAAACAGAATTGAGCCCTTCACGTAGAATCCGCGGCGGCTATATTTCAAATGCTACAACTTTGGCCAGATTCAATATATTTCAATATATTTTGTAGTGCATTGTGAAATATGTTGCAAATATATTTATAAATATATGTTGAATGTACTTCTGAACACATGCATTTTGAATTTATTCAGAAATATATTGCTAAATGCATCCATTTCTGAATACATTCCAAAATGCACTTTGCAATATATTTATGGCTGCAAAAATATATTGCTGAATACATTTAGCATATATTTATAAATATATTGACAATGCATTTCAAAATGCACTTTGCAATATATTTATGGCTGCACAAATATATTGCTCAATGCATTCAGAAGTATATTTAACATGTATGAATATGGATATATTTGCATTTTTAAAATATATTTCAAATTATATTTAATATTATATTCACAAACATATTAAAATATATTTTGGAAATATATTGAATATGGCCAAAAGTGTAGTATTTAAAATATATGTCAATATATTTGGGAAAAATATATTAAGGATTTTTTTTAAATATACTTTAAATATAAATGTAAATATATATAAAAATGTACTTCTAAATGCAAAATTAAAAAAATATATACATTACCATTAAATTCTGCAATTTATATATTGTATTTTATATATTGTAGGCCTATAAAACCAGCAAACATTTGGAAATAAAAAAACAACAACACAGTTCAATATACACAATTTTATTATCATATAAATATTACACAGAGAAAGTGGTATACTGTGGTAAATGACATAAATAAATTAAAAAAATATATACATTACCATTAAATTCTGCAATTTATATATTGTATTTTATATATTGTAGGCCTATAAAACCAGCAAACATTTGGAAATAAAAAAACAACAACACAGTTCAATATACACAATTTTATTATCATATAAATATACAAAAACTACAACACAGAGAAAGTGGTGTTAACTGTGGTAAATGACATTAAAGACATAAATGTTTGTGGTTCCTGATTTTTCCCTTCATGTGATATTCCAACACCGCAATTTTTCTTGTAACAATGTAACCAAGCGCTGCCCATTAATTTCGAATGTTCCGCATGTGCACTGCCCACCAGTGTTTAAGTACTCATTGCACAGAAAGGGATGCAGTTTCATGAGCTTTTTAGATGCTATTTCTAGCGCTAAAACGCCTGAAAACTGCCTCAGTGTGAAAGGGGCAGTTGAGTAATAAAACAGATGGCAGTTGAGTAATAAAACAAAATTAAGCATGATAAAAACATCAAAATATTGTAGACTTTTCAAAAATCAGTATACAAAATCAACATCTTGGAACATCAGGAACCACAAACATTTATGTCATTAATAGGGCTGTTACTGATGAAAATGTTTGTGTTCGATTAATCGTTTTTTCGTTCAGACTACTACCAGACTGAGAAAGATATCTCATTTTGACACAACAGTCACACAACAGACACAACAGTCACATGTCAAGGCTTACAGTCTACATGTCAAAGCTGATGTTTTCCCCTATGGTCTCTCTTCTGTCAGCCGCTTGGAGGCACCGCCTTGAAAGTTACTTTTTATTGAAGTGGTTGTAAAGGTATAAATGTATTCTGTGCATGAAGGTAAAAAAAACTGCAGCTATAGTTACATGAGTGCTGATTGGCTTTCTGTAGTGGTGGGAGCTATTGACTCCCAGTGCTGTCAGTTTCCAGTGCTGTCCAGTGCTGGGGCAAAAGGCAAGGCTCAGTGTGTGATTGAAAAAACAGAGCTGTGGTTCAGCAGAACTGGTGGAATAACACAATAAAGAGATAAAAATGAAAAGACTGCGCCAATATAAAAAATTCAATGAAAATTTAAATTAAAAAATGTCACCAATTCAAATTGAAAGATTGGCATCCAGGGGCTGATATGCCAAAAACGGTGCACAATAATTAACCAAAACAAAAAATCAGAGTGCAAGGAGAAATTGGTATATAAATTCACAAAATGAATGTCCAATTATATGTATAAACAATGAGAGGTTAATAAGCCAAATCGGTGATCCCAAAATTGTATGCCAAAAGCACACAATTGGCAAACCAAACCTCAAAAGTTCTTAATGATATCACCACAAAACTCAAACACTGAATGACCAAATAATGATATCACCACAAAACTCAAACACTGAATGACCAAATGAATAATGAAGGGTGATGCAGATAGGATGATCAGATACAGTGCCAGTTTAATGCAGTTATATAAAAAAAAAGGGAAGGTGCCAACCACCGTAATTAAGTTGTCCGCTTTCCAGGGGCAGTTGTTTCCACCTCAATTTCAATTTTTCAATTCTTCAATTTTTTTTTTGTCGTTTTTTACAAGACATAAAACGAAGTTTTCCCCTACACACGGTCAATGAAATTGACGTTTTTAAAAACGTCATTTTTTTTCATCACATAAAGTGATCGTGTGTACGCGGCATTAGAGGATTAAAGGCACAGAAATCAGACCCAGATCCCAATAAAGAATGAGAAAAAAAAAAGAGAAAAATATTTATACATGTACTGTAAGTAAGTGATGAGACATGCAGATATACTATGTTATGTGTGTATGTATATATATATATATATATATATATATATACACACACACACAGTATATACATGCATACTCACACACAAGAATGCAGCTCTCATCACTTACATTGGGCTTCCAGCCCAGCCTAGCATTGGCACATGACAACAGTACAGCTTGGGCAGGGATATGACATTTAAAGCGGAGTTCCACCCAAAAGCTCCACTTATTTGCCTCCCCCCTACCTTGCCACATTTGTCACTTTTCGGGGGAGGGGAGTAGGTTCCTGTTTTTGACTGGTACCTGTCCTTGGTGGAGGGGGGATTATGGTGAGGGTGGATTATCAGGCCCGGATTTCCCACAAGGCCAGGCCTCGGGGCGGCCCGACAGCCGTAACATACAGTTGAGGGCGGTAAGTTGCTGTGTGGGAGAATTGAGTGGGGGAATCCACTCACTCGTTAAGTGATTACGGTGATGTCGTCAAAATCACTTGTCAAATGTGTGCTGCTGTCCCCTACCCCGAAATACCTTTCTCGGCTTGCTCTGCCTTCGGGACTCCTCCGTCCTCCCCCCAGCCGCCGAGTCTGTCTTCTGTCCCTGCCGCCTATGTACACAGTGAGAGAGGTGAGCTGTGCTCTTCCCATCTCAGCTGTGACAGGAGGTCAAGCACAGCGCTAGGACTCCTGTTTTGCAGGTGACAGGCTCAATAAAGAGGACCTGTCACCTCCAATTGCTATCACACAGGGAATTGTTTTCTCCTGTGTGATAAGCAATAAAGTTGTTTAAAAAAAATTGATAAAAAATAATAATAATTAAATTAAAAGAGTAACTAAAAAGTAAAGAATAAGAAAAATAATATTCAAAATAATAAGAAAAATAAAAACAAGTCAACAACAAGCTAAAAATGAATAAAAAGTAAAAAAAAGAAACAAAAAATATTTGAACTAACCGTGCTGCCCCTGTCCCCTCCGGTTGCCATTCTCAGTTGATTTGAGGGGGGGGTTCGGTTGGTGGGGGAGGGGGTGCATTGTGGGCGGCAGGGAGAGCAAATCCGGCCCTGTGGATTATGGTGTGTGGGGGGGATTATGGTGTGGGGTTGTTTTTCAGGGGATGGGCTTGGCTCCTTACTTCCAGTGAAGGGAAATCTTAAAGCGTCAGCATACCAAGACATTTTGGGAAAATTTCATGCCTCAAACGTTGTGGGAGGAGTTTGGGGATCCTTCCTGTTCCAACATGACTGCCCACCAGTGCAGAAAGCAAGGACCATAAAGACACTGATGAGCAAGTTTGGTAATAATAGTGCAACTACTGATTCATGGATTAAACAGAACATTAAATATTTATATCCGGAGTTTCTCTCGCTACCCTGTAATGTGTTGGCTATGTTTAAATCTCACTTAAATGATTAATGATACATAAAAGTGATTGGTTAAAAACCTGGGCCCAGATTCATAGAGCAATTACGCCTGTCTAACTGGTGTTAGACAGGAGTAATTTCAAATTTTGTGCGCCGTATCACTAGTTTGAATCCTCAAACCATGATACGGCGGCTTCGGGCTTCTACGCTGCAATATTTTTGCGGCCACTGGGAGGAGTTTGCGTCGTTTTGATGCGTCGGGATATGCAAATGAATTTTTACGGCGATCCACGAAGATACGAGCGGTCTTCGCAATCGCTTATTACGTCTATTTTTTTTTTACGTACTGTTAGACCAGCTTTTTGCTGGTCTAACGGTGCGTAGCCCATGTTAAGTATGGGAATAGAAATTTCCGTAAACTACGCTACTCAAACAACGAATGACGTAACGACGTGATTTCGCGCAATGCACGGCGGGAAATTTGCGAACGGAGCATGCGCAGTTCGATCGCCGCGGGAACGCGCCTATTTTAAATGCTTCACGCCCCCTACTCGCGTAGATGGATTGCGACGGGAGAAATACACTACGCCGCCGTCGTTTACTGAACAAAATCTACCTGGATTCCACGTAGAGGCGTAGTGTATTTCTGATACGCTACGAGACTCAAATTCTCTCTGAATCTGGGCCAATATCTTTCCTGATAGGAAATGTCCCCTCATTGTATTAACAGAATTTCCTGCCATCTCCTGTCTGATTAAACAAAACACATTTAGATTGACTATGTTGATTAGAACAATAGTATGTATTTACAGAATTTCCTGCCATCCTCCTGTCTGATTAAACAAAACACATTTAGATTGACTCTGTTAATTAAACAATAGGCTGGCCAGACAGGAAATTGTCATATGCAAGTATGGGAACTCACAAATTAGAAAGATTACCCATAAAGAAATGGGATAGGGGTTAAGGATTCTTAATAGTGCATCAGGGATGGATGATAAACATATCTATGAGTCTGATCAAGCCTCTAAATATATTGGATCTTAGACACATTCAATGTTTTTGAAAAAATAACAAAGATTTATTCATACACGAAATACATAAACATTATACAAAATTTTAAAAACATTCATATTAGAAGAGAGAGTATTAAAACTGCAGAAAAACTGCAAACCGTCTTCTGAGGTCCAAACGTGTTTCGGGTTCGACTAGTTTCGCCCAGAAGAGGGCTTCGTCGGGAACCCACAATTGAATATATTCTCTATGTAAATACAAAAAAGTACAATAAGCTAACATATCAGGGTGATAGACAAAATATTACATATTACAAGATATAAATTATGACTAGCCTCTAATAAAGAGCATAAGGGAAAATACATTTGATCTTTAAAGAAGTTTTTGTGTACAATGAAGTCCAAGCGCAATTATGTGGAACGGGAGAGAACGCATACCTGGGACAAATGAGAGGAAAATCTCAGGAGAGGGCATCCGCAAAGGCGTAATCTCTATAATTAGAGAAGAAGCCACCGAACGGGCGGGATGGATTATGGTAGCCCTGATGGGGATCACAAAGTCAGGTGTGTTGCTATATGCTGATGATCTAATGGAGAGAGAGTATATTAAATCAAAAAATAGTGATAAAGATGGTTCCCCGAACACTTCTGATAAGTCAGATATAGAACCTCACTTACTAGTGCCTGATGGTGAAGGAACGTGCTTTAACAGAATAAATGCTAGATCCAGAATAAAGGATAAGCTGATACTGACCAGTTGAAGTGGCTGCTAAATTGCTATCATGGAACCCTATATAAGAAGCAAAGTTGATGAAAACTTGTTAGTGGCCATAAGGCGACACAGAATAGGAGAGTATAAAATAAATAATTGAAAATAAAAAATAATAATAAATAAAACAGAGCTGTCTGTGCATAACGATGCTCAGCCTTCTGATGCAAAGGCATGGGCAAAAAGCCTCAAATTTGCTTATTACCGACCTTGCTAATAGGTAGCCAGAGGTGCCATTAAAGGCAGGTCCATATGTAGCTATTGCTGCAACTGGTTAATTCGGGTCTGCCCAACAGGTAAAGAGAGGGAAAAAGGAAAGAAAATAATAGAGCCCAGACCATAAATACATCATCGATGTATCGGTGCCAGGTGAGCACATCTGCGGACAAGTCAACGTTAGTATCCTCCCCAAAAAGATCACGCTCCCACCCCCCCAGGTACAGGTTGGCATAGGAGGGGGCACAGCCCGCCCCCATTGCCACACCCTGCACCTGGAGGTAGTGGGAGCGTTTGAACAGAAAGATGTTGTGTGTCAAAATAAACTCCAGCATCTCTATGATAAAGTTGTTGTACTTAGAAGTGTTCTTGTCACGTTCGTTGAGGAAACCTCTAACTACTTGTACTCCAAAACAATGTGGGATTGAATTGTAGAGAGCCTCAATGTCTATGGCTACTAGCCATGCCCCTTTGGGGATGCTGAGTCCATCGACAATTTTAAGTAATTCTATCGTGTCTTTGACATAAGAAAATAGACTCTGTACGTGTGGGTATAGGTACTCATCGATGATTCTGCTAGAGTTCTACAGTAGTAACAGTAGTGAACCACATCCTGAAACGATTGGTCTGCCTGGTGGGGGTATGACTCCCTTGTGAATTTTAGGTAAGGCGTATAACGTGGGAGTGGTAGGGTTCTCTACGTTCAGAAATTGTAAAGTGGTATCATCTATAGTGCCAAGTTGACGGGCACGGTTTAGAATCTGGCGATATTCTTTGATACTTTGTATAATCATAGAGGGTGGTACATGTCTGTACCACTCTCTATTTCCTAAAATCTTAAGGCACATCTCCTCGTATGTTATCCTACTCATGATAACTATGTTCCCCCCCTTATCGGAGGGTTTCAGATCGTCATTGTTGCGAATAGAATTGAGGGCTGTCCTAAGATTGGGACTGAGATTATGTCGCGGACCTACCCTCCAATTGGTAGCCTCGATCTCCTTAGTGACTTGTAGAACGAACGCCCAAATGTTGGGGTTCCCCTGTAGAACTGGGAAGGATCTGGACCTAGGTTTGTAAGATTTAGGAGTCACAAAAACCGGTCTATTGAGTCTTGATTGTACTGATTTACCGGGTATTACACCCGGCAATTGATATGTCCAGCCTTCTTCCTCGGGGTTGCTCTCGTCCCAAAGTGACATTAAGTCCTGCAGAGCCTGTAATTCTCGAATAGATACTTTATCGAGTATGGTATTATCGTTGCCAGTAAGGCTTAGATCATTGCATGTCTTATCGTACAGCACCTTATACATTAGACGTCGAGCGAATAAGTGAAGGTCCTTGACTAATTCAAATTTATCTGCTTCTCCATCTGGGCAGAATGATAGCCCAAGATGGAGTACTGTTTCCTGTTCTACAGTCAATGGATATGGAGATAGATTGACCAGGTCCGTATTTTGACAAACCCCATTGGCTGAGCGGCGTGTCTGCCCCGCCCATGGGATGTCCACGGTCTCCTCCGTTGATGTGAGCTGGGCAACTCGCTCTGCGTGTCATCACGCATGAGCGGTTTTGTTCTTCTCACAGGGGGAATCCCTGAGACATGTCACTCCTCCGCCCACTACTAATTAGATCTCCGCCCCATGACACCAGCTGAGGCGAGGTTGATCTAATGGAGAGAGTCATATAAATAGCCCTGTGAGCTGTCATCACTTAGCGTGGCGCTCAGGAAGAGACAGGTTGTATATTCCACTGCTGACAACACCATTACCTACAGGTACAGTTTGAGATACTTTTTATGCACTTTTTCTGCCATAGATCTATGCTAATCTATTGCATATAGGACCCTTATTGAACTCTATTATTTTCTTTCCTTTTTCCCTCTCTTTACCTGTTGGGCAGACCCGAATTAACCAGTTGCAGCAATAGCTACATATGGACCTGCCTTTAATGGCACCTCTGGCTACCTATTAGCAAGGTCGGTAATAAGCAAATTTGAGGCTTTTTGCCCATGCCTTTGCATCAGAAGGCTGAGCATCGTTATGCACAGACAGCTCTGTTTTATTTATTATTATTTTTTATTTTCAATCATTTATTTTATACTCTCCTATTCTGTGTTGCCTTATGGCCACTAACAAGTTTTCATCAACTTTGCTTCTTATATAGGGTTCCATGATAGCAATTTAGCAGCCACTTCAACTGGTCAGTATCAGCTTATCCTTTATTCTGGATTTAGCATTTATTCTGTTAAAGCACGTTCCTTCACCATCAGGCACTAGTAAGTGAGGTTCTATATCTGACTTATCAGAAGTGTTCGGGGAACCATCTTTATCACTATTTTTTGATTTAATATACTCTCTCTCCATTAGATCATCAGCATATAGCAACACACCTGACTTTGTGATCCCCATCAGGGCTACCATAATCCATCCCGCCCGTTCGGTGGCTTCTTCTCTAATTATAGAGATTACGCCTTTGCGGATGCCCTCTCCTGAGATTTTCCTCTCATTTGTCCCAGGTATGCGTTCTCTCCCGTTCCACATAATTGCGCTTGGACTTCATTGTACACAAAAACTTCTTTAAAGATCAAATGTATTTTCCCTTATGCTCTTTATTAGAGGCTAGTCATAATTTATATCTTGACTTGCCCATTAAACCTGTCTCACCAACAGTACACAGATGTGTAGCCTCACTGAAGTGGGTCTTTAACATGGGGCTGCATATCTGCGTACCTATCTGAATGCTAACACTTAGGAACTCTAGGACTCCCAAGTTCCCAGTCACCAAAAGCAACTCCCCCCACACTTGTAAGATGCAACTGTGAGAACTTACCTAGCAGGTGATATAGAATGTACTGGGGTCATCCTCAAGTAGATCAGGGAGACCTTGGAGCACAAGAGTGCGCATTGCTGTCACATCAGGTTTCTACAAATGGAAAACGATCAACAGTTCAGTTTAATATTACATACAATTTGAAAAATACAGTATACAATATGTTCATAAGACAGATATTACACTGTTTATTATGTCTCTATACCCTGTAAACAGTAATTTCAGCAAAACATTTTTTTATTATTTACAACTCCTTTAAAGGAGATATATGAGTTTTAAAAAAAAAAACTCTATACCCACCTTCCCTACCATAGCATCCCTGCGATGCTGTGGCCACTCCTGTCGCCAAAAAACAATTGATCACGTAACCTTCGATTTCTCTGTTTAATCTCTTTCACTGAGCGCTGGAGACTGACTAGCTGGGTACAGCTGGCTTTGGCTCACTGTCAATCAGGGTGTATCTAGACAGCATTGTTGGGATACATCCCCAGCCTGCCTGGCTCCGGCGTGGCACTGCCGACTCTTAGCTATTAGACTCCATTAGCTGAAAATCTGTCACAGGAATACATTAGGAAATGTATCCTGTGATCTAAAGAAGAGAAATATGGCCTAGAAACTCCCCCATACTTCTCTTTTAACAGCTAATTCGGTTATTCCTTTCATACATGTAAAAAAAAAAAAAATTATCATTTTAGTTCTAAAACTACTTAAAACCTCCAAAAAAAAATTAAGGACAGGCCTTTCTTAAATAAAATAGTGGGTGTTGAATATTGTTATGTCAAAATATATGCACAGCAGTTTTAATAAGAAAAAGGGTGGGAGAGCCCAGTACAGATTTTTTTCGGTGGTATTAGATCACTGCTGGGTTTTTTATTTTTCTTTATTTAAAAAATTTAATAAAAAAAATAAAAATAACATTTTTACTTTCTTTTTTTTTTTTTACACCAGATCACTGAATTTTTACTAACATTCAGTGGATCTGTGTGGTGTGAGTGGACACATCATCAGTTAGCAAAAAATACGCAAAAAATCTACTTTTTTTGTCCAGCGTAATTTCGTTAGACAGGCGCATCCGTCCGCGCAAAACTGCGCTAGACAGAC
Organism: Rana kukunoris; assembly: GCA_029574335.1. Taxonomy (NCBI): domain Eukaryota; kingdom Metazoa; phylum Chordata; class Amphibia; order Anura; family Ranidae; genus Rana; species Rana kukunoris. The sequence goes on along the minus strand of JAJQKJ010002697.1, from coordinate 45,300 downwards.
CATTGATTTGCTAGTCAAATATGCTAATGAGGGACTTACGGGGATCCACAAAAGAACGTTGGGGCAGCGCAGGCTACGCAGTGTGCGCAACAGCAAAATGTCCTGGGGCAGATTCACAGAGAATTAGATTCTCGTAGAGTATCAGAAATACGTTTTTTACCTGGCTCTACGTGGAATCCAGGTAGATTTTGTCCAGTAAACGACGGCGGCGTAGTGTATTTCTCCCTTCGCAATCCATCTGCGCGAGTAGGGGGCGTGAAGCATTTAAAATAGGCGCGTTCCCGCGGCGATCGAACTGCGCATGCTCCATTCGCAAATTTCCCGCCGTGCATTGCGCGAAAACACGTCGTCACGTCGTAGTAGCGTCGTTTACGTACATTCCTATTCCCGAACCAGTTACGTTAAAAAAAAAAATATTTTCAAATCGACGCGGGAACGACGGCCATACTTTACATGGTTTACGCACGTTAGACCAGCAAAAAGCTCCTCTAACATTACGTAGCCAAAAAATGACGTAGGCGATTGCGAGGGACACTCGTACCTTCGTGGATCGCCGTAAAAACTAATTTGCATATCCCGACGCATGAAAACGACGCAAACTCCTGGGAAGCGGCCGCAAAAATATCGCAGTGTAGATCCGAAGGCTTACGAGGACGTAAGCCTCTCGGATCGAAGCCCGAAGCCGCCGTATCATGGTTTGAGGATTCAAACTAGAGATACGGCGCGCAAAATTTGAAATTACGCCTGTCTAACACCAGTTAGACAGGCGTAATTGCTCTGTGAATCTGGGCCCCTGTCTATAAAATTAGACCATATAAAAGCTGGTTTAAAAAGAGAAAAAACGTCTACATGTTAGATAAAGCAACACTGTTAGTGAGGAGCTCAGCAGTCACACGTGTTGCACAACAATCTGTATGCCAACATGCCAGGGGCATCGTCGCGCATAGCTATACTACTGACTTTAGATGAGCAAAGAAGGAGGAGGGCACGGAGGATGGCACGGGAGAGGATATAGACCTCTTTGGCATGAGTGATTCTGAGGTGTATCGCATCTTCAGATTCACCCCTCATGCCATCCTGGAATTAACCACAACCCTGCAGGAGGACATCACCAGCCCAACACAACGCTCACATGCAGTGCAGCCACTAGTCAAGGTCATGGCAACACTCCATGTCCTTGCCAGTGGCTCTTTTCAGCGTACAAGTGGAGTGGTGGCTGGGATGTCACAATCCTCCATGAGCAGATGTGTGCACCAGGTTATCCCTGCAATCCTCAGACGCATGGCCAACCAAAATCATCAAACCCACCACTGAGGACCTGCGGCTCAAGGCAATGACAGATTTCTACAGAATTGCCAGATTTCCACGCACCATCGGGGCCATTGATTGCACACATGTGCAATCCACCCCCCAATGAGACAGAGCACATGTACCGCAATCGGAAGCATTGGCATTCCATCAACGTACAGGTGATAGTCAATGCCCAAGGCCTCATATGGCACGTCCGTGCCAAACACCCAGGGTCCAGCCATGACAGCTACATATACAATCAAAGCCACATCCGAATGGAATTCGATCAGAACGTGTATGGGGCCACCTGGCTGGTGGCAGGCATGACTGTACCCCCCATGATGCACACATCACAAGGGGCACATGCATGACTAACATCCTCCTGTCTTTTCCCTTACAGGTGACTCTGCATATGCACTGGGACGCCATCTCATGACTTCTATCCGGAACCCCCAAACCCCAGGAGAGGAAAGATACAATCAAGCACATGCCCAAACACGAGCAGTGGTGGAGCGCACCTTTGGCCTCCTGAAGTCACCTTTCCGATGCCTGGATAAGTCTGGGGGTACCCTCTTGTATTCCCCAAACTTTGTGTGCCAGATCATCGGTGCATGTTGCATGCTGCACAACTTCGCAGTAAGAAAGGGCCTGCAGATTGACCTACGTGATGACCTGACCCCTGAACCAGACAATCCCCCCCTAACCGAGGGTCCCCCGTCTTCTGAGGGAAGAGCAGCCAGGAGACAGCTCACATTGGGCATCTTTGCACGTTAAACACAATGGCACAATGAGAATGCATGCAAATTTCCAGCAAAAAAATAAAAATAAAAGGGGAAAAAAAATGAATGCCCTTGACGTGAGCCACGCCTGGGGCGCCCCTGGCCACGGCCCTGGCTCCTCAGGGGAGACTCATGGGAGGGGAAGTAGGAGCAGCCCCTGATCTCTGCCCACCTGGCGGCCTGCCCTCCAAGGCCACGGCTATTCTGTCCAGAGCACCACCTAGTGTTGCCGTGTTGGCCTGGATAGCCTGGGTGAGGGCCCTCACAACCTGCCCAACGCCTGCTGATGTAGTCTGCAGGTTGTTAAGGCAGTTTGTGAAAGCCCGGGAGTGGGAGTCCAGGTTCCCCAGCGTATCCTTGATGGAGGACAGGCTCTCCTCCATCCGCACCAATATCTGGCTGACCTGTCCCAGATGGCGGGTCTGGAGGAACTGGTCCCTTCTCAGAGTGGCGGGCAGGAGATCGGCCACCCCCCTGGTCTTCTGGGTCGCCTTCCTGCCTCCAGCTGATGCTTGTGGCTGGGGAAAAGGGGAGGCCCTTGGGAGAGGAGCCATGTTGGGGGAGGGGGGCTCCCCCTTAGGGAGGGCTGGCTGCTGCCAGCCAGAGGGGAACGGTCCTAGGCCAGTGCCTGACATGGACTCCTCCTCAAACTCCTCCTCATCAACCTCCTCCTCCTCCTCTTCAACCTCCTTTCTCTGGCCTTGTCGGGGGGGCCTCATTAGGCTGCTGTCCTGGGGATGGTACGGTCAGGCCAGATGGCCCTGCACCCTCCTGCACATCTGTGGATGACACAAAATATTCACAGGTTGGAGGATCCACACACTTGCCACATATTCCCTTTCACCCACACATGCTACACACCTGATATAAAAAAAAAAAACTTACCTGGCACCACGGGCTCCGGACTTGAGTTAAAGCCTGGCAGGCCCTCCACTTCATGCCGATGAAAGGTCAGGGCCACCGCACGCTCCTCGGCTGTCAGCCCAACACGGCATGGTGGGCCCCCTCCTGCCTCTGGCATGGGCAAGCATTTTGGCCAGCTTTTTTTTGACCAGACGCCGGAGGTCATTAATCTTTTTGTCAATCCCAGACCGGTTCCGTGTCTCCCCTTCCCCCGCTGAATTGACCTGCTCAGTGATGATGTCCAAAATCTCCCTCCTCTTGGTCGGGGTGGTGTTGGCACTGTCCGGGCCGTGGAGGAAACGCCCATAATCGCTAATGGCCCAGGCAAGAATTCGTTTTCCCCCCAAAGTAAAATTTATTTTTCTCTTTCTCTCTGTCATACTGAAAAAAAACACTCCCAGTCAACAAAAATCAGTCACAAAAACAAACACAACCAATCAAGCAAGAACACACACAAAGAGAAAACTAACACCCAAAAAATCACACAAGCACTCAGCAAAAAAACAGTCACAAAAACAAACAGCAACAATTAAGCAAGAAAACAAACGAGCAGAAATATATCAAACAAACAGTCTCTCAAACACTTATCAAAAAACACTTTGAGGCGGCGTACACACGGCCGAGGTTCTCGCTGAAAACCAGCGAGAACCTCGCTGGAATGCACATTCCAGCGAGGACCTCGGCCGTGTGTACGGTCTCGGCGAGCTTCCCGTCGGGAAGCCCGTCGAGCAGAAATAGAGAGCACGCTCTCTATTTCCTCGACGGCCCGCCTGGAAGAATGGCTGGTTGCCATTCCCGACGGGCGGGTCGCCGATTTCGACGGCCGGCAGGGAACCTCGACGGGCGGAACGATGTGTTCTGCCCGTCCAAGTTCCCTGCCGTGTGTACGCGGCCTCAAAGATCTACTAACAAACACTTGATCACACAGAACACTAATCTGACAAATACAAAACACAACGCAACTAACAACGGGACAAAATCACTTGGTTAAACCATGGTCTCCTTCAAGCACTTGGTTAAACCATGGTCTCCTTCAAGCGCGCATGCGCGAGCCGGCCGGCCCTTCATTTGCATGGGGTCATGGCTCATTTCAATGTAACACGCCCACGTCCTTCCCAATTTGTATTACTCCGCCTTACGCCTCTGCGCAAAAGCTACGAGAATAGGGTGATTACGCAGCTACATTGCGCAAGTCTAATGTAAAGGCGGTGCGCTACGCCGGTCCAATAATGCGCAGATGTACCTGAAACTGGCCCATATTTTCTAATATATATATATTTGAAAAATACATTTAAATTATATTTTTCTTCCATACACTTGCTCCGTAATTTGCGGCGGCGTAGTGTAAATGGCCCGGCGTAAGGCCGTGTAATTCAAAGGGGGCGGCTTGTAAGCGCGCCCCGCGCCGTTTGAACTGCGCATGCTCCAGCTCACGACGGAAAACGTCAATGAAGCCGATGTGAGCGTCATTGATGTAAAGCCCTATTCGCGAACGACTTAGTAAAACGACATAAACGACGGAAAAAGACGACGCTGTCCCGACACCATACTTAACATGGCATACGATGGACCTAGATTCCCTACATCCACATTTCTTCCTCTCCGGATTACAGCTCGCTTCCTCATAGATTGGTCTGGCAAGAACGATCTTTCATAAACCCACACTGGTTACTACTAATGACATTTTCATCATCAAATTCTTGAATATGGTCCCTTATTAAGAAACTATTGATGTAACTGGCATGTAGTTTCCTGGTATGCATCTCTGCCCCATTTTAAATATTGGCACCAATCTGCTGGTACCATTTTCCAGTTAGTAACAACCTAGCTAAGTTCTTCTCTCTCTGTAATCCATCTGGCTTTGGTGATTTGTTCACATAAATGTTTTTAAGTCTTTTAAGAACACTAGCTTCTTTTAGCCACAAGGGTAGACTCCTTTCAGTGTTCCTAATCATATTCCCTTGTCCTATTATACCTCTACTTTTTCATAGTTTAATACTGGAGGAAAACAATGGGCCAGATTCAGGTACATCTGCTCATTATTGGACTGGCGTAGCGCACCGCCTTTACGTTAGACTGCGCAATCACCCTATTCTCGTCGCTTTTACGCATAAAATTGCGCATGCGTAACGTTATTTCAGAGGCATAAGGCGGAGTAATACAAATTGGGAAGGACCTGGGCGTGTTACATTGAAATGAGCCGTAGATGTCTATGCGTGTGTGATATATCCTCTCCCGTGAAGAGTGAAGAGTGAGGGGCTTGTATCAGATAAGAATATTGTATTAGATGAAATAGTAAAGTTTATATAAGCAAATAAAAAGTTAAAAAAACAAAACAAAAACATCTCCCGTGCCCTCCTCAGTGCCCTCCTCAGTGCCCTCCTCCTTCTTTGCTCATCTAAAGTCAGTAATATAGCTATGAGCATGGATGCCACTGGCATGTTGGCATACAGTTTGTTGGGCAACACACTAACAGTGTTGCTTTATCTGACATGTAGACAATTTTTCAAATTTTAGACCAGCTTTTATATGGTCTAATTTTAGACAGGACATTTTGCTGTTGCATCTGCGCTGCACCAACATTCTTTTAGCTCCCTCATTAGCATATTTAACTAGCAAATCAATGGTCTGTCTAGCGCAGCTTTGCGCGGACGGATGCGCCTGTCTAACGAAATTACGCTGGACAAAAAAAAAGTAGATTTCTTGCATATCTTGTTTTGGGGATGCCGTGCATCAAAACGCACGCGCACATTTAGACTTACGCCGCGCATCTCCTGTTACGCAGGCGTAATCGCTCTGTGAATCTGGGCCAATGTTTTTAATACATATTAATTTATTTAAAGGGGTGTTCCACCCAAATGTAATGTTTATTAAAAGTCAGCAGCTACAAAAAGTGTAGCTGCTGGCTTTTAATAAACAGACACCTTCTCCACGTTCCAGCGACACGCCGACCGGGGCTCCGCTCCTCTCCCCCCCTCCCCGGCCGGCATCCTCATTGCGACTGTGGGCACCCAGCCGTGACAGCCGCTGATTGGACAGGCGATTGTCAGTGTCCTAGACGATCGCCAAAAGGAGGGGCTGCAGTAAGGTGATTAGGCCTAATCGCCTTACCAGCCCCTTGGCGGAAGCAGGAAGTGGGACAGGAAATCCCACTCCTACTGAAGCCCCCACTTCCCCCCCCAAAAAAATGTGTCATGTAAGGGGGAGGTGAGGGGATTAAGCGGAAGTTCCATTTTTGGGTGGAACTCTGCTTTAATACATATGTCCCTGCCACTTGTAACCAACTTTCTCTGACTTTCCAATATGCTTTGACCTTGTCTTTTTACTATTTATAATTTTTAGATGTTTTTGGAGATTTTTTTTACTCTCTTCCGCTTTTTACTCTCTTGTGATCTAATTTTGCTGCCCAGATCGTGCTCTTGGATTTTCTAATACAATCCTTGTATTGATGGAATGCTGACAATGTCCCTTTGTCCTTAATTTTTGTTTAATTTTTCTTGTTTAACCACTTCAGACCCGCGGTATAGCCGAATGACGGCTACAGCGCGGGTCTGAATATCCAAAGACGGCCGCCCCTTTGGGCGTTCCCAGCGCGCGCTCTAGAGCGCACTGCGGGGAAGCCCTGTGTTGGCCGTGTCCCTTAGACACAGCCAATCACAGATCGCGGCGAACGGCCAATCAGAGTGGCCATTTGCGATGCAATCTGTGCGGCGAATGAGAGATGATCTCACAGATCATCTCTCATTGCCGTTTTTACACAGAGACAGCGTCCTGTCTCTGGAGAGGAGGAGACCGATCTGTGTTCCTTGTACATAGGGACACAGATCAGTCACCCCCCCAGTCACCCCCCCCTCCCCACAGTTAGAACACACCTAGGATACATTTAACACCTTCCTCACCCCCTAGTGTTAACCCCTTCAATGCTAGTCACATGTATTAGTATTAGTATTAGTGCATATTTATAGCACTGATCGCAGTATAAATGTGAATGGCGCCAAAAATGTGTCAAAAGTGTCCGATGTGTCTGCCATAACGTCGCAGTACCAATAAAAATCGCAGATCGCCGCCATTTCTAGTAGAAAAAAAATAATAATAATTCTGTCCCCTATTTTGTAAGCGCTATAACATTTGCGCAAACCAGTCGCTTATTGCGATTTTTTTTTTTTACCAAAAATATGTAGAAGAATACGTATCGCCCTAAACTGAGATATAAAATGTCGCTCTTTTTTGTTTATAGCGTAAAAAATAAAAACCGCACAGGCGATCAAATACCACCAAAAGAAAGCTCTACTTGTGGAGAAAAAAGGATGTTTGTTTGGGAGCCACGTCGCACGACCGTGCAATTGTCAGTTAAAGCGACGCAGTGCCGGAAGCTGAAATTTCACCTGGGCAGGAGGGGGGTATATGTGCCCAGTAAGCAAGTGGTTGACCACGTCAGCCCTGGAAGGTTTAGCTCAGGGATCCTCAAACTACGGCCCTCCAGCTGTTGTGGAACTACACATCCAATGAGGCATTGTAAAACTCTGACATTCACAGACATGACTGAGCATGATGGGAATTGTAGTTTCTAAACGACTGGAGGGCCATAGTTTGAAGACCCCTGGTTTAGCTGCTCAATGATCAAGCCATTTTTTGCAATACGGCACTGTGTCGCCTTAACTGACAATTGCGCGGTCATGCAAGGCTGTACCCAAACAAAATGTAAGTCCTTTTTTTCCCACAAATAGATCTTTCTTTTGGTAGTATTTGATTTGATAGTAATGGTGGTGATCTGCGACATGGCGGACCGTTTGAACACTTTTAACACATTTTTGGGACCTTTGACAATTACACAGTGATCAGTTTTATAAAAATGTCACTTGACACTAGGGGGCGATCAAGGGGTTAACTGTGTTCCCTAGTGTGTGTTCTAACCACAGTTATTCTAACCACAGGGGAGTGACTATAGGAAGACAGATTGTGTTTCCCAGCTAGTAGGAACTCACAATCTTTCTCTCCTCTCCTCACAGAACTGGGATGTGTGTGTGACCACCAGACACGAGCATCGGCACCCCCGCAGTGCGCATGCCTGCTATTCCGCTTAGGAGCCGATGTACAGCTACTGACCTGTAGCAGTATAATGAGATAAGAGATAGTGTGGAACTTGGTTTCACCCTTATTCGGAAAGCCACAGGTTGCGTTAAAAAATGGAACTACAAGTGCCACAGAGTCCCCCGGTCGGTGCTGCTGGCGGCGAGATTCTGCGGGTGAGGCTATCAGGGATTTTGGGGTTGCTGGCGAAGGAGGTCAGAAGGGAGCTGTCGGAGGTTAGTTTATGTTGGCGTATCAGCTTGCACCATGTACGTCTAAGCTGGATCATTGGACCCAGCATGCTGCCGGGATCAACCTCCACATCTGCATTCCACAGCAAGTTGTTCGGATGTACTGGGGCCAGCCAGAACTTTTCTATTTGTGTCCATTTATTGTACGAGCGTAACGTGAACCAGGAGGCTACTGCCTTCAACTGGGTCGCTTGGTAGTACTTTACGAGATCGGGGTACGCTGGAGTTGCCCAATGATTGTCCCCTTCTGGAACTCGGTCCAGCAATTATTGGACAGACTTCTGGATCGGACACTCCCCTTGACCCCGAAAGTTTACCTATTAGGATTACCCCCACCGAATCTCCCAGCACCCTACAAAAAACTGACCAGACATATCCTCACAGCAGCGCGCTGTCTGGTAGCCCTACATTGGAAGCGCTCCGCCCCTCCCCCCCCGAGGCCCATATAGTATATAACTAGGATCAAAGATGTGGAACTAATGGAGAGGATGACAGCCAGGATGACGGACAGACTGGAGGCCCACGACGAGGTCTGGGGGCTTTGGCACAGTCGGGAGGAGATATTGTGAGCAGGTACGTGGGCCACACTGGTGACTTCCCTTCCCATCCCCCCCTTCTTCCCCTCCTCCCTCCCTCACCCTTCCCCCCCTTCTTCCCCTCCTCCCTCCCTCACCCTTCCCCCCTTCTTCTTGTTCCTATTTCTTTTCTCCTCTTCTTATCTACACCCGTGAAACCACGGGTGCTTCTAGATGGTTCAAAACGAGGTTGATGCACTCACATGTTTTTTTTATTTTTTTGTCTCTATCCTTGTATCTTGCACTTAACAGATGTATGTAGCTGCACTTTAGCCCGACCTTCCAGCTGCCCTATGAGAGGGTACATAACAGGTCGGATGCAATGGTGAAAGCTGTCACGGAGAGTATAGACATTAGATGTCGTTTATGTGAATGATCTTATTTGTATGAGTGTACTGAAACCTTCTAAATAAAACTATTATTGATAAAAAAAAAAAAAAAAAAAATGTTTTATTTTTTACTATGTTTTTTTGTTATTTGCTTAGATATGCTTTAGCGTTGTCTTGTAAGGTTATTCAAATCTTCACAGAGCATTCAACATCCATTAGCCTCTGCCTCTCCAGATCCCAGCCATCAGCCTGAGCCTGTCGGATGCTAGATGAATGGAACTGGAGAAGATTTGATCTACCAGGTAGAGGGAGTCACTCCTTGACACTTATCAGGATGAGTAGCGGGAACCAGAACTTGTCACCTTCCTTTGCCATAGCCTAGCTGAATATCCGAGGGAGCAGCAGAAAAGGCATAAGTCGTCTAGGCGATCCATTCTGCGGTCAGCACCTCCACTCCGAGAGCTTGTGGATCCTGGGCCCTGGAATGGAACTTCAGCAACTTAGTGCCAACTGAGCGCATCAAGGCCCTCGGGTAAAAACTGCACTCTCAATAAGCATTTTAATAAATAAATAAATAAATAAATAAACGGGGGTAGATTCATGTAAAATGGCGCATCGTTGCTCCGGCGTGGCGCATCTTTTTTCCGCTACGCCGTACCAGCGGTGAGAGGCATGTACTGTATTCATCAATTTTCCACTCACCTGCGTAGCGGTTTTTCGACGGCGTAAGGCGGCGGAACTGGAAGTGGGCGTCAACACATGCAAATGATGGTCTGACGGTGGCGCGGCGAGATCCGCACGGTGTATCTTAAACGGCGCATGCGCACTGATGTTACCTGCCTGGCTGGCTCCTTTGCACATGCGCAGTACGGTGCGACGTCACCACCAAGATCCGCCGCACCACTTCCTACTAGTGCATAAATACGCACACAGAAGCGCCACTCCCTTGCAAAGCGTGACCAGCATTTTTTTGGAATTGCCAGGGCTTTTGCTTTTAGGATGGCTGCACAAGACACTGCCGGTGACCGCAGAATGTTTAATTTCAGCCCTCAGGAGAAGGCTGTGATCACTGATGCGCTCTCCCAACATGGGTCCCGCCTCTATGGGCCACAGAGTGCCCACACTGGCAAAGCGGAGAAGACACGCATTTATGCGGAAATCACCAGGCAGGTGAATGTTGTTGGTGTGGCAGAGAGGGAGCCCAAGCATATCCGAAAAAAAATTAATGATATGCGGAGAGTGGTCAAAGACAAACTTGTGGCCATCAGAAAGCATGCCAGTGGCACAGGAGGAGGACCAGCCACAAGAATGACCCTGACTGCAGAGGACATGGTGGTGGCCAGTTTGCTGGATAGGGAGCTGGTGGAGGGTCTTCCTGGCTTTGAATCAGGGGAGCAGCCTTTGAGGTCAGGTAAGTCTGTTTTATCTGTTTTGTGGTGACTTGCATGGGTGGGGGGGGGGGATACATGTGACAAGTGTGTGGCTCCTCCAACATGTGTTTGTTTTGTGTCATCCACAGATGTGCAGGATGGAGCTGGCCCGTCAGTTGATGCAGGGCGACCCACCCCATCCATGGTGGAGATTGCCCCTACAGCAGTGCTTGAGGAGGTTGAGGAGGAGCACGTCGGGGTAGAAGAGGCTGCTGTCTATATTCTGGAGGAGACCCCCATACCTGGCCACTCCCAAACCACCCCCCCCATGCAGGATTCCCCTTCAAGGGACACCATCCCCTCCAGGGATTCCCCTTCAAGGGACCTCCCCTACACCCGTCCTCCAGCCTCTCAGGCCTCTAGGAAGGCAACGAGGAAAACCAGAGGAGTCCCTGATGATTTTGAAGATCACCTGGCAAGGGACCAGACAAGACAGACCCGCCATATTGGTTCTCTTGCGGGTGATCTTCATCGGGTGGCAGATAGCCTGGCGTCCTCGGCCGAGAGCCAGGCTGCTTGCACTGTGGCAGTGCAGGAAGCCATCACCCAGCAGGCTGGGCAGAATACTGCAATAAATGATAGCCTGCAGGACGTTGTGGGGAACGGGGCAGCCCTTCTGTCCTGCCTGGTGGACCTGCAGACCACCACATCTGACCTGGTCACCGAGGTCCGGAGCCTGTCAGCTGCTGTCCGTGAGGAGGGGAGGCAGACACGGCGACAGCAGCGCAGCAATACTACCCGCCGGCTGCGGATGCAGGCTGCCACCAATACTTACCTCCACCGGCTAGCCGTGGCAATGGAGGGCAGCCAGGCAGCCAGGGAGAGACTGGTTGAGGTTCAACCACCTGCCCCCCCAGCCCCCCCACCTGTGACTCGCCCCAGGCAACTGCGCCCCAGGAGCCTAGGGACAAGAAGAAGCCCACGACAGGGCCGTTGATGTTTGTCTAATTATGTTTTATACTCAGATTCTGATTTATATTTTTGTTTATCTCCCTGCACACGGTGAGGAGTGCAGGCTACAGTGTGAATGAGGTGTGAATGTGTGGGGGTGACACTCCTGCCATTAAGGGGTGTCACCCTCAGTCATAGGTGAGAAGTTATCACCACGACACGTGTGAATGGTGTATGAATGTACAGCAACATAATTGGAGCCGTGGCGTGGCGTTGCTGCTCCCAAGTCCCATGTGGTGTACTTGGGTCTAATCCAATTTGATGTGGATGTGGTGTGTGTGTGCTAGGGACCACATTGGTGTGCATGCATGCATGCTCATTGTGCCATGATTAATGTGTGTGTTTAACGTGAAAAGTAGCCTACCACAAGGACCCTCCTGACTGCTCTTCCCTCAGCAGACGGGGGACCCTCGGGCAAGGGGGGACTGTGTGGGTCGGGGGTCAGGTCATCACGTAGCTCAATCTCCAGGCCCTTTCTCACGGCAAAGTTGTGCAGCATGCAACATGCCCCAATGATCTGGCACACAAAGTTTGGGGAATACAAGAGGGTACCCCCAGACTTATCCAGGCATCGGAAACGTGACTTCAGGAGGCCAAATGTGCGCTCCACCACTGCACGGGTTTTGATGTGTGCTTCATTGTATCTTTGCTCTCCTCTGGTTTGGGGATCCCGGAATGGAGTCATGAGATGGGGTCCCAATGCATATGCCGCGTCACCTGGTAATGAAAAGACAGGAGGATGTTAATAGTGCATGTGCCCGTTGTGAGGTGTGCATCACGGGAGGGGATAGTTATGCCTGCCACCCATGTCACTCACCAACCAGCCAGCTGTCCCCATACACGTTCTGTTCAAATTCTGTGGAGATGGTGCTTTGACGGTATATGTAGCTGTCGTGGCTGGCCCCGGGGTCCTTGGCACGGACGTGCCATATGAGGCCTTGGGCATCGACTATCACCTGTACATTGATGGAATGCCAATGCTTCCGATTGCAGTATATGTGCTCTGTGTCCCGGGGGGGCCGTAGTGCCACATGTGTGCGTGGGAATCTGGCAAGGTTGTAGAAATCTGTCATTGCCTTCCTCCGCAGCTCCTCAGTGGTGGGTTTGATGATGTGGTTGGCCATGCGTCTGAGGATTGCAGGGACAACCTGGTGCACACATCCCAGCCACCACTCCACTTGTACGCTGGAATGATCCACTGGCAAGGACATGGAGTGTTGCCAGTACCTTCACCAGTGGCTGCACTGCTTGTGAGCGTTGTGTCTGGCTGGTGATGTCCTCCTGCAGGGTTGTGGTTAGTTCCATGATGGCTTCAGGGCTGAATCTGAATAGGCGAAACACCTCCAAATCACTCATGCCAAAGACGTCAATGCGCGTGCGGAATATCCTCTCCCGTGCCCTCCTACGTGCACGTCGACGCTGTAGGGCTATGAGCAAGGCTGCCCCTGGCATGTTGGCAGACAGATGTGTTGTCCAGCAAGTGTTTTTGCTAAATTCGTCTGTCACAGTGTTGCTTTAGCTGCTCTCCAGCTGATCTGTTCAACTCCTGTGCAAAGTTACCCCTGCTTTATGCAAAGTTACCCCTGCTTTTCCGCAGAAAATTCCAGTTACGCGCACCGGCTTACGCCGGCGCAAGAGAAACGTGCGTTTCTGAATCGGAGGATCTCCCTCATTTGCATATTTGAATAGATAATCCATGGGAACGGTTGATCTGTCGCGCGTAAAGATGCGCCAAAGACACGCCGGCGTGGAAAAGTTACACCGGAAAAAATTACCCGATTTTAAGGCGGATCTGGTATAGTAGGTACGACGCATGGATCCGACGGCGCAAAATAGCAGTTACGCCGCACATCTCTAAAAACGCCGGAGTAATTGCTACATGAATCTACCCCACTGTGGAATGTACCTCTGACAGAAGAAACACCAAGTTCTGGCTAGATTCAGGTAGATCGGCGCATCTTTATACTGATGTAGCGCATCTCATTTGCGCTACACCGACGTAACTCAGAGAGGCAAGTACAGATTCACAAAGCACTTTCTCCTAACGTTGCGCCGGCGTAACTTAATTTCGTCTGCGTAAGTGTAAGAGGGTGTGACCTTATACAAATGATGTTCTGAACGTGGAGTAGTGATTTACACGCGGCGTATCATGAACGGAGCATGCGCAGTATGTTCCCTCCCCTGTGCGCATGCTCAACTTCCTGAGAAACACCGAAGGTCAGTGCTGAGGGCATTGCGACCAAGCGCCCACAGGATATACAGAAAAAAATCAACGGCATGCGACGTAAGGTCAAGGAGAAGCTGGCCGAGGTCAGTAAGCATGCCAGGGGCACGGGAAGAGGACCAGCATGTACTGTGCGGGTGACCCCAGAGGATCAGCTGATTGCCCAATGCCTGAAGAGTGAGCAGGTGGAGGGCATGGAGGGCTTTGACTTCGGTGAACAGTCCTTGAGGTCAGGTAAGTGTGTTTTATCTCCTATTCGGTGTGTAGCATGTGAGGGGGTGGAAGGGAACATGTGACAAGTGTGTGGGTTCACCAACATGTGAATGGTTTGTGTCATCCACAGATGTGCTGGATGGAGCTGGGCCGTCGTCGGCTGATGGGCAACCCACGCCATCCCATGAGGAGAGTGCACACACCTCTCCTCTGGAGGAAGTAGTGTAGGAGCACGGGGACCTGGAGGATGTGTTATACATTGTGGAGGAAAATCCAACCAACCCTGAACCCTCCCAACCCTCCTACCCCATCGGGGGACCCTCCCAACCCTCCTCCACCATTAGGGGAAGCTCCTCAAGGGCCTCCTCATATACATGACCCCAAGCCTCTCCTGCCCCCAGGAAGGCCACCAGAAAAATCAGGGGTGATCCTGAGGCCATCCAGGAAACTCTTGCAAGGGATCAGGCCCGCCAGACCCAACATGTGGGTGCTGTTGCCCAGGACATCCCCACAGAGTGGCCTGCTTGTCAGAAATACCCGACTGTCTGCATGATATAAATGCCAATTGTGCAGCTGTTGTGACCTGTATTGGGGAGCTGCAGGCCACAACAGCACGCCTCGTCACAGAGGTTAAGAGCCTCACAGTGGCTGTAAAGGCCAATACGGTGGAGGGGGGGGGCACAGGAGGCACCAGTATCAGCAGACCACCACCCGCCAGCTGCGGATGCAGGCAGAAACCAAAGCAGTGCTAAACCCTGGCATTGGAGGGCAGGCAGCCAGAACCTGTCAGGAGTGGCAGATTTGAGGAGGAGTCTCCTGCTGATGCCCCACCCCCACCCCATCTGAATTTCCCCCCAGGCAAGTGAGGAGCCAGAGACGTGGCACCAATGAAGCCCACGACAGGGCAATTGAGTGCCTCTTTTGGTTTGCTCCAGTGAGTAGCGTTTTTTTTTTATTTCTGCTCCAGTGAGGAGTTTTTTTTTAATTTCTGCTCTGGTGAGGAGCGTTTTTTTTTACTGTATACACATGGACAGTAGTGCAGGCTACAGTGTGACCGATGTGTGAATGTGGGGGTGACACTCCTGCCAGTAAGGGGTGTCACCCTCGGTCGTTGGGGAGAAGTTATCCCCACGGCCGTGTGAATGTGGTATGAATGGACAGTGACACCTTTGGGGCCTTGACGCGGCGTTGCTGCTCCCAAGTCCTGCATGGTGGACTTGGGCTAATCCAATGTGAAGTGGATGTGGTGTGTGTGAGCTAGGGACCACAGTGGTGTGCATGAGTGCATTCTCCTTGTGCCATGATGAATGTGTGTGTTTAACGTGCAAAGATGCCTACCACGAGGCATCTACTGACTGCTCTTTCCTCAGCAGACGGGGTAGCCTCGGGCAGGGGGGGCAGTGTGGTTCGGGGGTCAGGTCATCACATATATCAATCTCCAGGCCCTTTCTCATGGCGTAGTTGTGCAGAATGCAACATGCACCGATGATCTGGCACACAAAGTTTGGGGAATACAACAGGGTACCCCCGGACTTATCCAGGCATCGGAAACGGGACTTCAGGAGGCTTGGTGATGTGGTGGGACATGCATGTGAGGATTGTGGGGAAAACCTGGTGCACACATCTGTCCATGATGGATTGTGACAGACCAGCCACGATCCTCTAGCAAGGAAATGGAGTGTTGCCAGTACCTTGACCAGTGCCTGCACTGCTTGTGAGCGGTGTGTCTTGCTGGTGATGTCATCATGCAGGGTTGTGGCTATTTCCTGGATGGCTTAAGGGCTGAATCTGAAAATGCAAAACACTTCCGAATCACCCATGCCAAAGACATTCATGCGCGTGCAGTATATCCTCTCCCATGCCCTCCTCCTTCTACGTGGCGGTGGACCCATTAGTAGTGCTAGGACCACGGCTGCCATGTGTTGTCCTGCAAGTGTGGTTGCTCAGCTCATCCGTAACTGTGCTGCTGAAGCTACTCTCCAGCTGACTTGTGCAAGTCTGGTTCCAAAATACCCCTGGGGTAACTTTAGGCCGGGCGTACAGCTTACGAGCACCGCGCGTAGCCTGCGCCGGATGGGCGTATGTTCGAGAATCGGTGTATCTCCCTCATTTGCATAGGAAATCAATGGGTGCGCCAGATGCGTTCGGCGTAAATATGCGCCTACGATACGCCGACGTAGGAAAGTTACGTCGGTCGGAAGAAGCCTATTTTCGGGCGTATCTAGGGCCAGATTCTCTAAGAATTCAGGTGGCGTAGCGTAAGCCATTTACACTACGCCGCCGCATCGTACTAGAGCAAGTGCTTTAATCTCAAAGCACTTGCTCCGTAGTTTTCGCCGGCGTCGCGTAAATCGCCCAGCGTAAACCCGCGCAATTCAAATGGGGCGACTTGTATTTAAATTAAGTGCGCCCCCGCGTCGAACGAACTGCGCATGTGACGGGCCGGGGAAAAAGCCCAGTGCGCATGCTCCAGCTCACGTCGGAAAGCATCGTTGAAACCGACGTCAAAATGACGTGAGCGTCATTTACGCAACTCCCTATTCGCGAACGAGTTAGTAAAACGACGTAACCGATGAAAAAGGCAGACGCTGACCCGACGCCATACTTAACATGGCATCCGACGGCACCCGACGGCATCCGACGGAACTTCGTAAGGTTACTCCACATAGAAGCTGGGGTAACCTTACGCGGACGAAAACGACTTACGCGACGACGGGGCGGCGTAAAAGCGATCGGAAATCGGCGTACTAGCCTCATTTGCATATGCAAATGAGAAAACAACGTAAAGGCCACCTAGTGGCCGGAGTTGTCATTACACCTACGATCCGCAAGTGTAATGGTTTTACTCTTGTCGGATGTTGCAGCGTATCGATGCAAAAGTAATGCTAAGCATCACGCGCATTGATACGAGGCAAAAAAAAAAACGGCGATACGACGGGGTATCTGAGATACTCCATCGTATCGCCGCTGAGAATCTGGCCCCTAGTTCTTTGGGTACGGTGCATAGGATAAGATGGTGCAAATTAAGACTTATGCGGCGCATCTTGAGATTGGTTGGCGTAAGTCCTACCTGAATCTAGCCCTTTACTAAGATCATCCATTGTCGACTTGTCCTGGACAAGTAGTTTGCCTAAAGATTCTTCCGATCAGGCACATAGGTCACAGATCGTTGGGAGGATTGACTTGGATTCTAGAATTAGAGAAAACTTCAGAAGTGAGAGACTGAGCCTTGTTTCCAGATGTAGGCCACAGTTGTTGTGCTGTCCAATTTATCCAGGACAGGCTTTTTCCCTGGATTAGGTGACTGAAGGCTAAGAGCCTAAATAGGCTCCCCTCAACTTCAGAACGTAGACTTGGATCCTTAACACAAGGCCATTGGCCCCGAGCTCATAGTTTTTGAAGTAGGGCTCCCCTACACTGGCTGGTGTCTGACTGTATCACTAGGTCTTATGTATGGAATGACATTGCAGATGATTAGTTTCTTCAATCACAAGTTTCTGCCTCTGGTCCAGAAACCAGGCTTGGATGGGAGTGAGAGTTAATGAATTAAAGAAAACCGAAAATGCAAGAGTCAGTTTTCCACGTTCACTCTCACGCCACAGAGCTTAGCTTCTGCGATTTCTGTCCGGAAATCCTGGAAAGACAGGGAAGACAATGCATAAACCAAGGCTTCAGTGAAACCAATGCATAACTTCCATGTCAAGATGCTTTCATCTTGCAGCAGGAAACCAAACTGGTCATCATTAAATTTAGGCTTGACCTTCCTTGAAGGTCACCTCTTCTGACGGTAATTTCATGTATATGGCCAATCCCACAAGGGACACATACTGCCCAAAGGGGTGACCCCCAACCACTGGACCCCTATTCGTTCAAAAGGGCATAACTTTGACATCCTGCTGTGATGATAAATGTTGACAAACAAGCACTTGATCCATTACACATCCAGCTGTCTTCTACTTCCAAAGCTTCACCACTAGGCATTTCACTAATTTTACCAATCTGGTCATTCTCATTCTAGTCATTCTTGGAGCTTCGTGGTGAAGGGGGTCGCGGCGGAAGACAGTGGCAGCGAAGACCGGCGTGGGTTGGCGGAAGACCCCCGGAGCTGACTAATACATTATTTTATTCAGTGTGGTGTCTTATTTTTACACTTTTACCACCAGGTGAATGGGTAGGGGTACGATGTACCCCATACTCATTCACATAGGGTGGGGGGCTGGAATCTGGGGGCCGCCTTATTAAAGGGGGCTCCCAGATTCCGATTGGCTCCCGCCTGCATACCCCGACAACCAATGGCAAGGGTTGTCGGGAAGAGGCTCTTGTCCCCATCGACATGGGGACAAGAGTGCTTTGGGGTGGGGGGGCAGTGCCCCCCTCCCTCAAAGCACACTCCCCCATGTCGAGGGCATGCGATCTGGTACGGCTCAGGAGGGGGGGGCGCTTGCTCGTCCCCACCCCCATTTCTGTCCGGCCAGACTGCGTGCCTGGGATGAGGGCTTGGTCTGGATCTGGGGGGGGGACCCCACACCATTTTGGCGTGGGTTTAACCCCTCACATTCCAGACCAAGCCGATGAGCCTACTGTACACCTGGAGGGGGACCCGCGCCGGTTTCAAGTTTGAAATTTGGCGCGGAGTTCCCCTTCAGTGTCAGCGCAGGCTGAAAACCGTTCGGAGATTCCCGTGCGCAGCGTCACGCAGTGAAAATACAGGCTACGCCTCTTGGGATTTACCAAGAATTTCTCGGCGTACTGACGCGGCGCACGGGATTCCCCGAAATTTCCCTCTGCGCATGACCTTCCGAGGTTCTGGCGCACTTTGCAAGCGTACAGGGATCGGTTTTTAAAAGTCACTTTCACTTTCAATTCGGCCCGCCACACACGTTCAAACACATGTCACTACACTTCCCCTGCATCACCCCCCTCCCTCCCCTAATAAACTCCCGCCCGAATCCCCGATATTTACATTACTAAATGCCGTACGCCAGCTCTGTACTGGCGTGCCGTGCGCCCTCTCCTGGGGCGCATTAGGCATTTTAGTAAATGAGAAAACACACTGCACTTGCAGCGTGTCTCTTTTGTAAATGTCAAAAACAGTTTTACTCCTGCTTGTGCGCCGTGAGTCATGGTGCACAGGCTTGGTAAATGACCCCCAATGCGTGCTAACATTTTTGGGCCCAGGCCTAGTTGGGCAAGAGTAGACCTCAGGAAGGGCCAACTGACCCTATCAAAGGCCTTTTATGCATCGTAAGAGAGAAGGCATGTCGGGATCCGGTTACGCTTAGCATATGCAATCAGATGGATCGTCTTGGTAGTGTTGTCACGGGCCTCTCGGCCCGGGACGAAACCCACCTGGTCACCATGTATGACTTTAGGGAGTAGGGGGGAGAGGCGCTCCGATAGAATTTTAGAAAATAATTTCAAGTCAACGTTTAACAGGGAAATTGGCCTATAGTTGGGGCAATGTGAGTGGTCCTTACCAGCCAGGTTTTGGGATTACAACTATTTGGGTGTGTAAGAGGCCTGGGGAAGGGCAGAGAGTCTCGTCAATGGCGTTGAAGGCTTTTCGCTAGTAGAGGAGACAGCTGGGGTGTGAATACTTTACTTTAAAACCGGGGGTAAACCCATCAGGGCCAGGACTTTTACAATTTTTGAATTTCTTAATGGCCAGGAGGAAATCCGCCTCCGTTAGTGGTGCCTCCAGCTCCTCCACCTCTGTCAGCGGAATAGAAGGGAGGGCAGTTTCCTGAACATAAGAGGTTATAGCATCCGTGGACCCAGGTCCCTGGGCTGGGGACCCTATAACTTGAGGGGGGAGATTATAGAGGCCTGCATAAAAGTGCCGAAACTCTTCCGCAATCGCCGAGTTGTTGTGTGCCTTCCCACCGTTAGAAGAGACAAAGAAGGGAATGTGCTTCCTTGCTTGACGCGGTTGTAGAGTATTCGCTAAGAGCCTACCGCAATTATTGGCTTGGGCGTAGTGAGTAAACCGCCCTTTATCTCTGGCCACTAGAGCCCGGTCTGCAAAGATCTGTAAGAGGTCCCTCCGAGCGTTAGTCAGATCCACTAGTTTAAAGGGTTCCAGGGAACGTTTTTGGGAGTCATCTAGTGTGGTGATTGTATCAAGAAGACGAGCAACATCCATGATGCGGGCTTTCATTAGCCGGGACCCATGTTGAATGAATTTGCCTCGAAGGACACACTTCAAGGCTTCCCACTTCGTCAAGGTGTTAGAAAAACATGGGGGGGTATACGAGGGCGTCAGGGAGGAAAAGAGTGGGCAAGAGGCCCAAAGATGAAAGGCAAGAAAAACAGGGAGATGTGAAACCTTTTAGGTGTCATCCTCATCCCTGGCTTTTTAAACCAGTGGAATACATACTGTGATGACCATCTGTGTATTTCTCTTATTGAGCCTGAGGAGGGATGTTTGCTTGGGAAAACTATGAGGCTGTTCATCCATGTCTTCTTATTGAAGGGCCTGAAGCATGTTCGCTCTGAGATTAGTGTTTACTAATGCCGCGTAAACACTAATGCCGCGTACACACAATCATTTTTTGTGATGAAAAAAACGACGTTTTCAAAAACGTCATTTAAAATGACCGTGTGTGGGCAAAACGTTGTTTTATGTCTTCAAAAAACGACCAAAAAAAAAATCGAAAAATTGAATTTTTTGTGTCGTTTTTCAAAACTTCGTTTTTTGTGTCATAAAAAGTGATGGTGTGTTGGCAAAACGATGTTGAAAACGACGTTTTCAACCCGTGCATGCTCAGAAGCAATTTCTCATACGGGAGCATATTCGTTTCTTTTTAAAAGTAATGAAGCAAAGAATGTGCTGCATTTGAACCAATGCATTTAGAGTTGAAAATATGTTTATTGGTATTTTAGCAAATGGAACAAACAACAGGAGAAGACACCATCCAAAAACAGTCAAAAGTGCATTGGGGTAAGGAGTCAGTGCAGCGGCTATCGCCCACAGCAGGACTCCCACCGACATATAACGCAATCAGAACAGGAATGACTTCAACATGAATTAGATGCAACCACAAGGGTCCTATCGTAGATGGCAGAATTACAGCCAGGATTGCTAGTAAGAGAACAATAAGACTAAAAGGAAATAAAAAATAAAAAATCAAATAAAAAAAAATAATAATAAATAAAATAAAATAAAAATGACATAAAAATGACAAACAGGACAAAAAATCAAAATGGAAAAGGGAAGTCAAGAAACTGGGACGTCAAAAGGTAGGAAAAGAAGAGGGGAGGAGAAGGAAGAAGAGGGGAGCAGAGGAAAGGAAAAGGGGAGAAGGCTAGAGAGAGATCAGAGCAGAGAGTTCGAGTTGCTGAAAGATCAGTCAGGGGGGACAATATAGGGTGTGCGGGGAACGAGGGACCCACCTCGCCCTAGGGCAGTAAAATATCAGAAAGTGCTCATGACTGGGGTGACAACATGTTAGCCAGAGTGTCAGAGGAGGAGAAGTGGAGCCAGATGAGCCACAGCATTTTATAGGTATCAAAAGTGTCGTTGTCAAGAGCCAACATCTCCTCCATTCTCATAGTGTCGTTCATAATTGATACCCAGTGTGACAAGGGCGGGATTGTGGTCGACTTCCAATAGGAAGGTATGAGCTGTCTCGCTGAGGACATGAAGAAACGGAGGAGATTTCGCTTCTGTGACGTAACCGATCCCGGTAGTATAGAGAGAAGAGCAATCTTAGGAGAGGGAACCAGTAGTTCATGGTACATTTTGTTGTAACACTCAAATACCTGTGTCCAGAAGGGGCGGATCCTCTCACATTCCCACCAGACATGAAGGTAGGTCCCAGTAGTAGTAGAGCATCTCCAGCATATAGCCGGAGTGGATGGAAATATTTTATGCAACGTAGAGGGGTCCCTGTACCACCTTGACAGAATCTTGTAGTTCTTCTCCTGTGAGTAGCAGGAGATTGTGGACTTGTGAGTAAAATAAAGATGTCTGCCATTCCGGTTGTGGGATGTCCTCACCCAAGTCTGCAGACCACGTCCTAGTGTAAGAGGGTAGCTCGGTGTGCGTGCGTGCGTGCTTGTAAGAGGCCATATATATACAGCTGATAAAAGGTGTCTGGGGGTCTCCGGAAGGGAGCACAACCGTTCAAATTCCGTATTGGGACGGTTTATCTGGGAGGACGAATGCAAGTGTTTTGTGAACGTGGATAAATGTAGTTTAGTGAGCCAATCGTGCGCTCCCGTCGGAGTCACCGGTGACCCTTGCGTAGGATGTACAAAGGAGCGTGCCTGCGGCCAATCAGGCCGTTTAAAGGGGCCTAGTGTTGATATACCGATACCCTGAGGAAAGGCGGGATTGTCAAATAGAGGGGATAATGGGGAAGGATCAGAGGATAGGAGGGAACATAACCCCCTGTTATACCAAAGTCTGAGAGAGGCTAGTGTAAGCGGGGAGGGAGGGGGCATACGCGCTAAATCAGACCTGTAACCCCATAGAAGTGCACGGAGATCCACGCGGGCCAGATCCTGCTCTATGGTGACAGAGGCCTTTAAAAAGGGACGCGGGAACCATTCCAAGATACGCGCTATATGAGAGGCCTTATAATATATGTCTCGAAGTCAGGGACGCCAGCACCGCCCTGTAGCTTCGGGCGAGTGAGTAAATTGAATTTCACCCTAGGCATCCCTCGATTCCACAGGAATCTAATGGCGAGAGAGCGTAGAGAGTTAAAGAAGGGTTTAGGGATTGTAATGGGGACCGTTTGGAGGAGGTACAGAAGTTTGGGTAGAGTGTCCATCTTCAGGGTGTTGATTCGTCCGAACCACGGTAAAGAAGACCCTCCCCACTCCTCCAAGTCCTTCCGTAGGCGGGAGAGTAAGGGGGACATAATTTAAAGAAAAGAGATTGGAGAGATTACAAGGAATAACGACCCCAAGGTATGAAATTCCCTTCGTCTGCCACTGAAAGGAGAAATTTGCTTTAAGCATGGACATCGTAGTGGGAGGGAGGGAGACATTGAGAGCCTCCGTCTTGGACACGTTAAGTTTAAAGCTACTAAACGAGCTAAAGCGGCGGAATTCAGCAAAGGGGGATGGCAGAGAAATATGGGGGTCTTGCATGTACACCAGGAGGTCGTCGGCATAAAGAGATAATTTGTAATGAGAGAAGGGAGTTTGGATACCGCGAATTGAGACGTTTTGTCTAATGGCGCAGGCTAAATGTTCGATCACAATGACGAACAAGAGGGGGGGACAGGGGGCAGCCCTGCCGAGTGCCATTAAAGATATCAAATGGTGCGGAGGCAGAGCCATTAACTAAGACTGAAGCTGAAGGATGGGAGTAAAGGGACATCACCTTGGAGATAAATGGCACTCCTAGACCTAACTGTTCCAGCGAGAGTTGAAGAAATCTCCAATTAACTCGATCAAACGCTTTTTCGGCGTCAAAGGAGAGGAGACAAGCCCTAAGCATCGTCTTGGTGGTATTGTCTCTAGCTTCACGGCCAGGGACAAATCCCACTTGGTCGTTGTGGATCACCCCCGGGAGTAGAGGGGACAAACGACTGGACAGAACCTTAGCAAACAACTTTAAATCAATGTTGAGGAGAGATATGGGCCGATAACTGCTGCATTGGGAGGGATCCTTCCCTGGTTTGGGTAATACGGAGATATTAGCGGACAACAATTCCTTGGGCGGAGCGAGGGAGTCCTCCATAGCATTAAATGCCTTAGCCATCAAGGGGGATAAAAGCGGGGCAAAGGTTTTGTAGAAACGAGGGGTGTACCCATCCGGGCCGGGGCATTTGCCCACCTTCAGGCCTTTAATGGCGCCTAGAAATTCAGACGAGTGCAATGGTCTATCTAGTTCAACCACAGCCGACGCGTCAATGGGGGGTAACGCCGTTTCAATAATATAATCCCGCATGTCATCGACCGAAGGTGTGGTGCGTGTGGTTGGACCATTGGGGCGTAAGTTATAGAGTCGGGAATAGTACTCCCGGAAGGCGGAGGATATACCGTTCGTGTTGTATGATCTAGATTGGTCAAGATGTGAGATAAAGGGAATAGAGCATCGTGGCGGTCTAGGATGTAAGGTGTTTACCGCATTTATTGGCGAGCGAGTAATGAAAATTGAGAGCCCTATCCCGCGCTATTAAGGAGTGCGAGTCGAGAAGCTGGAGGAGATCTCTACGGGCATTCGACAAACGAACAAAAATGGCAGGGTCTAGGTTATGCTTGTGTATAGGTTCGAGCTCCGCTATGGTGGAGAGAAGACGGCGAATATCTCCCGAACGCATTTTTTTGAGACGTGAGCCATGTTGAATAAATACGCCCCTTACCACACACTTCAGGGCCTCCCATTGAGTGAGAGGGGAGGTGGTGTCTGCGGAGTGATCTGAGATAAAGTGTCGAATGGCGGCGGAAACTTCAGCCACGCAGACGGGGTCTCGCAGTAAGTTGTCATTGAGTCTCCATTGTGTGCCCCTACGTGACGTTGGGGGGCGCGCAAGAGTCAAGTAAACCGGTGCATGGTCAGACCAGAGTAGTTGACCCAAGGATGCCTGGATTGGAGTATCTAATAGTGACTGGGAAATCAGGAAGTAATCCAATCTGCTATAAGAATTGTGTGCCGCTGAATAATGGCTGTAGTCCCTTTCTGAGGGATGCTGGACACGCCAAACATCTACCAGGTGTGAGGAGTGTAGGAGAGCTTTGATGCGTGTCAATGTGGAGTGCGGAACAGAGGACTTACCCGAGGACGTGTCTGCGGGTGGGGACATGACGACATTGAGGTCTCCGCCAATGATGCAGCAGGGATCCCCGAAGGAGGACAGTCTGGTGAGAGCTGATGAGAGGAACCGAGCCTGACCCACATTAGGTACGTATATGTTGGCCACTGTGAAGAGAAAACCGTTAAGTTTCAGTTTAAGAAATATGAAGCGCCCATTAATATCAACAAGGGTGTCTAGGACCTCAGGTTTAAAAGATTTATGGAAAGCTATGGATACACCTTTAGACTTGGCCTGAGGATTAGTACTATGAAACCATTGTGGATAGTACCTGTTGCGCATAGTCAGTATGGAATCCGAACGGAAATGTGTTTCCTGGAGTATAACAGAACGTTTTTTATGAAAGTGGTAAAGGATCTGGCTCCGCTTCTCAGGAGTGTTGAACCCCATACAGTTAAAAGAAGCTAAGGTTATCGGGCAAACAGAGGCCATGACAGCTGTAGGAGTGGAGGGTAGGGGGAGGGGGGGAAGCCTGTGTTGTAATAGTATCATAAGTCAGCAACTCTCGGAGATGGAAACAGCACGAAGTAGGGTCCAGAAGAAGAGGAAAAGAAGAGAGAAGGAGGAGGGTGGGAGGATAACGGGGTGAGACAAAAAACAAAAAAGCACGTAGAACTAATCTAAAGGCATGGTTTGATGGTGTACTCCGTCCGCACCACCCCAGTCGGAGAACAGAGATGGTGTCATGAACAACTACGTCACTCTGGCGCCAAAAAAGGGCATTTAAACTTGCTGTCAGCCTTTGCCTCTTGCTGTCCGGTCTACAGCAGTTCCTGAGATTATCTGTACCCGTCCTGCTTGCACCTGTTCCTGACATCCCCGGCCTGTTCCTGACTTCTCTTGCCTTCCGCCTGCCCTGACCTCTTGCCTGCTTGACGATCCGCCTGCCTGACCCTCTGTAGCCGCTGCTGGCCGCCTGTTGCCGACCCGGTCTGAACTCGACTCTGCCTTGCCTGCCGCACCTGCACCTGATCCGCCAGCCTGCCACGGACTCTCCTGCTGGGGCTTATCTCCACTGTACTACGGTACACCTCCCCCGTTGTGGTGGTCCCTTTGCTTCCAGCTGTCTTCACCTGCCGCCTGCAGCCATCAGCCTACACCTGCTACTCTACGCAGCACTGAAGCCTCCTGAAGCCTTCCCAGCCCAGCACCTGCGCTGCAACCGGCGCTCGTGCGACTCTGTACTCCCGTACCCCCTGTCTGCTCTACCAGGGGTCTCGGGATCAGAGGAGTAAGGGCAGCCACTCCTTGCACGTCGGGCTCGACCACCAGGTACGTGACAGTACCGGACAGCCATGACCGAGCCTGCGCAGGGAGTGGATCCTATGCAGGAACTTTGTCGCCACCTGGATGGATTGACCCAAGCAGTCCGAACCTTGCAAGAAGGCTACACGCGTTTGGAGAATCGCGTCCAGGCTTTATCTACTCCTGCCTCCACCTCTGCTGCTTCTGGTGCATCCACTTCTCCTTCTGTAATCATGTTGCCGCCTGAACCAAGAGTCCCTATGCCAGAAAGGTTCTCAGAAGAACGTAGCAAATATCGGGCTTTCCGCAATGCTTGCGAACTTTACTTTGCTCTACAGCCACGGACCTTTTCCCTAGAAGCCACTAAAGTGGGTTTTGTCATCGCACTGCTTTCTGGCGAACCGCAAGCTTGGGCCCATCGCCTTATGGAACAAAAAGACGTTGCACTTGATGACCTGACCACCTTCTTTCAGGCTATGTCCCTACTATATGAAGATCCCCATCAGACCGCTTCCGCAGAAGCCGCTCTGCACGCCCTACAACAGGGTCGCAGACCAGCTGAGGACTACGTGTCCGAATTCCGCAGATGGAGTTCGGATACAAGGTGGAATGACGCGGCCCTCTGTTACCAGTTCCGCCTAGGCCTTTCTGAATCACTTAAGGACGAACTGGCCCGGGTAGGAGTCCCAGGAACGTTGGATGCACTAATTAACCTGACCATCCAGATCGATCGACGCCTGAGGGAGCGCAGAACTGAAAGGGCCACGGCCCCATCTCGCCCTGTCTGGATGATGCCACGGTTACCGCCCGTCTCCAACCCAGCTCCACCGATCTCTACTGCCTCATCTGTTCCTGATACCTCAGAGCCTATGCAGTTAGGCCTCCTCCGCCCTTCTCTCACCCCTGAGGAACGCCAACGCCGCAGGGCTAACAACCTGTGCCTGTATTGCGGGGAGGCCGGCCACTACGTGAGGACCTGTCCCGCAAAGCTCCGTAAGTGTCTGTCCGCGTCATCTGTTCACTTGCCTGTTCTCCCAAGCAATTCCACTCACCTAGCTGTTCCTGTTTTCTTCCAGCTTCCAGAAAGGACTATCCAAGTCAGCGCCATTATTGACTCAGGAGCCTGCGGCTGCTTTTTGGATCAATCCTTCGCCTCCAGTCATCAGATCCCTCTTCGCCCTAGGGCTACTGGACTCTCTGTCTACTTAGCGGATGGCTCAGTGTTGAGATCCGGACCGGTTACCCGAGAGACCCAGCCTTTAGCCACCACCATTGCCAGCAACCACCATGAACTATTGTGCTTGGATGTGATTGACTTCCCCCTGTTCCCTGTCATATTGGGCTTGCCGTGGCTGCAGGTCCACAACCCACAGGTCAACTGGACCATGGGAGAGATCAGCTTCCAATCTTCTTATTGTCAGCAGCACTGCCTGCAAGTGTTATCCTCACCTCCGTCCTTACTCTGCATGGACTCTGATGTTGAGACCCGCCAATCTGTCCCTGAAACCTACCACGACTATCTAGATGTCTTCAGCAAGAAGGGAGCTGAGACCCTTCCACCTCATAGGCCCTACGATTGCCCCATCGAGCTCCTCCCGGGAGCCGAAGTTCCCTTTGGTAGGATCTTTCCCTTAACGGGACTTGAACTTGAGACTCTAAAAACCTACATTGAGGACAGTCTAAGAAAGAAGTTAATCCGTCCATCTACATCACCAGCGGGAGCAGGGATCTTCTTTGTTGAAAAAAAGGACCACTCTCTCCGCCCCTGTGTGGATTACCGAGAACTCAACAAGATTACTATTAAAAATTGGTACCCTCTTCCCTTGGTACCCGAACTGTTCCAACGTCTGGGGGCCGCGGTCATCTTTACTAAATTGGACCTCCGCGGGGCCTACAACTTGGTCCGCATACGTGAAGGGGACGAGTGGAAGACCGCCTTCCGTACCCGTTTCGGGCACTTCGAATATTTAGTCATGCCTTTCAGACTCTGTAACGCCCTGGTGACGTTCCAACACTTTGTGAATGATATTTTCAGAGACTACCTCGACCTCTTTGTTATCGTTTACTTGGACTATATCTTAATTTTCTCCCCTTCTCTGGAAAAACATCGGGAACATGTCAGGAACGTGCTTGAGCGACTCCGAACTCACGGACTTTATGCCAAACCTGAGAAATGCGAGTTCGAGCGCTCGAGCATACAATTCCTGGGGCTCATAATCTCAGTAAAGGGTGTGGAAATGGATCCCCAGAAGGTCTCTGCAATTCGTGACTGGCCGGCGCCTGTAGACAAGAAGGCGTGTCCAGCGCTTCGTCGGCTTTGCGAATTTCTATAGGAAGTTCATCAGGGCCTTCTCCAACATCATTTCTCCAATAACCGATCTAACTAAACAGACTACCCGGTTCTGTTGGACACCAGAAGCCCAGTCTGCCTTTGAAGCTCTGAAAGACTTGTTCACCTCTGCATCTGTCCTCAGACATCCTGATGCGAGCCTGCCCTACATCCTAGAGGTAGATGCACCCTGTCGCTTTCTTTTCCCGTAAATTGTCAGAGGCGGAGAGAAATTATGATGTGGGGGACCGAGAACTGTTGGCAATAAAGGCCGCTCTGGAGGAATGGCGGTACCTCCTGGAGGGCGCAGCGCACCCAATCTTGATTTACACAGATCACAAGAATCTGGAATATTTGAAGGTGGCCAAGAGACTTAAACCACGCCAGGCCAGGTGGGCACTTTTTTTCACAAGATTCTCTTTTCATATCACATACAGACCAAGGTCAAAGAATACCAAGCCTGACGCCCTCTCCCGCATGTATGGCAGCTCAGAGTCTTCCAACCCCCCGGATACCATCTTGTCATCAGGAAACTTCTTGTTACTGCAAAGGGACTTATTGCCCCAAATTAGGCAAGCCTCTGCTGGGATTTCCCCTTCTTCAGGTCTGGAACTACAGACTAGGGACGGTTTGCTTTGGTATCAAGACAAGATCTTTGTACCTGAAGATCTACGGGTCAGTGTCCTGAGTTCTTGTCATGACCACGAGCTGGCTGGCCATTTCGGGGTACATAAGACTTCAGAACTCCTGCAACGCACCTTTTGGTGGCCCCAACTCCTGAAAGACTGCAGGGATTACGTGGAATCTTGCACCACGTGCATTCGAAACAAGGGGAGCAAGCTCAGAGCCTGGGGACTTCTGAAACCGCTACCAGTACCGGAAAGACCATGGAGAATGATCTCCATGGACTTCATTGTGGAGCTTCCCCCTTTGGAGGGCTTCAACACTATCTTTGTGGTAGTAGACAGACTCTCAAAGATGGCACACTTCATACCTTTGAAGGGTACACCCTCTGCCCCGGAGACGGCTAAAGCCTTTATCAAGGAAGTTGTTAGGCTCCACGGTGTTCCTGTGGACATCGTGTCTGATCGAGGGGTGCAATTCACCTCCAGGTTTTGGAAGGCACTTTGCAGCAGTCTCAAGATTGGCCTGTCATTCTCATCAGCGTACCACCCACAATCAAACGGGCAGACAGAGAGAACAAATCAGACACTTGAACAGTATCTTCGATGCTTCTCCTCCTTCTCTCAGGAAGATTGGGTGTCCTTCCTGCCCCTGGCGGAGTTTGCATACAATTACTCTGTCCACTCTGCCACCAAACAATCACCCTTTTATGTGAACTACGGCTTCCATCCTTTGTTCCTGTCCAATTCCGTTCCGGAGTGTTCGGTACCCGCCGTCCAGGAGACTTTGACCTTCTTTGATACAAATAATAAGATTCTGCAGGAGACAATGACTAAGACACAAGAGCGTAATAAAGAAATCTTCGACAAAAAAAGAAGAGGGGAACTCAATCTGGAACCTGGAACTAAAGTTTATCTGTCCACTCTGAATTTAAAACTTGCATGCCCCACAAAGAAACTAGGCCCTAAGTTTGTGGGCCCCTTCCCTGTCAAGAGGAAGATAAATGAGGTTGCCTACGAACTTGAGTTGCCAGAGACCTTCCGCATTCACCCGGTCTTCCATGTTGCCCTGCTTAAGCCAGACATTTCTGATCCCTTTCCTGAGATCACGGCGCGAGGAGGAATTTGAGGTTGAATCCATCCTGGATTGCAGGAAAAGACGCAACCAAGTTCAGTTCCTCGTCAAATGGAAAGGGTATGGGCCCGAGGAGAATTCATGGGAACCGGAGGACAACATACACGCTGAAAGGCTAATTCAGTCATTTAAAGACTCC
Source organism: Rana kukunoris (assembly GCA_029574335.1). NCBI lineage: Eukaryota > Metazoa > Chordata > Amphibia > Anura > Ranidae > Rana > Rana kukunoris. The sequence continues at coordinate 15,045 of JAJQKJ010002697.1, read as the reverse complement.
CACCCGCTGGAGCTATCCCGGTTGGGCATCCGGAGGCTGCCCATTGGAGGGGGGCAATGTCATGAACAACTACGGCCACCAGATGGCGCTAGCGGCGCATCAGCGCGCACGGGGCGCCGCATTCGCGGCAATGGCGCGCGGGCACGCACGATCACGGCACCGCGACGGGAACGGGCACGCGCACCGGCGGTAACGGCGCCCGTGCACGCGCAAACGTCACTCTGGCGCCAAAAAAGGGCATTTAAACTTGCTGTCAGCCTTTGCCTCTTGCTGTCCGGTCTACAGCAGTTCCTGAGATTATCTGTACCCGTCCTGCTTGCACCTGTTCCTGACAACCCGGCCTGTTCCTGACTTCTCTTGCCTTCCGCCTGCCCTGACCTCTTGCCTGCTTGACGATCCGCCTGTCTGACCCTCTGTAGCCGCTGCTGGCCGCCTGTTGCCGACCCGGTCTGAACTCGACTCTGCCTTGCCTGCCGCACCTGCACTTGATCCGCCAGCCTGCCACGGACTCTCCTGCTGGGGCTTATCTCCACTGTACTACGGTACACCTCCCCCGTTGTGGTGGTCCCTTTGCTTCCAGCTGTCTTCACCTGCCACCTGCAGCCATCAGCCTACACCTGCTACTCTACGCAGCACTAAAGCCTCCTGAAGCCTTCCCAGCCCAGCACCTGCGCTGCAACCGGCGCTCGTGCGACTCTGTACTCCCGTACCCCCTGTCTGCTCTACCAGGGGTCTCGGGATCAGAGGAGTAAGGGCAGCCACTCCTTGCACGTCGGGCTCGACCACCAGGTACGTGACAGATGGTAAGAAACAATCAGGGAGGAGTGGCGAGGAGGAAGCCCAGCACAACCCAGCAAATGACAAAAAAAAGTAGCAATAACAAAAAAGGCCACTAGGTGGCTCCAAAATACTACAAAAAGAAAAAAAAAAAAAAAAAACTTACAGTATGGCATACAGCCATAAACCCTACAGCGTCCATAGCGACGCTGTAAGAAAAGGAAAAACCCCTCTGAGGGGGGGGGGGTACGGTGGGAACCTGCCGGGTAAGGCAGACCCCGTGACCCCAGCTCCACGGAAAAACAATCATGGAACAAAACCAACACACAACCTACATGACCTAAAAAAAAACAAAAAAAAAACATTAGTGTAGAGAAAAAGGGATTGGTCAAAAACATGCGACAGGGAACAAAAACAGTCCAGTAGACCTATACTACAATGAAATGCAGATACAATGAGAAAAACACAGCAGTGGTTAAGCTGCAGAGTATGGACAAACCGTCTGAGGCTATAGGGGAGAAAATATTTGTGTACAGTCTGCGGATAATTCTTGGCCTGGGACCTGGAGCCCAAGTAACCTAGGAGGAAAACCAGTGGATTAACAACAATAACAGTATTAGAGCAGTCTAGAGCTCAGGGGGGATAAACCCCACAAGAGAAACAATGTCTGGGGGGAACTTCAGGCCGAGCCCATGGTAAAAATATAAAATACAAAAAAAAAAATATTAAAAAATTAAAAAATCAAAGATACAAGAGAAACCATGGGGAGTGATGGCTGTGAAAGTAACCCAGGCACATGGGGGGGAGACCTTAAAGAAAAAAGGTAAAAATGAAGCTAAATAAAAATAAGGTGTGGCGGCTCCTACCCCAAGACGTTCCAGGGGAGTACCCCTATAAAGGGAAAACAAGTAATGCGACTGATCCATCCAGGGCAAGTTCAGTCCTCAGCGTCACGACGAGGCACAGGCTTGGAGTGACGCTTGCGACCCTGCGTCTGCCATGGTGAGGCAAAGGGCAAGCCGGGGGTAGTAGGCGTGAATGGCCAGTCTGGGATAGACACCTGAGGAAGTCCTAGTGTGCTGAGGAAGGTCGGCAGGTCTCCCAGCGTGCGGAAAATGGCGGTCTTGCCTTCATGGTGCACTCGCAGGTGGAACGGGAATCTCCATTGGTATTTTATCTGTTTGGACTGTAAAAGTTGGGTAAGCGGCTTCAGTGCTTTTCTCATCATCAGCGTCTGGCGTGAAAGGTCTGGAAGGAGCATCACAGGTGTATCATTGAGTAGTATAGTCTTTAGCGAGCTAACAGATAGCATCCATGAGATGGATTCCTTGACCTTATAAAAATGGACTCGACACAGGGTATCGCGAAAGAAGGAGGGGTCCTGGTTCCACGGACCGGAGGTTCTGTGGACCCGGTCTAGCTCGATTGGATCATCTTTGGGGCGTTGCAGCAGTTGGTTAAAAATGGCAGTCACAGCTCCAGGCAGGGCTTTGCCGTCCACTGATTCAGGAATTCCGCAAATGCGGATATTGTTGCGACGGTTACGATTTTCAATATCGTCCTGCTGGTACGCCAACTGTTGCAGCATGACAGTGTGGGAGTTCAGAATTTTGTCATGAGACTGTACCGTATTGTTTAGACTGTCTGTGGTGGCATCCAGGTCCTCAAAGCGAGCGCCCACATCCTTCTTGAATTCAAAGATCTCTTTCTTATAGGCCTTCTCAATCCTGTGGACACATTGTTCAAAGTCAGCCTTAGTGGGCAGGGATCTGATGTAGCTGTGAAGGGAGCGAATCTGTGCCTCCAAATCCCATCCATCACCTGAACCCAGGGAGACATTAGAGCGACTCCTGGTGAGCACAAAGTCGGCCTGTGAGTGGAGGGATGACTCAGAGCGAGACGGGGACGAAGGAGTCAGTGCCATCTTGGCTTCAGAGCGGCGCTGCGATGCTGCGCGGGATCGGGTGAAATACTCCTCTAAATCTCCTCCCTGTCGGTCCCCGCTGGTTCCCTTCTGTGCCCGTTGCTTGTCTTTTCCCATGTTTCAGTCTTGAACTGGTTCCTAGTAGTTATGTGGTCCGTGGAGGTGAGGGGTCAGGGGGCCGGGGTAAAGCACATCCTACTGCTCCATACTTCAAGTCACGTCCCGCTAGCTGCCGTTAGGCAGAGGGTAGGGGAGAGGTGTAGGTAGACTAGAGGACTCTGGTGGCTTGAGAAGGTTAGGGGAGAGAGGAGTGGGACCCGCTGGGTGAAGCAAGATGGCGGCAACTCACTTGCTGGGCGAAGGGGCTTTCACAGGCCGGATGAAGATGCGCTTCTGCGGGGGCTGCAGGTGGCAATTAAGAGTCCCAAGGGCCCTCCGTGGCTTGTAAGGAGGGAGCCAGTCATCCGGTCGGGAAGGATTGTGCAGGCTGTTAGGGATCCCGGAACGCTGGCTTCCGGGACTAGGTCGAAGCCGCGGTCTTTCCTAAAACGGACGCCGGACGGCAGGAGTCTCCTATCCGCTCCTGATCGCCGCACACCCGGCCGTCCCCTCCGGAGATGTTGCTGGAGGTGGGCGAAGATGCGATGGCCGTCAACCCGGGGGGCAGGTGCATCCGAACGCGGAGGATCCCGGAGGTTACGTAGGCCTCAGTATGATGGCGGGCCTCGGTAGCGTGGAGCTGGCTGTGCCTGAAGGCAAGAGAGTCAGCCAAACTCTGCAATTTCGGCAGGGATCGGAGCGGCAGGGATCCAGCAACAGGTACCGCAACCTTAATGTGTCACTGGGGTCAATCTTGCAGGGGATGGCAGCAGATTATTCCACGCCTCATGGAGCTCAACAAGAGTACGTCTTCCCCGGCGCACTTCCGGACACGCCCCCTGAACCAATGCATTTAAATGCTACACTAAACTCCTAGTTTGTTGTGGCTCATCTTGTTACATAGTTCTGTTGTTAACCTTTTTACTTTCTTAGTTTTTTTTTCTTTATTTCTTTATTTCCTCTTTTTTTTAAGCAAATCATCTCCCTATTTTTTTTGGTGTATATTTTTGTTTTTAACTGTTTACCAAAATGTGAATTGTGGTTGATTTTGGAGTGTGTGAAGTGACCCCCAACAACATTTTTTTTTTAAATAAATTACCCACAAGGAGGTTGTTGTCCCTTGTTAATGTTTTTTTTTTTTATGTGTCTGCCTACTCACTAAATGATCTCTATATATTGTTAAAAAAAACACATGTACAAATTTTGCCCGCAAACAAAAAATACATTTATTTATGTCTAAAAGCACTAAAACAAAATTAGACACATCTGGCAAACAAAAATAGAAACAAAATAAAAACAAAGAAGCCAGGAAGAAAGCAAAGGAGACCCTGCTTGAATTTGTAAAGACAAGGGTCCACCAAAGCAACAGTGAAGTCTGTCAAGCAAAAAGTAATTCGATTAGGGGTACCATCTCATCACTTCTTCTTCCCTTTACTATTCCCTGCAGTCTTCCCTGCAGTCCTCCTTGCAGCCTTCCCTGCAGCCCGAGTCCTCGGGGGCTGGGTTCCTGGAGCCAAGGTTTGTGGCAGGAGCCAGAGCAGGCTCAGGAAGAGGAGGAGCAGGAGAAGGAGCAGGAGAAGGAGCAGGAGCAGGAAGAGCAGAAAGGACAGGAGTGCCGATCAACCCAATGTCAATGTCGTCATTGAGCTTGCCCAGTGTGGCCATGCTTATGGCCTTGAAGATGAGCAATTTGCAGCGCACACGCTAGCCCAGCTCCAGCTTTTGGAGCTTGGCCGTGATGAGTGCTCCGAATCCCTCTTCTTCAGTGGGTTGCTCTCTGATGGCCGCAGTTGCTTCACAGAGCATGGCCTGGGTCTCCTCTTCCATTTGCATCAGTCTCCTGGCCCTTTTTGTGGGAGTGCGGAGAGGAGGGATTTGGGAGATGCAATCTCGCCAGCGTGACTCCTGTCTCCCACTGGGGCCTGCCACCTCCTGGCTCCCAGTGGGCTCTGCCTCCTCTTGGCTCCCTGTGGGGCCTGCCTCCTCCTGGCTTTGCTCTGTCTGTGTATTAAAAAAAGGGACATAGTTAATTTGTTGTCCTCATTAATCACACACATTTTTAAAATCCTGACATGCTAATTGACTGCAAAAATAGATTGCACACAGGGCACACATCCATAATTATGTGGCTCCTTACCCAGCTACAGATATGTGCCCCCTGGAGGTGTGGGGTGGTTGATGCTGGCTGAAATTGCTCAGTAGGGGGCCTTTTCCCTAACTAGAAATGGAGGTAATTTTTTTAGGGGGTGGACAAAATGTAAATTACCAAAAAGACTGTTTCTCATCTGCGACCCCTTCCAGGTGTATTGTGTTTACCCCCCTAATGGCGTACCCGAAAATTACACACAATAATTATGACCTGTGCATTTATGGATTTTGTCCCCATTCTGTTTTGCGACTATTGCCTAGTGACATGTTCCTAATTTTTGCTGCAATCATATCTAATTTTCAACACTTGTAACATAAATTTGTCACCATTATTATACAGTACATTGCAGTTCATAATTTGTTAGTAAAATGCATTACCTGGCTCCATGGGTCACAATCTGGGTCCTCCAGGAACTCGGGCTCTTCCTCCGAGGTAGCCTGCTCTTGCCTGCAGGGAAGACTGGAGGACTGACTGCAGGGAAGAGGGGCCTGAATCCTTGGGGGAAGGGTAGACAGGGATATCCGGGATTCAATGTGGTCATCCAGGAACTGCAGCTGATTATAGTACCACAGGTTGGGCTTATATATGGACTCAGCTGCAGCTACTGATCTTATTGAGGCCTGGACTAGTGACCGTTGGGTCCTGTAGGTGCCCCTAATCAAATAAATGTTGGTCTTGACAGTCTCAGTTGTTGCATTGGGGACCCTTATCTTCACAAATACAAGCAGGGTCTCCATTGCTTGCTTCCTGGCCTGTTTGTTTTTATTTTTGTTGTTTTTTGTTTGCCAGAGCACTGGCAGGTCCCTCCATCTTTGTATAAATTCAGAAAAAAAATCTTGTTCTTTGAAGGCCTCCATATTTTCTGCATGTAAAATGGAAAACAAAAACCTAGTGTCAGTGAAGCCACTCCTACTACTAAAAGCTTTAACACCATATCTTCTCTAGCACACAACATCATCCACTGTTCAATAATATTAATGTTCAAAATACAGTTACATACCCTCGTATTATTCGATCGTGACTTCCGCCTTCTTCCGCAGACTGTGAGCGTCGCTTTCAATGATGTCGGATCCGTTTAAACACTGCGCACGTGTGACGCGACGTTCGGTCTCGTCCTTTCCACGCCCCTTTCTATATCTTTTTTTGTGGGTGTGATTTATGGAGGAACACGACAGGGAAAAAAATATGGCAAGCTCAAGCCATGAGGCAGGCCAAAACCAGACAAGAGGAAGCTCCAGGTGGAGGTACAAGGCCTCAAACATGGCCTTCCAGGAGATGGTAGAGATGGTGACCATCTTAATGAAAGAGGACTATGATGGGTAGCACGGCCCTTACCTGCATCCCAATGAAGGCGGACATTATGGAGAAAGTCATTAGGCGCCTCAGGGAGAAATTTGGACAACGCAGGAGTAAAGAACAACTCAGAAAGAGGTGGTCAGACCTGAAGAAAAGAGAGCCAGAGCAACTGCAGCGAATCAAAAGACTGATTCGAGCAAAAAGTAAGTAATTTTTATGTGGCCTCATTTTTGGTGTTTGTTCTTTGTGCCATGTGCTTCTTCTTTCAGGTTGTACTGTATCTATGTTTGTGGTCACACTAAAATTGGTCGTAGGAGTCGTCGTTCAATCGTCGGTTTTTGAAATAAAGAAACGACAATCTTCATGCCTAGTTCGCGTGGACAAATCGGAGTGCAAACACTGTATCCTATAAAAAAGAAGGTATTTGTATGATTGCAGTTTGAGAACCTACGACGACTCCTATTGTGCTCACAAACATGAAACTTGTGACATCTTTTGTTTTTAATGTGACATCAATTGTGTTTTTTTAATGTAGATGTTTACTTAGTAGATGTGAATAATTAATAGGAACAATATGCAGAAAAGGGAGTGTGCTCAGCAGTGGATTATACACATGTGGACTCTGTAGTTGTATTTTGAATTATCTTTCATCCCTCTAATCTTTTACCTTTCTGGTTTCCCTTTCTTCAATTTCGTAGGGCGCAAGGAAGCATCAAGGCAGGACGCAAGTTCACAAGCCACACCCCCGAGGGATCTGGATGAAGGGGAACCTGCCACCACATCTGGTAAAGTATCAGATAACACAGATACACAGGTAATGTAGGTGTAGGATTACTTTTTATTAATACATGGTTTGCTCGCACATTTCAGGAGCAAGTCGTGCTGGTTCAGCACTTGACAAGGATACTGCACATTTCCTCATTCGAGAAATATGGTCCTGCAGGGAACAAATTGAGGACATGCAGCGAGCATCCAGAGAAATCAAAGAATAATCGAAAAGGGTGGAACTCCAGCTCAAAAATGCACTGGATGTTTTGGGGAGGGTTTAAAGTGTTTTAAATGTTTATTTTTTTTCAAATATGAAGTTTATTGAGAAAGCACACATGGAGAGATTCCAAAATTACAACAGAAGTATACATGTCCTTAGGAAACAAGTACAGAGGGGTTATACATGTATTTCAGCCAACCTTGTAAAATGACCCCGTGTACAGACATGCTTAGAAAGGAGTCAGAACGACATGCACGTTGCGAGCTCTACCCATATGGATAGCATCCAAGAGCCATGACCTCCCCGTGCTTAATTTTATCTTAGATAGAGGTAAAGATGAAGTCAAGTGAATCTGAGAGAAAGAGAGAGTGGAAGAGAAAGAGGGGGGGAGGGTGGGGTGGGGGGGGGGGGGACACAGACAGGGCGATGTCAGGGAGCAAACGACACAACTCCCGACCGAGGTGGCCTCAGGTCCCGAGTAGGGATGCCCCCTCGTCTGAGAAGATGAAAACATTCCAGATGCCCCAGATCTCAGTGAAGGTCTCGTGTTTGTGTTGTGCAGTGAGGATCAGATCCTCAATCTTTTTTGTTTCCTCCACCTTCCGCAACCAGCATCCAACCGTCGGCGGGCACTGTTGCTTCCAGCGGAGGGGGATGCACGCCTTAGCGGCGTTCACAAGGTGGCATACTAACGATTTTTTATAGGACTTAACCGATATCGTTGACAGGTGCAGGAGAAAAAACGACGCGTCGTCCGGGATCGCATATGTCGTAAACGTCTGTGTGATGCGGCGAACCTCTGTCCAGAAGGTCGTCAGACTTGGGCAGGACCAGAAAATGTGCAGTAGTGATCCCGCCTCCACCCCGCACCGCCAACAGCGGTCCGACGTAGAGGGGAAGCACCTGTGGAGCCTGGTGGGCGTAAGGTACCATCTGGAGAATAGTTTAAAATTAGTTTCCTGAAGTCTGGTGCAAGATGAGGACTTTATAGCTAAGGTGATGATACGCTGCTTCTGTTCTACTGAGAAAGTTCGGTCAAGGTCTGACTCCCATTTCTCTAGGCAACGCAAGCTAGGTTGCATGGGGGGTGAGTTTAGGAGTGAGTACATTTGTGAAAGGGTTTGTGACGCCAGTCCGGTCTCCGAGCAACACTCCTCAAATGACGTGAGTAGGCGTGAAAATTTCTGCGGGTCGGGGATAGAGTGAAGGAAGTGGTGCAGTCGCACCGCATTCCAAAAGGGGAGATTATATTCACCTGCGGAGTCCGTCAATTCTGTCAATGAGGCCCAACGTCCCGACGCCACGAACTTAGACGCTTGTTCCCACCCCTTCTCTCTTAGATCTGAATATTCCGCCGGATGGAGACCCGGTATAAAGTCCGGGTGACCAAGGATCGGGAAGAGCGGTGAAGACTCGGACGTCAGAAGCTCCTTCATGGCCACACGGGAGCTAAGTCTCAGCGTGGAGCCTATCAATGGGTGAGATTTCAGCCCTGAAGGGAGATTGCTAGTGCACCAAAGTGCACTTTTCAAAGGGATCGTGGTCTGAGCCTGTTCAATTTGAGTCCACAATTTATGTGCTACGTTTCGCCTCCAGTCTATTATTCTGCATAGGTGGGATGCTTGGTAATACCGTCTGATGTCAGGGACGGCCAGGCCTCCATTCTGCTTGGGTAGAGATAATTGGGTTTTGTTCAATCTGGGTTTTTTCTGAGCCCAGATAAATCGTGTAAAGAGGCCTTGTACCTGTTTAAGGAAGGGAGCAGGGATCTGGATGGGCAAGGCCTGAAACAGGTACAAGAATTTGGGGAGAATGCACATCTTTATGAGATTGCATCTGCCAAACCAAGAGTGCAGGCCCTTATGCCATTTATCGAGCAGGGAGCGGGCCGTTGTCAGTAGTGGAGGGAAATTAAGAGTAAATGATTTGGACAAGTCAGCCGGGATTAACGTTCCTAAATATTTGAGGGCCGTGTTGGTCCACTGAAAGGGGAAGCTCGCCTGTATAGCCTAAATGCGCTGTGAGGAGACAGCCATCCCCATCGCCTCTGATTTGGAGTAGTTTATTTTAAGGTTCGAGATAGCCCCGTAGTTGTGGAATTCCTTCATTAGATTTGGCAGGGAGATTGTTGGATTCGTTAGGGAAAAAAGGAGGTCGTCTGCATAAGCAGAAACCTTGCAATGCAAGGTTTCCGCAGTGAGACCCTGGATGTCGGGGTTCAATCTTATTCTGCACAAAAAGGGTTCTAGGGAGAGGGCAAAAAGAAGGGGGGATAGCGGGCAGCCCTGCCTTGTGCCGTTCGTAATGGGGAATGGGTCCGACAAGAGTCCGTTCACCTTAACCTGGGCCGTTGGGCCAGAGTATATCCCCTCTATCCAGGACAGCATCCTCTCCCCCAGACCAACATGTCGGAGGACAGAGAACATAAATTTCCAGTTGACTCTGTCGAATGCCTTTTCGGCGTCAGTACTAATAAAGACACAGGGGATGTGGTTTGTGTTTGCCAAATGGACCAATGAGGACCAGGTTGAGGACCTTAATGGTGTTGTCCCTGGCTTCCCTTGTGGGGATGAAGCCCACCTGGTCTAGATGAGACAGGGACTGGAGGTGGTGCGCCAAGCGTGTGGACAGGATTTTGGAGAATAATTTTAAATCAGTATTCAAGAGGGAGATCGGCCTATCCCGCATGCGCCCGGGTCCTTGCCCTCCTTGTGGATTAGTGTGATATGAGCCTTTAGGGTATCTCTAGGAAACCGTGAGCCCCGGCCTATTGCATTGAAGAAGGAGACCATACGCGGGCCCAGGGTCGGGAAAAGGGATTTGTAATATTGGACGGTGAAGCCGTCCGGTCCCGGGGCCTTATTCGGCTTCATGGATCCCAGGGCCGTCTGGAGTTCCTCTAGCGTGATCGGGGCCTCAAGATCTTCCAGGGCTTCCGGGGGGAGGGATGGCATTTGTGAGGTCGATACGTAATCGTCAATGTCCGCTTGCGATGGGTCTCTGTTTGTCAGGTTATAGAGTGGTAGAAGTCTCTGAACTCTTGTGATATATGTCGTGGCAGTGTAACCCTACCCCCCCCTGGCTAACAATGTGGGGAATATAGGCCGCCGATTTTTGTTCCTTGACCGCCCTGGCTAGCACCTTGCCGCATTTGTTACCCGATTCATAGCCTATTTTCCGGCAGATCTGAACCGCCGCCTTCGCCCTATAGTGGAGGAGATCTGTAATTTGTTTACGTAGGGTCCCCAATTCTGTCTCCAGGTCAGACGTGGGCCTATGTTTGTGTCGGGATTCCGCTGCATGAAGTTTAGAAAGCAATGCAGTAAGTTGAGCATTGCGTTCTCTCTTAATGCGTGCCCCGTGTCTGATAAGGACACCCCGTATTACAGACTTGTGGGCCTCCCAGAGCGATCCAGGGTCGCAGTCTTGGGTGTCATTTTCTCGGAAATACAGGGGGAGCTCTCTTGAGACATCCGCCAGGATCTCCGGGGTCTGGAGGAGGCTCTCATTGAGCCGCCAAAACCTAGGCCTAGTTGAAGCTCCTCCGTCTAAGGTGTACGTCAGGGAGATGGGTGCGTGGTCTGACCAGGTGATGTGGCTAATCGACGAGTCGGCCACCGCGTGGAGCTGGTTGTGTGGAATCAGAAAGAAATCGATTCTGGAGTATAGTTTGTGGGGTGCGGAGTAGAACGTGTAGTCCCGTTCCGTGGGGTGTTGCAAACGCCAAACATCTATTAGGTGCGCCTTGTGTAGAGCAGTGGCTATTCGTTTTCTTTGCGTCGGGGGTATCGCCGAGCTTCCAGATGAGGTGTCAGAGGACGAAATCAAGGGGGCGTTGAAGTCCCCGCCGAGGATCAACTGGCCCTCCGTGAAGTCCGATAATTTATCTAAGGTGTGGGAGATGAATTTGGCCTGTTGGTCATTCGGGGCATAAATTGTCGCAAGAGTAAGTAATGTGGTACCCACCAGGCCCTTCAGGAAGACGAACCGTCCTCCTGGGTCTATCAGTTCTGCTTGACATTTCCATGGCACCTTGTTAGAAATCAAAACGGTAACACCCTTGGATTTGGCTGTGGGGTTGGTGGAGTGGTAAGTCAGGGGGAATAGTCTATTTTTCAAGACAGGCAGTTTGTCATGTTTAAAATGGGTCTCCTGAATGAAAGCGACATCAGCGTGGGAGCCTTTCAAATCATTAAGAAGCATGCGCCTTTTTTCAGGTGTGTTCAGGCCTCTGGCATTTAAAGATATCACCCGTATGGAATCCATCGCCCCGTCTGTGAGAGGGTGGGGGGGGGGAGGGTGGTAGGAGGGGGAGAGTAGAGAGAAGAGGGAGGTGGAGAGATAGAGGGTGAGGAGGGGGGAGAGGAAAGAGGTGGCTGAGAGCCCACCCACCTCTTCTAGAAGGGACCTAGTGCGGTCTAGTGACCTACAGTAGTGCGTAGGTGTAAAACACTAAAAGAGTGGGCACAACCGTGCCTAGACACTCACCAGAACAGAAGCTGGTATTGGAGTGTCGTCCTAAGTGGGGGAATGGAAAGAGACAGCCCGCGAGAGGTCCCCGGCTGCCCCCGGCCACCCCGGCTCCCATAAAGGGAAAAACCCTTAATAACATAAATCAAATAAGAATTCTTTAACATGCATGCATATAATATATTAACCGTAAATATGCGCTACAATTGACTTATTTAAACCGTTAGAATGCACAGATGAGAATAAACAATTAAATCTTGAGACAACAGAACAGCCCGAACCCCCCCCCCCCAGGGGGGCGCCCCCCCAATCTCCCATCATACTCCCGATCCCATCTCTCCCCTACCAACGGGATACCGGACAAGACCCGCCGTCCAAACATCAGGGCCACCCGACTCATGATCACCCTGCACCCACCTCCCAGAGCCCCCACCCCTGTCCCCCCTGCACGACCATCGTCCCGGAGCCAGGGGCCAAAGTAAGTTAGTGGTTAGACTTGAGAACATATCGGGTCACGGCCGGGGGGGGTCGTCAGTCACAAACTCCGCCGGATGGGGACTCCCGGGAGCTGCGCAACAGTAACTTCGTGGGTGCAGTCCAACTGCAAGCCATTGCAGCCATATCAGGCAAGGGCCAGTAGAGCGGGGGGCGTCCCAAAGTCTAGACGGCCAGACGGGGTCTCCTCCTTGAGTGCAGCTCAGAATAGGGGGCAGGGGAGCATAAACGCACACGGGGGGGGGCAAAGCGTCAGCAGGTGGTACAACCGGTAAACAATAGAAGAGAAAAAAAAAAAGGGGGGGGAGGATTCAGAGCAAAAACGCTGTGCAGTGCAAGAAGAAAATGTCAAGGCAGCGCCTGGTACTTTATGACTCACGTGACCCCTCAACGGAGGACGAAGCTCGCGCCCTCCTCGTAGACCTTTGCTGGCGTTGGGGGCGACTTCCACGCTGAGGCCCCGTAAACGGTCGGTTTGGCTGGCGGGGTAGAATAATGAGCCAGTTCGGGACGTCCACCGGTTCTGTTGCTAGAAAGGCAAAAAGGCCTGGAAGATCCGCTGGCGTGCGCAGGGTGTATGATAGGGACATTTTACGAAAGGTGACCGCTAAGGGGTAACCCCAGCGGTAGGTGCAGCCTGCTCTTCTGGCTAGGTCCAGGACCGGTCTCAGTATAGCCCTCCGCTGTAAAGTGGCTCTGGATAGATCTGGAAGGATCTTTATTGCGGCTCCATCGAAATTGATGTCTCCTTGCTCCCAGGCCTTGCGGAGGATTAACTCCTTGTGAGTATAGCGGTGTAGCCTGCAAAGGACGTCGCGGGGGCGGTCCGGGTCCGTGGATCTAGGGCCTAATGTCCTGTGAACGCGGTCAAGTTCCAGGGCAGGGGGAGAGTCCCCTAGTAGCCCCTGGAGGATGGCCAACACCGATACCGCTAAGTCCTCTGAGCCTGTGGCCTCCGGTAGGCCCCGCAGCCGCAAATTATTGCGGCGGCTGCGGTCCTCTAAATCCTCCAAATGGAGCTGTAGGTCTATGGCGGTGGTTGCCTGTATTGCCTGCGAGCCCTCCAGCGCCAGTACTCTTTGCTCCAATGAGGAGATGGACGCTTCCCCCCCCGTATCCACCCGCACAGCGATGGTTTGCAGTTCCTCTCTTACCTCCTGAATGGCGCGGCCGTGGGCTTCTTCTACCCGGCGGACGAGGTCTTCCATGTCGGCCTTAGTAGGGAGGGCCTGCAGGATGGAGCGGAGGTCGTCCGGTATGCCACCGGGTTGTTGCGAGGAGCTCTGAGCAGGCGGCCGGAGGTCCGATGGGATTCCCTGGGACAGGTCAGCATCCATTGCAGGTACGGGAGGGGGAGCCAGCGTGTGAGCGGTGTAGAGTGCCGGCAGGGACACACGTGGAGTCTCCGTAATGGCGCCGGCTGATGGGTGCCGGGGATCGCAGAGAAACCTCCTAATGCCGCTCCTCAGAGTGATTGGTCTGTTCCTACGGGGTGATGGTCCGGGTCGGGGTCGTTTGCTGTTTAGCATGCCGCATAAAGTGGTGTGTTAAATCCGTGGAAAGCCAGGGTAAGCCGGGGGAAGCCAGGAGCTCACAGAAAGAACGTCCTCACTCGGCCATCGCTAAGCCACGCCCCCTTTAAATGTTTATTTATTTGACGTTTTGTTAATGATAGGAACAAACACTATTTTTTAGTGTATTTTAATCACCAGAAAAATATATATATATATATATTTTATTTGTTTATTTTAATCACCAGGAAAAAAAACTGATTTTATTTGTTTATTTTTTTATTCTAAAAATAACTTTTTATTGAAAATAATTGCTTACAACATACAAAAGCATGAGATATAGCATTGAGGAAGATATTATGTACAAAATGGGAGACAGGAACCTGCATAAATTACTGACCTTCCAGCAATAAAAGAAAAACAAAACAAAAGAATATGGTTTGTCAGCACACTTGAAGAAGGGGGTACGGACCTGATATTTTTAAGTGTGCCAGTGGTGTTAATATAGATGTATATGTTATTAAGTGGCTGCCCCTACATGTAATTCCACCGAAGTGGAAAGTGGAAAGTGAATGGGATGAGATAGTAGGTGATGGCGCCTCTCAATTAATGAATTACAATGTGTAAATAAAATTAAAAAATAAAAATACATAAAGAGTGCTTATCCAATATATCCTTATAGTGAGGTCCACATAGGACTTGGTATTGGTGTGTGAATCAAACCATGTATTGAACCAAAAGACTTGTAAACAAAAGTGACCATAGTAGTGGTTCAGGGATTTTTTTTTTAATAATAATAAAAATAATAAATATGATAAATAAATAATAAATAAATGAACAGTTAAAGTGCTCTGTGCCGTGAAAATCAACTGCTACTATTTTTACAGCCCATGCAAAAAAAGGTGCTTGTGCTTCATATAGTATATTGCAGATGACAGTGTTCACTCTGTGATCCCTCTTTTCATGCTCTATTGGGTCCCTCACTCACCAGATCCAGGTACCCAATTAAGGGTAAGAAGCCTTCACAGTATTAGCCCTGTGTTGCTCTCTGGCAAGTATCCCACTGTTTGGACCCCTTCAGTCTGACGTATAGCTCAGAAGAGAGAGAATGCCCACATAGTGTAGTATTGTTGATAGAAATTTATTTTACATAAAAGGTCAGGTACTCACATTAAAACGATTAAAATCAAGCGTATGTGATATCTCATGAGTGTTTTGCGTTTGGATGCTGTGCTGCTCGACCGGTTTAGTCTAATGACATCATCTGGAGCGTGCCTCCGTCGCAAATCTCTGTGTATTTATGCATGAATCTGTGCTCTCTCATTGTGCACTGCCC